>CM053269.1:20125847-20364847 GCA_028583415.1 Protea cynaroides
ACAGTGATGAGGTAGACCAAGAAATGACAGAGGCAGAGGTGAGACAACTGAAGAGAGCGAAGATAGCAAGTATAAGGCAAAGAGAGCTAGATCGACAAAGACAATTTGAGAGGATTAGAGGAGCTGGGTCATCCGCAGGAGGGACGGCAGAGGATGAGGGGGAGGAGGCCGAGGCCGGGAAGTAGGGGTGCCCCGAGATACCTTTTAGGAGGACTCGGAGTGTTAGGACTCCGGCTCTTCGCACGGGCACCACCACCACTTCGTGACCCGGATCTTGAGGTCCCGAGGGCGGATCCCGATCTATTTGTCGAGACAGGGATAGTAAACAAAAAAAGTTGCCCCATTTTTGGACTGATGTCAAGACGAGAGTAGGAGACAAAATCTCCAAGTGGATGATGTACCATGGCATTGCAGCAAATGCTACCACATGACCTCACTATCAGACTATGTTGGATGAAATAGGTAGGGCGGTCCGGGAGTTAAAGGGCCTACGACTTGGGAGTTGTACAACACCTACCTACCCGGACATTAAAAAGAAATGAAACAATATGTGGATTCTTTGAAGACACAATGGGAAAGATATGGGGTGATCGTGATGTGTGATGGGTGGACCGGACCCACCAAGAAATCTCTCATCAACTTTTTGGTGAATTGTGATGGTAGAACAACGTTTTTGAAGTCTG
The DNA here is from genome assembly GCA_028583415.1 of Protea cynaroides. Lineage (NCBI taxonomy): Eukaryota > Viridiplantae > Streptophyta > Magnoliopsida > Proteales > Proteaceae > Protea > Protea cynaroides. The sequence goes on from CM053269.1 coordinate 20,126,531, forward strand.
TTGATGCATCCAATCATATCAAGGATTCCAAGTACATTTATGGTCTCTTGAAGAAAGTGGTGAAAGAAGTGGGGATAAATCATGTGGTACAAGTGGTCACTGATAATGGTAGTAACTTCAAAAAGGGGAAAGGTTGATGAATAATAAAAAATATCGACTTTTTTGGACACCATGTGCAGCCCATCGGTATTGATTTGATCTTGAAGGACATGGGGAAATAAAACTGGTGAAAGAGATCGTAGAAAATGCAAGGCAAGTAACCACTTTCATTTATAACCATGGATATGCCTTAGAGATGATGAAAACCAAGTGTGGTGGAGACTTGGTGAGGCCAGGGTTAACGCGTTTTGCAACAAACTACATTGCCCTCAAGAGTTTTGACATGAAAAAGTCTAGTTTGAGATCAATGTTTGCTTCAGAGGAGTGGTTTGAGTGGCCTCAGTCTAGTTCTCGAGCTGGTAGAACAGCACAAGCAACCATATCTAGCGATAAATTCGGGATGATGTCAAAAAAGTTGTGGCGATATTAGATCCCATTGTGAAAGTGCTGAGAATGGTTGATGGACAAAGGAAGGCCACCTTACCATACTTGTGGGCTGCCATAGATATGATGAAGATGCAAGTAGAGGAAGCTTACGGACGCGGAAACTCAAAATATATTGCCATCATCAAAGATCGTTGGGAGCGACAGCTCAAGCACCCACTACACAAGGTCCGGTGAGTCTTTACTCGATGTACTTCAGTTTCTCAACTAATTAAAATTACATCAGCTTGCATTGATGTAATTATAATATTTGTCAATTTTAGCATATTATTTGAATCCTAAGTATCAATACAAAGACAACTTGGGAATGCGTCAAGAATTAATAGATGCAGTACAAGAAGTGGTTGCCAAGCTTGAGCCAAACACAAGAGCACAGTCTATTATTTTGCAAGAAGTAAGACTTTTACTTACTTTGTTGTCAACATAATTTATAAGAATTTTATTTTTATTAAGACTATTACCCATCAAAATTGGTTCAGCTCAAAAGCTTTAGAGATGCCACTGGGAGTTTTGGTAGGGCGGCTTGAATCCGGTCGACAATCAACACCCCCGGTACGTATACTTACTTTATGGATGCCAATATGCCATTGTGGATTTTTTCATCATTTAATATTTGTTTCCTATGCTATTTTGCGGATGAATGGTGGGTCCTATACGGATCGGAGTCACCCAACCTTCGTGCAATAGCAAAGAAAGGTGTTATCACAAACATGCTCCGCCACGGGATGTGAACGAAATCGGAGCACATTTTCGCTTATACATACTAAGCGACGAAACCGGTTGGGTGCAAAAAGGCTTGAGGACTTGGTGTATGTGCACTATAATTTGAGGCCCGAAAGAAGAGCACATACGGTTAAGCGGGGACAAAGATGCTAAAACCCCCATTGAAATGAGTGAGATCTTTGAGTTGGAGGGAGAGGAAGTTGATCCTTTAAATGAGTGGGTTACGGATCGTGGTGAGCCTCAATTAGATGAGGCTGGTGGTCGACCAAGTCGTCTTATTCTTTGGAGCCTTGGAGGCTGATGTGGGAGAGTTTATGGCTACCGAGGGTAGACTCACGCACGTGCAAGACGTCCATTTCGGTCCGGTGATAGTGAGACCGAGAGTGATTCGCCGGTTTCTTCCGGAGAAACACAATCACCTTCGCCACCCGGGGTGGTACGGGTACTAGTGGACCTGAGTGGTACTGGGGATAATGATGATGATGGTGGTGGTGATGACGGATATGCTGCCTTACGCAATGAGCCCGATCGGTATGACCAACCACGCCGGCTAGATCCATTGCCTTCTCCCTTGAGATTCACAGGGGAGACTCACTATGATCATGCTACACGGATACCGACCACGGAACCCGGCCTAGTGGTAGTACTAGAGGGTACACTAGAGGATCACGCCCGGGTTCATGCCACGGGAGGAGATGGATGAAACAGATCCCATGGATATATCGACCATGTCCGGCAAGCATGACAGGGATGCATTTAGGGGAGAGTTCTCAGACTGGAGGGACTGGGCATTGGTGTGCACCAGAATTCATGATCACACGGACCTCTAGCCCAGCAATTCCTGAAGAGAGTGGCGGCGAGAGTATCGATTCGACGGCACATGGTGGATTTGGATGGTCTACTATTGGGGCTAGTGGGGTTGGAGGTGATGGGTATGGGGGTTATTATAGTTCCTACCCCAGCAATCAATTTAGAGATGACTCAGCCTCAGGTGTTGACAGTGGCACTGTTGGATCATCGTTCGTCCACTCCATATTTCAGTATGTTCCTCCTCCGACGTTCATGCCTACTCTTGCTCCACCTATACACACACTCGATCAGCCTTACCCTCGACAAGGGTACTTATATTATGTTGATGACTCTATCTACTCATGGGCTGTTAGAGACTATCAGAACAATTGGAGTGATACCTTGTCTTGGGATACATACGTGTTGCGATCTGAGGAGCGTTATCGCCACCATCAGTGGTATGTTGCACATGGTTTAAATGTACCACGAAGCTCCACATGGAACTAATTAGTGAGATTTCTAATTTCTAAGTTCAATCTTCAATGTTTTAATTTTTAATGAATATTGTTAATTAGTGGCTTAATAGTTAGTAGCTTTGTACATTACTACATTGTGACATTTGTGTAATATTTCAGCGTACACTATCAAACATTGGTCCACACCACATGTAGCTATTTTCTATGTCTTTTTTGCAAACTAACATTAGAAATAGGTGTAAAATGGTTTAAATAGGGTACACAAAAAAAATCAGACAAAAAAAAAAACATTTTTAAGCCTCGAAACCATGGAGTCAATAAAGCTGGTAGAAAATACCAGGTTTTGGCCTGGTTTCGGTGGTTTCGCCGAGTTGTGCCGGTTTCGAGCCTGACCGAAACAGGTCTCGAAACCGGCACCTTGATCCTTGTACCCAGCACATCCCATCTTTAGGGGGAGCCTAGTCTTTAGGAAGATGGGCCTGTCATCATACTTATGGCCTTTCCCCTTTCACTTCAGGGGGAGAACACATCACCTTCTCTTTAACCCTCTCCCACATCACCTTCTCTTGACACATCACCTTTTCTTGAACCCTCTCCTTCTACTGAAAAATTCCTAGTCCAGAACCAGTAGAGAAAGCAGACAATACTCCACCTCGCCTACAAGTCTATAGCCATACTAGAATCAAGCAGGGAAAGACCACCGTCATCAACGTGCCTACGCACATCCCTTCGCCAGCTCTAGATGCATAAATTGTTTCAGAGAATAAGAGCCTTCTGTTTGGTAACATTTTTCCCTCTGAGTCAGACTTACCTATTGCTCTCCAAAAGGTATCAAGTTTTGTACTCAACATCCTATATCTCAGTATGTGTCCTATAAATCCTTATCTCCATCATATCTTGCTTTTGTACCTACTTTGTCTTCTGTGTCTATTCCCAAGCATTGGCAGGATGCAGTTGCAGATGCGAGATGGAAAGCAGCCATGGTAGAGGAAATGACTGCCTTGAGGAAAATGAGACATGAGACCTAGTTGACCTTCCACTAGAGAAGAAAACTGTTGGGTGTAAGTGAATCCATACTATAAAGCAAAAAGAAGATGGGACTGTAGATAGGTACAAGGCCAGATTAGTAACCCAATGATTCACACAGACTTATGGAATCGATTATCAAAGAGCTTTGCTCCTGTGGCAAAAATGACTACTATTCGTATCATTCTGGTCTGTGCAGTACATTATAATTGGGATTTATAGCAGTTGGATGTCAAGAATGCATTCCTTCATGGGGAACTAGCTGAGGAAGTGTACATGGATGTTCCATCGTCAACTAGTGAAGGAAAAGTGTGTAAGCTGAAACAATCCTTATATGGGCTCAAGCAGTAACCAAGGGCTTGGTTTGGATGGTTTCATAGAGCTATGAATTCAGTGGGTTACAAAGTAATGCTGAATACACATTGTTTATTAAGCAGAATGAAGAGAAAATCACGATTCTCATAGTATATGTGGATGACATTGTAATTATGGGCAATGACGATGAAGAGATTAAACAACTAAGGATTTTTTTGGTAAAGGAGTTTGAAGTCAAAGACCTAGGAAAACTAAGATATTTCATTGGGATTGAAGTAGCACGCTCCACTAAAGGTATTTATTTGTCTCAGTGGAAGTACAAACTTGATATTCTCTCTGAGACTGGTCTCTTAGAGTGTTGGCCCTATGAGACACCAATTGATCCTAATACTCGGCTACAAGAGAAAACGGGTACTCTAGTAGGCAAAGAACAATATCAACGGTTAGTTGGAAAGTTGATATATTTGGCCCACACTTGACCTGATATTGCTTTTGCAATCAGTTTGGTGAGTCAATTCATGCCTGACCCATATACTTCCCACCTCCGAATATTACACTACTTGAAATCAGCTCCTGGAGGAGGAATTCTACTCTCTTCTCATGGTCATTTCAGGGTTGATGCCTATACTGATGCTGATTGGGCAGGAAATCCAGATAGAAAATGTACCTCGGGATACTGTACGTTCATTGGAGGTAACCTGGTTACTTGGCTCAGTAAGAAGCAGAATGTGGTCAGTGCAGAGGTTGAGTTTAGAACTATGGCTCCGGGTATATGTGAGCTATTATGGTTACAAGGATATTACTCAAGGATCTGGTATTAGTATTTTTGAACCTATGAGGTTATTTTGAGACAATAAGGCTGCAATTAGTATTGCTTATAGTCCAGTGCAACATGATAGGACCAAGCATGTGGAAATTGATCATTATTTTATCAAGGAAAAATTAGAAAGTGGACAGATCTGTGTTCCATATGTTCAATCAAGTGATCAAGCGGTTGATATCTTTACCAAAGGACTCTTCGAGAAGTTGTTTCATCCATTATTATCCAAGTTGTGCATGATTGATATATATTCACCAACTTGAGGGGGAGTGCTGTAAATTTCGTTATTTAAGTGCTGGGGGTAGATTAGTAATTGTTAGTTTTTTCTATTATTTTATTTATTTATTTGTCATTAGGGATATTATTGTAATTCTGCTTTCAGTGTTTCATTATAAATAAGATGTTAGAGTGAGGAGATCATAACTCACTCATTCTTTTCTGATTCAACAATAACTTTTAACATCCACCACATCATTCTTTAAATCTTTATCCAATATTATACCCACTTAGTTGCCATTATTTTTGTTACAATTACAGCTGGGCCAAACTGGCCCTTATCGATACTGCTGGCGGATTTACCGCCAGCGATATTGGTCCTAGCCTCCTAGTCCTTAGTTTCCTTTATTGTTGGTGATTTGTTTCCTTATTTTCTGGTTATTGTATTTCTTTTATTAGTCTTCTCTTTTATGAAAACTCTTCTGTAATAGTTGTTAGCTATTCACTATAAATAAATACTATAGAGAAGAGGGATCTTTATCAATTTCAACCACAGTACACTGCTGTGTCGAAATCTCTCTCTCTCCTTCTCTTCTTCTTCTCTTCTATCTTCTTCTCTCTTTGGTTTCTAGTTTGTGAGCTTGCTGTCTATCTCTTTGTAGAATTGTTACATGGTATCAAAGCACTAGATCCTTGGCTATCATTCATCAAAGCTTCGGTTTGATAGGCCTTTGATATTTTTGTTCTAACTATGTACTACTTGTCTTGGTGATCGAAATCTACTTTTATTTTTTTTTGGTGAATAAAAGAATATATTAATAGCAACCCGTAAGGGAGGGAAACAAACCTGGGTATCCAAAGGATAGAGCCAGGCTCCTTACAAAAGTAGGAAAAAAGCCCAAACTGAAAAGGGGAAGCACGGAAATATAAAATTGGAGCTCCAAAATAAGGGATTACCCATATTCCAAGAAGACAAAATAAATCTATTTCTAGCTGTGTCCAAGGAAGGGGACCTAAGAGGCGTTACATTCCCACATAGTTGTCAAGACACCAAGGCGAACCAAGGCGAACCAAGGCGTTGGAGGCCTGACGTGGTGCCTAGGCGACCAAGTGCCCGCCTAAGGGATCAAGGCGCCTGCCTAGGCGACCAAGGCGCCTGCCTAGGAGACCAAGGCGCCTGATTTTTCAAGGCGATCCAAGGCTGCCTGGGAGCCTAGGAGTTGCCCAGGCGACACCTAGGTGATGCCTTAACAACTATGCATTGCCATGAATGTCAAAGTTGATTGCCTCCCAAATCTGGTTGAAACTTCTAGATTTGGTTGCCCATCGACGAATGTCCCTTTCAACCCAAATGTGATATACCTTTGCACCGAATGCAAGCTTGGCAATAGTGTCTCATGGAGATTTATCCATGAAATTCTTGATCATCCATTTTCACTCAAGGTCAAATGGGAAGATTCTTTTTCTTAATGACCAGCATTTATAAAGGATCTTTTCTCAAACTTTCTTGGAAAAGGGACACTCAAAAAAGAGGTGGTTAACATCTTCATCTGTCGCCGAGCACAGGCCACAAGAGGGGTTGGAGATAATACCTCTTTCACCGAGAAACAAGCTTGTCGGGAGAGTCATAGTCAATGCTCTCCAAAGGATAAAACTATGACAGGGATAATGCCCATGAAACCATACCACATCAAACCATTCAACCTTGGGGCTTCATGGTCTGATCGAATCCCATGCCGATGGGGAAGAGAATCTACCATTTGAGGAAGCAAACCAAATAGTGATGTCCCCACTCTTAGGGGGGCAGTGGGGGGTCATAATTAGCACTTTCCACATTTGTAGAAGGCGCGAAGATGAAGCCCTACCAATGCACCATGATCCATCAGACAGGATTGAAGAGACAGTGGCCATTCTATCTCGACCGTAATCAGCTCTAATCCTTTCCCCATAAGCTAACACTAGAACACCATGAGGATGCCAATTATCCAGCCATAGGAGGGTTGAGGATCCATCATTAATAAGGGATCGAATATTGGGAAGCGCCATTTGCCTGTGGTAAAGGATGGATCTCCAAACCCAAGAAGAATCCTTGCTTACAGATGCAGTCTATAGAGAGTCTTTCTTTAGGTATCTACTATAAATCATTTAACCCATATGCTGGATTTTTCCCCCACCAGTCGCCAAATCATATTGATGATGCAGGCAAGGTTAACCTCCTTGACTTTACGAATTCCCAGTCCGCCCTTCTCCTTTGGCAGACACACTTTGGCCCAAGAAATAGTATGAAGGAACTTATTTTCCATAAGAAGGCACTTATAATTTTTCGGATTATTGAATTAGGAAGGCCAAAGACCCCTGTTCAATACAATTAGGAACTCTGCTTGACTGATCTAACCAGCTCTAATCTGCCCACTTAAGAAAGCACTTTGGTTTTCCAAAGTTGGAGCCTCTTCCTTAATCTGTCAAGAATAGGAAAACAATGATGGGCTGAAAGTCTAGCAGCAATGAGGGGGAGCCCAAGATATGTAACCTGAAGTTTACGAAGGGGAAAATCCACAATGCTCCCAAGGTTCTCGAGATGTGGCTCATCAATCCCAGTCGGGAACATAATGGATTTTTGCTTGTTGATGGTTAGGCCAGACATAGAATTGGAGTATCCCAGGACATACATGATAGCCGAAAGAGATTTGGTATTTCCTTTTGAGAAGATCGTAATGTCATCTGCAAAAGCCAAATGAGTGAGCTCAATCTCCTTACACCCGGGGAAGAGGCCAATCTGATGCTGATGAGATTTGATCTGAAGCTGCCTAGATAATCCTTCCAGAGCAAGGGTGAACAGGAGGGGAGACATGGGACAACTTTGTCTAATTCCCCCTTTTATCATTGAAGAACCCAGCTGGGCTGCCATTCACCAAAACTGAAAATTTGGCCGAAGAGGCACACCACCAAATCCATTGAGAGAATCTCTCAGGGAACTTCATTTTGTTTAGAACTTCTCTGATGCATTCCCATTTGATTTTGTCATTAGTTTTTTGAAGATCAATCTCGAGCAAAGCAGTATGAGAATGATTTTTCTTGTCGAAACCCTAGACGAGATCCGTACAAATCATGATATTATCCACAATGTTCCTGCCATGGATAAAAGCCGATTGACAAGGACTGACAAGATCTCCCACCACTTCTTTCAACCTTAGAGCCAGAATTTTTGCAATGATCTTGTACAAAGTATTACAAAGAGCAACGGGGTGGAAATCAGCAATGGAGGATGCCCCTTCCTTCTTTGCGATGGGGCAAAGAAGGGTTTGATTTACTTCTCTAATATGTCTTGGGTTGTAGAAGAAGCTCTTGACCGTTGCAGTAATATCCACCTTTACAATATCCCAGGATGCAATGAAAAAACTCATACTGAAACCATCCGGCCCAGGGGCTTTCTGGGTCTTCATAGACTTTATGGCTCTGAGGATCTCTTCTTCGACCGGCAAGGCAGCCAAGCTAGAACTTTGCTCCACAGATAACCCTTTGTCATATAGGTCCAAAGGAATGGGCTCCAATGGGGGGGGGAGAAGGAGGACCATATTAGTCACAGAAGTAATCTTCAGCCACTTTTTTAATCCCAACAACATCAGTGAAAACACGGCCACCCTCCTCTTGCAGAGAGGAAATATGATTCCAGTTTTGGCGAGCTTTAACTGATTTATGAAAATAAGAAGTATTCCTGTCACCCTGTTTAAGCCAACATATTCTAGATTTTTGCTTGAAGAAACTCTCTTCTTGAGCCATTAGGCAGCCTGGCTTTTGAGAGAGATCCTTTTCAGCCCAAGATCTTGAAGTTTAGACTGGACAGCACTCAACTCATTTTTGCACTCTTGAACTGCTCTAGAGATGTTGCCAAAAGCTTCTTTGTTCCATAAGACAAGGGCCCTCTTGACTTCTTTTAATTTCTGGGCACATCTAACCAAAGGATGGTGGGAGGCCGATGGGATTCGGGCCCAAGCATTAGAAACAACACCCAAAAAGTCTACATGATCAGTCCACATATCAAAGAACTTGAAAGGTTTGGGACCAAAGGATATGTACTGAGACAAAGTGAGAATGATTGGGCAATGGTTAGATATTCCAGAAGATTGAAAGCAAGCTTTTGAGCAGCTGAAAATTGTGAGTCATCTATCATTCACTAGGGCTCTATCAAGTTTGCAGGAAACTCTCTGGTCACCTATTCTTCTATCAAGTTTGCAGGAAACTCTCTGGTCACCTATTCTTCTATCAAGTTTGCAAGAATTTGTGGACTGCCAATGGAATCAAGGCAGTCCACAAATTCTTCTTCAGCACTCTCATCAATCTGTCCACCCATCTTCTCATGAGCGTATTTAACAATATTAAAATCTCCCAGCAGGCCCCAAGAACTACCTTTCAAAGCGGAATGTAACATGCCTAAGTCCTCCCACAGTATTTTGCACTCATGGGAAGAGTTTGCAACATATATAGCAGTGATATGGAAGACATTTGAAGGTGATGAGTTTGTCAGATAAGAAACTTTAAAATGCATGAACTGGTCAGACGAACGTACCAGAGTGAAGTTGATCTTACTGCTGTCCCATAAATACCATTGTTGAATGTCGTCGTCCTTAGTGAATAGGACTTTCTAATTATGTTTATTTCCTTTATTAACTAGGACTCTTTCTTTCCTTAGTTAACTGGGACTCCTAGTCTCTCTAGAGTTTCCATTAGTTTGTCATCTCTCTTATTATAAATAAAGCTAGGATGATGGGAGAATTAAATTAGTTTTCTCCCATTCTCTGATTCAACATAATATCAAAGCAGGTTAATCTGTCATTTTGAGAGTCGTCTAAACCCTCGTTATGGTGTGCAGCCACCACAACTGCTGCTGGTGCTTCCGCTGTTTGTTTTCCTTTCTCTGCGTTCTGGAACAACCTCATCCTGGTTAGTTCCCCTCTTATTTTCCTCTTCTTCTTATTTCCCTTACCCATCTCAGTTACTGTTGTTGTTTTCTTAACCCATAGATATCCTGTTATAGTATAGCGCTTCTCGCTTGGATCAGTTGTTCTTTACTCATGGTTTAAGTCTGGTTTCCTTTTTCTTGTTGTTTGCAGTAATATTGGTTTGAGAAAAAAAAAAAAATTCCTAGATCTCAATCGATACAACCCTGTTTGTTCTGAATTTTGGGGCCTTGCTTCCTTACTCTAGGCATTCCAAAACGTAGAAGCTTTCTACTCAAATCATCTTTTGTTGAGAGAACCCAAACTGATAACTTGTTTGAACCTGTTCTTACTGCCAGGTTCTGTTGCAGAAGTTTTAAAATTAATTTATGGCTGCTGAATGGTTGGTTTTATGAATGGATTTGGAAGTCCAGCTTGTTATCTTTCTTTATCCTTTCTTCCAAGATTATCCCTTCTCTTAACATAGAATGCCTATTGAATCTTAGGACTTGTTTGGTTTCTGAGTTAGATTATTCCATTGCTGGAAATTACATTTTTGCCACTCCCTTCCTTCCTAGCCATAGCCCTTTGAACAGTGTGATTAATTATTAAATTGCCACTAGCTCTTATCCGTGACATATTTGGAGTATTACTTTGCTTGGGTGGTCCCATAAGCGATTATAATTTACAAATTCCCATTCACTGGTTGAGCTTTTGAAATAATTACAGTTTTGCCACAAGGGTATGTTTGTTACTTCCAACGTCATTAATTCTGGTTATTTACCAATTATGCCACTGCACTTCATCAATTGGTCTTATATTATTTGGAGTGGCCCATTAGTGGACCCAATAGGGTTTTTCTCGAGCCAGATCCACATGAATTCTGCCACTAATGCTGCTATTTGAGTATATTATTATTTGTGTGGGGGGCCCATATCGGATTCAATTTGGTTTTTTCTCAATTTGGTCCGCATTAATTGGTATTATTTGTATCCTCTATGCTATTTGTTCACGTGGCATGCTCCACGTGAGGGGGAGGTTGAAGATTACTTATCTGCTCAAGTCATTAGTTGAAGATTATTAGTATTTGTCGGTTCGTGTCTACTAATGGAAGAGACACTACCACTACCTTGTTCATGTTGGAGCCTTCTACTACATTGCTCATGTTGGAGCTTACTACTATCCATGTTGGAGCTTGCTATTATCCTTCCCACATGGGTTTGTTAATACTAGTTGCCGTGTATCTCTTGTTGTCGGGCTACTTTAAAGAGATCACTCGAATAGCCAACCTCTATTCTTCCCTAACTATATGAAGATCGAAAATTGTTGCACTCGAATAGCCAACCTCAATTCTTCCCTGACTATATGAAGATTGAAAATTGCTGCACTCGAATAGCCAACCTCGAATTTTCCCTATCTAAATGAAGGTTGAAACTTGCTGCATATGTGTCTCTCGTTCCCAGAAGTTTGATACACGGCATCACTATTGAAGGTATTTTATATTGTTTTGCTTCATTGTAGTGGCTCGTTCCAATGCAGAAGCAAAATTTTGGACAATGGCTTAAGGAATATATGAACTATTGTGATTGAAGGATTTACTCGAAGACTTGAAAGTCAACTGTCCTCAATCTATGACTTTGTTTTGTGACAATAAAGCAGCCATCTGCATTGCTCACGATCCCGTTCAACATGATAGAACCAAGCATGTGGAAATTGATCGTCATTTCATCAAGGAAAAATTGGATAGTTGACAGATTTGTGTTGCATATGTTCAATCCAGTGATCAAGTGACAGACATCTTTACAAAAGGACTCTTAAGGAAACAATTTCTTCCATTATTATCCAAGTTGTGCATGGCTGATATATATGCACCAACTTGAGGGGGAGTATTGAATGTCTTCGTTCTTAGTGAATATGACTTTCTTATTATGTTTATTTCCTTTATTAACTAGGACTCTTTCTTTCCTTAGTTAACTGAGACTCCTTGTCTCTCTAGAGTTTCTATTAGTTTGTCATCTCTCTTATTATAAATAAAACTAAGATGATGGGAGAATTAAATTAATTCTCTCCCATTTTCTGATTCAACAACCATATCCGACCATTGTCATGGTAGTCATAATTAAAAGCCATCTGCCATCCCGGGGCCAATATTTTGGCAATGACATGTGCATTCGCCTCTTTAACTCTAGTTTCTCCTAGAATGCAAAAGGAAAGATGACGAGACTTGATGAAGGTCCTGACCTTGAGCCCTTAGGCTTTCGAGGTGGATCTTTGGCTGTACAGGGATCCCTAGTGCCTTTACCCACCTTTTTCTGCTTCGCTTTGCCAAGCAGGCGATGATCAGACACAGTAGAATCACTAAGACACCCCTCATCATCACATGTAACTTCCCTAGAAAGCATATCAGAACATAGGCGGGTGGATATTTGACGATTACAGTTGTGCAAAGCGGAAGAGGAGGAGGAGTGAGGAGTTGGCGGAGGAGGGTTTGATTTAGTAGCAAGAGTAGTCGGTTTGGGAAGATGGAGTCCGTCAGGATATGATATGAGGTCCGATGGGTTAGAGACAATGGGATAGTTTGGCCGATGGTCGAGTTTGGGGTGTTAGGGATTGGGTCAACAGACTGGTTTTCTAAACAGTCTGAACCGGATTCGGTCTGGGATTGGAGCTGACGATTTTGTCTTTTGGATTTGCGGAGTCTAAGTGGCAAGGGGTAGGGGTATATCACACAAGATAGGTTTCGACTGAACAACAAAAGAGGAAGGGGCTAGGGTAAGAGATGCAGTAGGACCTGGAGCCATAGACGACAGAGGGGAAAGCAGGTTAGAATCAAAGGCAGGATTCACTTTCTAGGGGCAGGGGTCGCAGGCATGGTCGTATCACCAAAATAGAGATTTTCTTCACTCTCATTTTCGTCTTTGGTGTCCAGGGCAGTGAATCGATTATTGATAGGGATGGCATCAAGGTCTGTAATGTCTCCTCTGGCAGCGGCTGTATCAGGTGAGTTCCAACACACAGCCACATCAGTAGCCACATCATCATCTTCTTCATCACTCTCCTTTCGGTTTTTAGCAGCCTTACTGCCGGCTGAAGCTACCGCTGAGGCCTTTTTCTACCACCTAGTATGGGTTTTCACTGCTTTCCATTAAGAGGGCTCCTGCTCGGGTTTTTTAGGAACGCATGAATCAGTGGCATGGCTGAAGGATTTGCAGATGGTGCATAGGGGAGGATTCCAGTTGTAACTAACAGGCTGCTTCCAGAGGTTCTTCGAAGATGATCGGATGTGCATAAAATCAGGGAGGGGGCGATTAGCTTTAACTTCAATACAAATGCGAGCAAACGCCAGGCGAGATTGGGCTTTAGTGCAGAGAAGAGAGGGATTCCGATAATTGAGCTTATCGAGCTCAATGCTTTCTCACACCATAGATGAAGCGGTAAACCAGGTAGTGAGATCCAAATCGGAAGAGATTGGATGTTTATTTTGTCGAAACGAAGGAATTCATCCCAGTACCTCATAACAATAGGTTCCCGGCCACATACCATAGGCCCTTTTCAAGGACATTAATTTTGTCATTCTCATCAACGAACTAGAAAACAAACATTCCATTATGGGCGAGAAAGGTCTCAACCGCAGTAGAGGGCTTCCATTAGCGCATCAACAAAGCCTGCACCAAGTAAAAGGGAAGCTGCTTACCAACAAACTGACCCACTAGAGCATTGGACCATTCAGAGATTTCATCTTGGAAGGAGTCTAGACATGATGCCACCATGATCTCAGCTTCCAAATTTAGATTGGAGAATTGAAGAGGAATGCCTTCGCCAAGGGTTAGAGGCGCTGAATCAAAGAGACTATTCCAGCGACCCCTAACGCCGGAGCCAGAGGGGCCAGACCCTACAGTATGATGAGGTCAAGCCTCTGGCAATTCGCCTTCTTCAACCGAGGGAGTAGGGGTAGGAGGTGACAAAGTGGGAGGGCCGGAAAGATGGGGGGGGGCCAGGGGGGTTGGGGATCCCTAGCCAGAGGAGAGGGGTTGGGGAGCCATGACCGGCAGAGGATTCGCCATGGGCGGTGGAGGGGGTTATATACTTGTTCTACCCTATATACTTTTATTATTACTATGCTGCCAATGGTTTGGTTTTTTTCTTAACTTCTCAATCACCTTCTTATTGTTAATGAGTTGAGATATAATTAAATTTTTTTTTACTACCTATTACCCTACCGCCCCCCACCTTGTGCCCTTCATTCCTTGGCCACTCGGTTGGCCGAACTGAAATTTTGGATTATTGTTATTTTTATTATTGTTGTACCCTATATCTACCACCAACCCTTGCTTCACTTTGAGCTTTATATCCTTTGTCCTCATGGTTAACGGAACCGAGTGAAAGAAGAACAATTTTCTATTGTTTGATTGTTATTTTGTTCTAAGATGACTGATCCCAAGCCTACGGAGGTTCTGATCATCTCCATTAAATTGAAAGGGGTTTCAAATTATCTTCTCTTGGCTCAGGCCATCAAGGCCTACATCTTGTCTAAAGATAAAGTACAGTTGTTAACTGATGATGTTCCAGCCTGTGATCCTAAGGATCCTGAGTTTATTAAGACATAATACTAGCTTCGTGACGACTCCTTGGTTCAAACTTGGTTGTGGAATAGTATTGAGCTTTCCATCTTACCTACTATGATGTTTCACAATACTGCCAAGGCCATCTGGGCTGATTTACAAGAAACCTATGGTTAGGATAATAATGTTTCTTGTATTTATGACCTTTTATGAGAGGATGTTCACCTACTCTATTGGTGACAAATCCCTGACGACTAATATGGTGGTTCCAAAGGTCTTATTGAGGAAATACAGGCTATGCAGCCTCTTACCACTGACATCAATAAGATAAAGGCCCAACAATTTGAGTTTTATGTGGCAAAAATTTTGGCTGGACTCTCTCCTGAGTATCAGGCTATGAAGAGTCAGCTTCTTGTCGGTGCATCCATACCTACCCTGAGTGAGACTTTCTTTCATCTCCAACGACTGGTTCCCCAAAGTAGCTCTTCTCCCAAAGATACATCTGCCTTGTTTGCTGGTCATGGTCGGGGATCATCCCCTAGAGGTCGTGGCTCCACCCGTAGTTGTGGCCGTGGTGCACCTGGTCGTGGTTCTGGGAGAACACCGTCTGATAAGTCTACCCGCTATTGTACTCATTGCCACAAGACTAACCATACTGCTGATACCTGTTGGGAAAAGTTTAGCCGTCTTGAATGGGCTGAAAATTTAATCAATACTGTTACCATTGATGATGCATCTCCTGTTATGCCGTTGTGATTATATAATTCCTTGATTATGTAATCCAATAGTGCAATAAAACACTGAACAACATGATTTATGTTCAACCACTCATGCACACTTAGGGTGCCTAGGCGATGCTTAGGTGGGATCCTTGTCAGCTAAGCACTTAGGTGGCCGTCCGAAGCCTTGGGTTGCCTTATTGCCCTGTCGTTGTGATAGTCTAGTTAGGGCTGCAAGTTTTACCCTGACGACCCGAACCCGCCCAAGCCCGCCCTGAACCCTGGCAGGGTTGAACCCCGCCTGGACCCTGACAGGACTGTGTTAGGGCTTAATTTTTTATCAACCCTGGCAGGGTTGGGTTGGGTTATGGTTGACCCCCTGGGTTGAGCCCGGCTAGGCCCGGCCCGACATTTGTCTATGAAAAATGTCTCTCTAATCAAGTTTTATATATATATGAAAGAATTTGAGAAACCCTAATCCTAAATGTCTTAACCTAAATCTGTCTCTCTCGACTCTCACTCTTAGTCGCGGCGACTCACGACAATTTGCTTTCTCAACTCACTCACACCCTCACCTCATGTCGGCACAGCGGCATGGCGGCACGGCGTCACAGCCTCACCTGTCGCATCTCACCTAGTTTTGGTGCTCTTTATCTCTCAAGCTCAATCCCCTCCCGTTTCAGTCTCAAAAGTGCCCATCTCTTAGGCTTCTGGGTTCCGACGGCTGCTAATCTCAGAGACTTAGATCTCCAAAGGTTTTCTGTTAGGTCCCTCATGGCAACCAGCATCCTGCTCTAGTGCTTTACATACTCTACATGTACTGAGAGTAATTCATCTATTTATACAATGTGCATCCATTTCTCTGTATCAATGTCTTTGAATGCTTGACTGCATTCTTGTAACAGAATAATTTTTTTTTTTTTTTGGAATAAATGAACGTTTTTCATCGTTGTAATACTTGACTTCCAAGACAACGGTTTCTGTTTTTTTTTTTTTTTTTTTTTTTGTCTCAGTTTAGGATTGTTTGGAAACATTCTTTGTAAATCAAAATTTTAATGGTAATTTGTTTTGCTGATTTTTTGCGGAAAACCAATGTTATTCATTGTTGTAAAACTTGGAGGTCCCCTTTTTTTTTTTTTTCTTTTTTTTATATTTTTATTTATGGAAAGCTGGTGTTATTCATTGTTGTCATACTTGGCTTCAAAGATCTTTTACGTTTGGCCAAACTGATATAATATAACCCTGTTTCTCTTGGGAACTTTCACTAATTTATTAAACTGATTAATGTCTTTCTCACATACTTAGAGTGCTGTAGTAGTTTTTCAATAGCTGTCTTGAATTGGACGAAAATATCAACTCAAAAGTATTAACTGTTATTATCAAATTAAAGTTGGGATTTGAATATTTGGTTACCAGAGTTCATATAATCTGAAACTTCTTGCTATACACATTCTTGTTTAAAGTTCAGGTTTTTTTTATTTTTCTTTCTTTAATTTTTCCCCTTCTCTTTAGTAGAATTAAAATCACATAATCATATAATACTGGCCTTGAATCAAGGTCAATTAGGGCTGGGTTAGCCCTGAATTAGGGTCAGTCAGGGTCAACCCGATCCTGTCGGGGTCAATCGGGTGGGTTAGGGTTAGGCCCAACCCTACCAGGGTAGGGTTAGGGTTGAACCATTTTTAACCCTGACAGGGTTGGGCTGGGTTAGGGTTGAAGTTAAGGTACTCAGGGTCAGAGTTGGGGTTTTAAGAAACCCGGCCCCACCCGACCCTGTTGCAGCCCTAAGTCTAGTGCATGGAATCCAAGAGTAAAAGAGGTTAACGTAGCTTAAATTCTAAGTTGATAAAGAAAGTGGAAGCAAAGAACAAAAGAATTTGTGTCAGATTCAAACTAATTAGACTAAGTTTAAGTTGTGGAATAATGTGCCATAGACCCAGATATTTATAATTAATAAAATGAGATAATACATTGAACCTGGACATGATGAATCTAGTCATAATGAACTTGGACATAATGTACACCTATGTGAGGTTTTACTATGTTACCCCTAATGACTTAAGTGAACATTTTCAACACTTCCCCTCAAGTTGATGCATATATATAAGTCATGCACAACTTGGACAATACTGGATGAAACAATTTTCCAGGAAGACCTTTGGTGAAAATGTCGGCCACTTGTTCCCCTGATTGAACATAGGGAATGAAAATCTGCCCACTGTTAATTTTTTCCTTGATGAAGTACCCGTCAATCTCCACATGCTTTGTTCGATCATGTTGCATAGGATTGTGAGCAATGTTGATAGTAGCCTTGTTGTCACAGAACAATTTCATAGGAAGAGCGATACTGATACCCAAATCCTGTAGTGATCCTTTTAGCCATAGTTACTCACATATCTCTTGTGCCATAGCTCGAAATTCCACCTCTGCACTGGACTGAAATACTACATTCTGTTTCTTGCTTCGCCATGTTACTAGGTTTCCTCCAATGAAAGTGTAGTAGCTTGAGGTAGATTTCCAGTCTAGGTTTCTTGCCTAATCTACATCTGTATAGGCATCAATCTGGAGGTGACCATGAGGAGAGAGGAGAATTCCTCTACTGGGAGCTGATTTTAGGTAATGAAGAATCTTGAGAATAACATCCATATGTGACGAATATGGGTTATGCAGGAATTGACTCACTAGGCTAACTGCGAACACAATGTCTGGTGTAGTGTGGGCCAGATAGATTAGCTTTCCAACTAGTCTCTGATATTGCCCTTTGTCCACTGGATCACCCTCCTTCTCTTTGAGCCGAGTGTTAGCATCAATTGGAGTTTCACATGGCCGACATCTTATGAGTCCATTATCAAATAGGAGATCTATGATATACTTTCTCTGAGACAGGTAAATTTCTTTTGAAGATTGTGCCACCTCAATCCCAAGGAAATATCTGAGCTTTCCCAGATCTTTAACTTCAAACTCCTTTCCTAGAAAAAATTTGAGCTGCTTGATTTCTCCAGTGTCATTGCTTGTGATCACAATGTCATCCACATAGACAATCAGAATAGTAGTGTTTCCGTCCTTTCATTTAATGGATAGAGTGTGGTCGGCATTACTCTGTGTATAGCCAACTGAGGCCATTGCCTTATGGAACCGTCTAAACTAGGCTCTGGGAGATTGTTTAAGACCATATAGGGATCGTTTCAACTTGCAGAATTTACATCCATGTAGACTTCTTTGCTAAATCCCCATGAAGAAAAGCATTCTTGACGTCCAGTTGTTGGAGGTCCCAGTTTTAGTGAACTGCACACGTCAGAATGACTCGGATCGTGGTCATCATTGCTACTGGAGCAAAGGTCTCCTGATAATTGATCCCATAGGTTTGAGTGAACCCTCTAGCTATTAGTCTGGCCTTGTATCGATCTATGGTCCCATCTTCTTTTTGCTTCACACTTTTGCTGTGAAATTCCATTTGCACCCCACAGGTTTCTTACTGGCTGGAAAGATCCCAATTCTCACTTTTCTTCAAGGCAGTCATTTCATCTACTATAGCTGCTTTCCATCTCGCATCTATGATTGCTTCCTGCCACTGCTTAAGAATAGACACAGAAGACAAGGTGGAGACAAAAACATGGTATGATGGGGATAATGACTTATATGAAACATACTGAGAGATAGGATATTGAATGCACGTCTTAATAGCCTTGCGGAGGGTAATAGGTTTGTCTAACTCAGAGGGAAGAGTGTTACCAGAGGAAGGAATCTCATTTTTAGAGGCAATATTTGGTTCTGGAGCTGACGATGGGATATGTGGAGGAGCGTTGATAGTGGTGGTCTTTCCTTGCTTGAGTCTGGTGCGGCTATATACGTGAAGAGGAGGTGGAGTATCCTGTTGAGGTGGAGTGTCTTCTGTGGCAGATTCGGGGCTGGGCTCCGTTTCTGAAGGGGGTTCTGTAGGAAGCTCCCTCTGTATAAAAGGATCCATGGGCAAAACAAAAGGACCATCTTCCTGAGGATAAGGCTCCCCTTGAAGATGGGGCTTATGGTAGGAAGGAAGTTGTTCGTAAAAGACAACGAACATGGAAATGAAAGTGTGGCAGGTGGGAGGGTGATAGCGTTTGTGTCCTTTTTGGGTAGGAAAATAGCCCAAAAAAATACACTGAATACTTCTGGGATCAAGTTTTTCAAGAGATCTATAGTTGCGAGCATAGCAAGCACAACCAAAAATTTTGGGAGGGATGATACGGGAATTTTTGCCAAGGAGTAGGGTTAATGGGGACTTGTGTCTAAGAACTGGTGTGGGAACACGGTTAATGAGGTAGGCAAAGGCAAGCACAGCATCACTCCAATATTGAGCTGGGACATTCCGTTCAAATATCAATGCACGGGCCACTTCAAGAAGATGCCGATTTTTCCTTTCAGCTACCCCATTTTGTGCTGGAGTATCAACTCAACTTGTTTGATGAACAATTCCATTTGTGGCTAGATATTGTTAAAAGTCACCCTCGAGATATTTTCTCTCATTGTCACTGCGGAGAATTTTGATGGAGGTTTGATACTGATTCTTTATCATTTGGTGGAATTGTCAAAAACATGAAAATACCTTACTCCTATGATGTAAAAGATACACCCAAGTTGTCTTAGAATAGCAATCTATAAATGTCACAAACCATTTATGCCCAGTGATGGATGTAGTTCTAATGGGACCCCATACATCTGAATGAATTAAATGAAAGACTGTAGTGTTGCGTTTAAACAAAGGACGATACGATGAACGAGTTTGCTTAGCTAGAATACAAGCTTCTTTGCTAATGAAGGAAACAAACTAGATTCAATAGGAAAGGATGGATGCCCAAGATGCTGATGCGAGAGCTAGAAATCTGATGAAGCAGAGTAAAGCTGATGCGATGGTTGGGGAAGACCTTCCTCATGCAAGTATAAACCACCCTGCATCCTATCATATCCAATCGTCTTCTCTATTGCCAGATCCTGAAACAGACAATGAGATTGAGATGGAAAAATGGTTACTTTGCAATTTAAAGCAGTGGTAAGACGACTGATAGACAGAAGGTTTATTGCAAAATTGGGTACATGAAGAGCTGAATCCAAAGTTAAGGAAGGGGTGCAACGTATGGAACCTTTTCATGATACAGGGGAAAGGGTGCCATCCGCGACACGAACAGTGTCAATCTTAGAAGGAGGAAAATACTTATGAAACAAACTATAGTTACCAGTCATGTTATCCGTGGCCCCTGAGTCAATATCCAAAGTTTGGAGATCATAGACGTACCATGGCCACCGAAGCACATACCTGATCGAGCAAGATGGGAACTTGAAGTGGAAGGTGGCGCAGAGGTATGAGCAGCTGTAGTGGTAGACCCAGATGATGCAGTGAAAGATGGCTGAAGTAGACGGTTGAGTGCCTGAAGAGTCTTCTGCAAAGTGGGTTCTGAGTTGGCATGAGTCTCAATCTAATGCGCCTGTGGCCCCTTGAAATTCTTGGTTCTTTGCATATTCTTTTCATGCCGTTTGGTTTTAAAATCTACTGGCTTACCATTGAGTTTCCAGCATGTCTCCTTTATGTGCCATAGTTTCCCACAGTGGTCACATTTGACTGTTTCTCGGCCTGTAGTGGAACTTTTAAGGGCCTGGGTACTTGTCTGGAGAGCAGAGTGATCAGTAGCAGAGGGTGCTGGCATTGTAGTACGGTGTTGGTTTTCCAGTTGCACAATGGCATAGGCTTGTTCAAGAGTAGGGAATGGTTCTTTACTGAGTATCTGTGAATGAATTGGGTCGAGCTTAATGTTCAATCCTGCCAAAAAATGTACACCTTGTATTTTTCTTCCCTTTTCTTGAACAGTGGTTTCTTAACTGAGTATAATACTGTGATACCATTAACTCCATCTATGTTGTTCCATTAACCTTCTTTTGGATGGCATAAATTAGCGTATCATTCCAAACATGGGAATATGTGCCCTTTGCTGATTGCCAAATCTAGACAGTAGTATCTAATAATAGATACCCCTCTGCAATCGCAGGTTGCATGGAATTTATAAGGTATTGCATTACCAAAGAATTCAGCCTGCCATTTTTCTAACGGAGCCCCTTCAGTGCTTGGTTTCGTTTAAGTCCCAGTAATATAGCCAGACAAACCCCAGACTGTAATGGATAATTGGGTGGCTCTAGACTACATCAAATAATTAGTACCATCTAACTTGATGGTGTTCAAAGGAATAGTAAGATGTTCCAATTTACTTATGTCTGTTCCACTAGATGTTACATCTGAATCACCAATGTTTACAAAACTTGATGGACAAAAAACTCACAGAAATAATTTCCACTTACAATCAGATGATTACAACAGATCAGAAATCATAGACTTTTGCAATGTATCAATAATCACAGCAGATCAGAAGTCATACAATTTATTTAACAATCTGATCTTGATTTTCTAAGTGCAGAAAAAAAACTAGAAAAAAACGATTATACTGGTCTGCCGTAATGAATAGGGGGTATACCTTGTCTTGAGAATGGTGAGAAAAACAAATTCCGGAGAAGAAGGTGATGCCGTAGGGAAAAAGGATGATCACAGCTGATCTATTATCTCTAAGTATGCTGCCACAATATACCAAACCAATCAAGAAACCATGTATGCTTGTTGCGGTAGGTGTTTAACCCAGCTTTGTTGCGAAAATCCAAGTAAGAGATTGTAGAAGCATATTTTTCACAGAGAAGGGAAGATCATCAAAAAAACAATCCGCAATGTTGAGAAGCTCTAGGGACTGCTTGTGGTAATAGGGAAGAACTGAGAAAAAAATCTATGTGAAAAAAAATTTGATGTAAAAGAGGAAATAGGGCTGTAATCTTATCAAGTTACGACATCCTCGTAGATTACAGCCTTTCCAATAGGATTAACGGTTAAAGGTGGAAGAGAAGAGGGGTTTAAAGGTAGCAGAAGAGAAGAGAGGGTTTAGGAAGGAGTCGGCCAGATCTGGTGAAGAAGAAGTCGTGGCAATGAGTGGGGAAAAGAAGATTGCAGCAGGGGTTAGGGAGGTTTTCTGTTCATGGCTTTGATACCATGTTAGATTCAAACTAATTATACTAAGTCTGAGTTGTGGAATAGTGTGCCACAGACCTAGGTATTTATAATTAATAAAATGAGAGAATACATTGAACTTAGACATAATGAACCTAGACATAATGAACCTGGTCATAATGAACCTAGATATAATGTACACATAAGTGAGGTTTTACTATTGTTAAATATGGCCCACATGAACTAGGCCCACATGGGCCCAGCCAAGTAGACCAAGAACCAGCCAATGTCGTTGACGGTAATTAGAGCCAGCAACACTAGCTGGTGCTCCTACTTTCCTTTTTTTTTTCAATTGTTATTAGTTTCCTTATTATTGTTATTTGTTTCCTTTTATGTCTCCTCTTGTTTATGGAGACTTTCTCTATGTAATTGGATTCTTTTTGCTTATAAATAAGATTAGTGTCTAAGAGGGAGAGGTATTGATCTCAACTACAGCACCTTGCTGTTTTTGTGATCTGCTCTCCACTTCTTCTTCTAATTTCTTCTTCTCTCTTCTTCATTCTTTGTTTTTTGGTTTTGTGTTTGAGGTTATGTGGTTTTGTTACATGGTATCAGAGCATTAGATCTTGGCTATCTTAAATACTTGGTTTGATAAGACTTTGATATTTTTGTTCTACCTATGTACTGATTTTACTTGGTGTTTTAGATGATCAAGATCTGCTGTACCTACTACTATGCTGTTCATGTGTGATTGATAACATCTTGATCATCTTCTTATTGTCTATGTGGTAAGCATTCATTACAATTTTTACCTATTATCCTACCGCCACCCCTTTTGAGCCATTATTCCTTTGGCCACTCGGTTGGCTGAACCGATATTTTTTTTATGCAAAGATAGATATATATCGTGTAACCCCACTACCTCCATCTTCCTTTGCTTCTTTTTGAGCCTTATTTCCTTGGCCAACCGGTTGGCTGAACCGGGTGAAAGTAGAACAATTAATTTGCATTGCTTGGTTGTGATGACTGATTATAAGCCTTAAGAAGTTCAGATCATCTCTGTAAAATTAAAAGGGGTGTCAAACTACCTTTTAGGGGCTCAGGCTATTAAAGCCTACATTTTCTCTAAAGAAAAATTGTCCTTGTTGCTTGATGATGCACCTGACCATGATCCTAAGGATCCAGAATCTGTGAAGACATATAATACATGGCTTTGTGATAATTCCATGGTTCAAACTTGGTTATGGAATAGTATAGAATCTTTATCTTACCTACTGTAATGTTTCATGATACCGCCAAAGCCATCTGGGCTGATTTAAAGGAGACATATGATCAAGATAAGAATGTTTCTAGGATTTATGACCTCTATGAGAGGATGTTTACTTATTCCATTGGTGACAAATCTCTGACTGATTACTTTGGAGGCTTCAAAGGCCTCATTGAAGAGATACAGGCTGTGTAGCCTCTTTCTACTGATATTAACAAACTAAAAACTCAACAGTCTGAGTTTTATGTGGCCAAATTTTTGGCTGGCCTTTCTTCTGAGTATCAAGCTGTGAAGAGTTAGTTGCTTGCCGGTGCTTCCATACCTACCCTAAGCGAAACGTTCTTTCGTCTCCAACGTTTGGTTCCTCAGACTGACACTTCCCAAAAAGATACAACTGCTTTGTTTGCTGGCCGTGGTCGGGGTTACCCCCTTTAGGGGTCGTGGCTCCAACCGAGGTCGTGGCCGTGGTCGTGGTTTTGGCCGTTCTCAAATTGATAAATATACCCGCTTTTGTACTCATTGCAATAAATCCAACCACACTGCTGATACCTGTTGGGATAAATTTGGTCGCCTTGAATGGACAGATAATTTGGTGAATACTGTAACCATTGATGATGCATCCCCGACTGCACTGGTTCCACCATGTACACTTACTCTATCTTCTGATCAGTATGAAGCCCTTCTTCGAAGGGTTCAAAACCTTGAGAACACTGGACCCTCTTCTACTGCTACTTTGGCTCGTACAGGTATAACTGCCCTTCTTTCCTACACATCCCCTCACCCTTGGATCATTGATTCGGGTGCTACCTGTCACATGACGGGTCAGTCCTCTGTCTTTTCATCCCTTCATAACACAAATAAACCTATTACTATTTACCTTGCTGAGGGGTCCTCTACTAATGCCTCTCAGTATGGTAATGTTTCTCTTAACCAGTCTATGTCCTTACCCTCTGTCCTACATGTACCTAATTTTCCTCTTAATTTTTTGTCTATTAGTCAACTAACTAAATTTCTCAATTGTGTCGCTACCTTTTATCCCTCCTATTGTACTTTTCAGAATCTTAGGACCAAGGAGATGATTGGTGGCGGACATGAGCATGCTGGTCTATACTACTTGGAGCCCACTGAACATTTACCTATTGTTGCAACTACTACTACTACTACTCCTCCTCTTCAATGGCATCAACGGCTTGGTCATTTGTCTTTGTCTAAGATGAAGGTTCTTGTTTCTGGTTGCAAGTCTCTAACTTCATTACAATGTGAGGCTTGTGAGTTAGGAAAACATCATCGTTCGTATTTCCCTTCTAGTTTTAGTCGTAAGAACTCTACTCCATTTTCTTTCGTGCATTTTGATATGTGGGGCCCTTGTCGTGTTTTCCCTTATTTTGTAACCTTCGTGGATGATTTTTCCAGGATAACCTGACTTTATTTAATAAAAGATCGTTCTGAGTTTCTTTCTATTTTCAAAAGGTTTCATAAGGAGATTCTTACTCAGTTTGGAGTTCCAATTAAAGTGTTACGTGTAGATAATGCTCTTGAATATGTTTAAAATTCAGTGTCTGATTTTTGTTTTGCTAATGGTATAATCCATCATACCAGTTGTGCCTATACCCCTCAACAGAATGGGGTTGCTGAACGTAAAAATAGGCATCTTCTGGATATTGCCAGGTCCCTAATGTTTCATATGAATGTCCCTCAGTTTTATTGGTGTGACGCTATCTTGACATCTTGTTTTCTCATAAATCGTATGCCTTCTTCTGTTTTACACGATAAAGTCCCATTCCGTCTTATCCTAACATTCCTTTGTTTCCTGTTCATCCTAGAGTTTTTGGTAGTACATGCTTTGTTCACATTATGCATCTTAAATTGGGAAAACTTTTCCCCCGTTCTCTAAAGTGTATGTTTCTTGGTTATTCTGGTACTCAAAAGGGGTATAGGTGTTTCGATCCTACTACCAAACGTCATTATATCAGTCATGATGTTACCTTCTTCGAAGATAAGCCATACTATCACGTTTTGGTGCCATCTCCTTTACCTCCATTTGAACCGCCGATTCCTTTAGTACCTACCTTACCTGATGCTCCTGAACCACACACTGACTACACCTTACCAACTGAACCACAAACTGACCCTCCACCTCCCCTGCTGGTTTATACACGACGTCAACCAGTGGCTCCAACTACTACTGCACCAGCTGCTTCGTCAACTACTACTTCTGATCCTGAGGTCTCTTCTGATCTTCCTATTGCTTTACGTAAAGGTACTCGTACTCGTAAAAGTACTTTTCCTATTGAGCATTTTGTTTCCACAGCCCATATCCCTCGTTGTCACCAAAATTTGGTTCATTCATTATCCACTACTATCGTTCCTAATACCCTTTCCCAAGCCTTGTCCCATCCAGGGTGGAAGACAGCTATGGATGCTGAAATGGATGCCCTATTGGCACGCCAAACATGGACGCTTGTGGATTTCCCTGCAGGTCATTCAGTGGTTCGTTGCCGATGGTTTTATACAGTGAAGCATAATTCTGATGGGACTGTTGACAGACTAAAGGCTAGACTGGTTGCCAAAGGATTCACTCAGACCTATGGGGTGGATTATTTTGAAACATTTTCTTCTGTTGCTCGTCTCAACTCGGTTCGTGTTATTGTTTCTTTGGCTGTTAATCTAGATTAGCCTCTTTATCAAATGGATGTTAAGAATGCCTTCTTGTATGGTGATCTACGTGAGGAAGTCTACATGGATCAACCTCCAGGGTATGTTGCTCAGGGAGGGAACTCAACTAAGGTGTGCAAATTGCTTAAAGCAATTTATGGACTAAAACAATCTCCTTGTGCGTGGTTTGATAAGTTCAGCTGTTATTATAGATTTTGGCTTCGTTACATGTTACTCTGATCATTCTATTTTTGTGAGACGCCATTATTCTCGTGTCACCATTATTGCTGTGTATGTCGATGATATTATTATTACAGGGAATGATAAGACTGGTATTGCTGAAATTAAATCTTATCTAAATACTCATTTCCAGATGAAAGACTTAGGTCTTCTTCATTATTTCTTGGGGATTGAAGTGGTTCGCAGTAGTAAATGCATTAGTTTGTCTCAAAGAAAGTATGTACTTGATTTACTTTCTGAGTCCAGAGTTCTTGGAGCTAAACCAGTTGATACACCAATGGATCCACATCAGAAACTTGAAACTTGTGATAGTCCTGAATATTCTGATATTCATCAATACAAACGCTTGGTTGGGAAATTGATTTATCTAACTGTAACTCGGCCTGATATTTCTTTTGCTGTTGGGGTTGTTAGTCAGTTTATGCATGCTCCTAAAGTTGCTCATTGGGAGGTAGCCTAACGCATATTGCAGTATCTCAAGAAAGCTCCCGGAACTGGTCTTATTTATCATCGACATCGGCACCTTGACATTGTTGGTTATTCTGATTCTGATTGGGCAGGAGATGATGGTGATAGATGTTTCACCACTGGATACTGTACTTTTGTTGGAGGTAATCTGGTTACTTGGCGGAGTAAAAAACAAACTACTATATCCAAGTCCAGTGCTGAAGCTGAATATCGTGCTATGGCACATACTATTGCTGAGTTGTTATGGTTGAAAACTCTTCTACAAGAACTTGGATTTCCTATCTCTAGACCTATGTCGTTGATGTGTGACAATCAAGCTGCTATTTATATTCTAGTAATCCAGTCTTCCATGAGCATACCAAACACATAGAGGTTGATTGTCACTTTGTTCGAGATGCCGTTATGAAGAAGATAATTGTTACTCCCTTTGTTTTTTCTTCAAATCAACTTACTGATATTCTTACGAAGCCGTTGTTTGGACCAGCGTATCGATTAAACTGTCACAAGCTTGGATTGGGTGATCTGTATACTCCAAGATTGATGGAGGGTGTTAAATATGGCCCACATGAACTAGGCCCACATGGGCCCAGCCAAGTAGATCAAGAACCAGCCAATGTTGCTGGCGGTAATTAGAGCCAGTGACACTAGCTGGTGCTCCTATTTTCCTTCTGTTTTTCAATTGTTATTAGTTTTCTTATTATTGTTATTTGTTTCCTTTTATGTCTCCTCTTGTTTATGGAGACTTTCTCTATGTAATTGAATTCTTTTTGTTTATAAATAAGATTTGTGTCTAAGAGGGAGAGGTATTGGTCTCAACTACAGCACCTTGCTGTTTTTGTGATCTGCTCTTCACTTCTTCTTCTTCTTCTTCTAATTTCTTCTTCTCTCTTCTTCATTCTTTGTTTTTCTGGTTTTGTGTTTGAGGTTATGTGGTTTTGTTACAACTATGTTATACCCCTAATGACTCAAGTGAACATTTACAACAGGATGGAATGGCTTTATGCAAGATTCATGAAGGATTCAACCCGGACAGTATCTTGCTGAAATGACACCTCCTGAACCTGGAAGAAGATGGTGGATTGCAGAACCCTTGTCATGGATATCATCGAGACAAGAATTGATGACAGTTCATTAACTTTGTTTTGGTTGGAAAACTGGCATCCCAATGGAGTCCTCTAGTACAGGGAAAGGATTTGACATGATTCGGGTAGAGACAGATTGGCCCTAGTTTTTTCTTTCCTATTCAAGGGCTTATGTCGTTCAGATTGCCTTTCCTCTCAGAGACTAACTCAAGCTTGGTTAGTCATTCATTCTACCCCAGCAGATCGCTGGGAAGCAGGGATCTCATCAGTCGCACTGCTTCAGCGTTAGGCCTCTTTTCTTCCTCCTCTACTGGGGACTTTTTAGGACTTGGTCCCATTCAATCCCTTGGCACAACAACATTTGGTTTAAGGCTACATCCGTCTCCACAGTTTCATTTCCTGGAGGACCATGACCAGATCTCTTTATATTAGAATTTTTTGCTTTAGAGACAAATTTACGTGCGATCTAACTATAGCCATTGTTGATCATCCGATGAGGATCTCTCTCATCTCTTCTTCGAAGGCCTTTTATCGGACCTGATGCAGATACCACACATCATTGTGCTTATTTTTAATGGAAATAAGCCTTGGTTGGGTTTTATATGTTAATGTTGCACATTGAAATAGGCCCATGAGGCCCATATTGAGGACCAGCCCATGTCGAGAGGACCAGCAGTGTCGCTGGCGGTAATTAGCACCAGCGACATTGACTGGCTCTCTCTCTTTCCTTTTTTTTCTTGTTATTTTGTTTCCTTATTCCTTTATATTTTGTTTCTTATTTTTGTCTCTCTGTTTATAGAGACTTTCTTATGTAATGGATTCTGTTTTTACTTATAAATACAAAGTATGGACTGCAGAGAGGCATATTGATCTCAACTACAGCTCTTGGCTGTTTTTCGTGATCTCTCTATTCTTCTTCTTATTTCTTCAACTCTCTGTCTCTTCTTTCTGATTTTCTGTTTTAGTTCTTGTAATTGTGTGGTTTTGTTACAATATATTTGTTGGGCCTTTGATCCCATGGGTTTAATTGTTTCAAGGAGTTTTAGGGCTAGTTTGCTTCTTGTTTTAAATATTTTATATAGGTTTGTAAGGGTTACAAGCCTGAGTACGAAATTATGAATTAAAGTTATGGCTGTTGCCTTGATTTCTCTGTAAGGCTCATAATGGAGCTGTGGGAATCAGCTATGCTAGTGGGAGACTAGAAGGGTTGATGAGATGTCAACAAATTCCTAGATGGGATGCCTGAGGTCTATATCTTTTCTAATTTTTATTCTTCTTCCATCTTCACGTAAGTACCTATAACCATTGTTTTAGATCTGTTTTCTTATTCTTATCGATGATTTGTTTCTGATCTTATGTTTGCTTATTATATACTTCTGTTTTTGTCCATTATCATCATACACTGAATCTGTTTTCTGGTTATCAACATTGCATTGATTTCATACTGTTTTGCTTCAATTCTTCATACCTCCATTACATTTACCTCCATTAGGAATCCATCATATCTCACAATCCATCATCCATTAGATCAATCTCATCTGTTGATACGTTACTTCATAATGTTTTATAAGTTATAACATTGTTGCATCTGATCTCCCATTCATTGGCTGGTTGTGGTTATTTCAATTTTCCACCTCAAATTTGCCTGCATTCTCCCATTAGTCCTATCTCATCCAGGACTGCTTATATCTGTCAATCCACACATTGGATTGTTTTGCTTTTCTGATATATTGTTGGCTATCATCTTCATAGCTTGTGTCCTAAATCTGATCCCTATTAATGGGGTAGATATTCTGGTATTTCCATTGTTCCTCTTCTGGTCCTATCCAGGGCACTACGATTCTGGCTTTTGTGAATCCTTCCCTCATCAGAACCATTTATGGGAAGGGATTCTGGGTTGATGTTAGCCAGCAAGAAGACGGATTCAGCCCTTTGATAGGGAGTGCTGATGGCTTGGCAAAGCATTTGGAGGCATATTGCCCTGTGATACTATTGGAAAACTAGCATTCTCTGTGTCTATCAATTACATTTGGATGGAACAGAACCTTATGTCTTGGACAGCTAAATCTAAAACTCTCAAATAATTTTGGGATGCCATTGGATCGATGCCCAGGAGGCACCCATTTCCATTTCTAGACCTTGTCCAGTTGCTCCATGGAATATATTCATTTTAAATTCTTGGGAGCTACCTATAAAATTTTAATGTGGATAAGAGCTCCTCTGCGATCTTTTTTTGCTTTGGCAGTCGGTTAGCTTTGTTAGGATTCCGTCCTTGTATCTCTCTTGGGTTTTTTTAATACATTATTTATTCACTCCAAAAGATAATTTGGATTTTCTTTGAGATCAGCTTGTAACAATAGGAAGAAGGGATACTTGGCTTTAAATTGTTATTGATTTTTAAAGTAGACTACTCAACGTAGGAGCACAAGTCAACTAAGTATTATCCCAACTAAATGGGATCTGCTATGAATAAGGGTGTCAAAAATGAAACCGAACCGTGTACTGAAATCGAACCAAACCATTTAAACCGAAACATTGAAACTGATTATTAAATGGTTCGGTTCTGGTTTTAAAAATGAAACCGTTTAGTTAAACGGGTCGATTCTGATTTTAGAAATGAAACTGTTTAAACCGACTATTTGGAACCGTTAAAACCGACTAAACCTTTACTTTAATCCGTTAGTGTTAAATGTCTATATTTGTAGAAATAAATCATATTTTAATGCTTTCCACATGGCATACTTCTAAATGGCAAGTCCACTTTTCATATATGATTAAAATTATTTTAATGATTTCTTTGGGTTTCCATCAACTTTGTTCCTAACTCTCTTCCTCACCCTACTAGCAATGAAACCGTTTAAAAACCGAAAAACTGAAACGGTTTTGGTAAGCATTTTGAAACAGTTTAATAAATGGTTCGGTTTTCGTTTTTACTCATTACACATCGTACTGAAACCGAGCCGCATTGTTAAACCAAAACCACACCATTTAACACCCTTAGCTATGCAGATTCTTTTTTTCCCATTCAACTGTATTTATAACTGCACATGTTATTAACCCTAATCAATGGGTGCTTTTCCTGTACTTTCTTTTTCTTTTTCTTTTTTTTTTAATGTCTTTTCACTTCTCCAAAAGCTGTTTTATGCCATCCCCTTGTTCTTTTGGCTCCTCCAATACTCTAAATCGTATCATTCCTACTGACAAGTGCACTAAAACATTTCCACATGTTCATGCCACCTCGAGTGATTGGTAACAATGAAGAAAAAATTATCATATTAACTAAAATAAAGGGAAGGAAATATCATTGCAAGAAAGCAAGGACAAGAGGTAAGAGAATACCATCCTCGCATCTCACATCATTATGTGTAATAAGAGACCATTATGGCCTTTTCCATTGTGGATTGCTGCCATGATTCCAAATTACATAAATACCAATACAACTTAAATCATAGGTATTTTGAAAAGTCAGCATTTGATGGGTGAAACTACTTGGAAAAAGGTAAAATATATTGTGCTCCATAAGATTGTGTTAATTTTTGAAGTTTGACTTATGGCCACCCTTATTTATTCAATGCTTGCAATGGCCCCTGTATCTCACCATGTGGTTTAGATCAAGGGCCTATCCAACTAATAGTAGAGGATGGGTTGTCTTCAAAAACTTATCAAGTTCTTTTTGCATTGCTGATATCCTTAAGCTAATCTTGATTCTTAACCTAATCTTATGCTTTTCAAAGAAAAATTTGTTCTGAATTTTCTGCAATATTCTTATATCTCTGGCTATCTTCTTGTTTGCACTGTTCATAGACATTATTACTTCTACATGTGTTATTCGTTGATGTTAATTGAATTTTGCAATTCACTGGTACATATTACACATGCCAATATATTCTATGCCTTTAGGGTTACAAGTTGCAGACAAATTTACTTGATAAAAGACATATGGGGTTTCAGTCAAAATGGTGTCTTTTGGAGGAACCTGATTGCCATGTCAATGAACAACAAGAAAACCTTCTTAATAAAACTCCAGGTGTCCTTGATTATCAAGTTGAGAAAAATGGAAACCACTGTCCAAAACGTCAAGTTGTCTCTTTTATATGGGCTGTTTGTAGGAATATAGTTCCTCCAGATTTGCTTGGAGCTCCTTCTAATTTGAGAGCATTAAGGAGAAATATTTCAAAGTTTATTTCCCTACGAAGATATGAATGTTTCTGTTTACGGCAATGTATGCATGGATTGAAAACATCCAGTTTTTCATTCC
Source organism: Protea cynaroides (assembly GCA_028583415.1). Taxonomy (NCBI): domain Eukaryota; kingdom Viridiplantae; phylum Streptophyta; class Magnoliopsida; order Proteales; family Proteaceae; genus Protea; species Protea cynaroides. Next base: position 20,158,645 of record CM053269.1, read on the forward strand.
TGTGTGAGAAGTTTTTGTGCTGCTTCAGTAATCATATTGTAAAAGATGATTTAGGAAGAGGTGCAAACATCTGTACGGGAAGCAATGGAGTAAATAATGCCAATGGTATTCTGAAAAATAAGGTTTTTGAAAGCTGGATATATTGGTTCTTTAACTGTCTAGTCGTGCCTATAGTATATGCCAACTTCTATGTTACTGAAAGCGAGCAGGGTAGACAAGACATTTTTTATTATCGGAAGCCAGTTTGGGAGGAAGTTACTCATACAGCCATTGCTTTATTGGAAAAACAAAGCTACCGTTTGTTGGACGACGCATCTTTCAGAAATATATTAAGTAAAAGAGCATTTGGTTTTTCAAAAGTCAGATTTTGTCCGAAAGAACACGGAGTGAGGATCCTAGCAAATCTCAGGGCACCATCAAAGGTACCTATACATCTTTCTTTGAAGAGTCAATCTCGTGGAATTCAGGAAAAAGTGAATTTTCATTCAAAGCTGGTGAAGTGTCATTCAAAGCCGGTGAAGTGTGTTCATTTCAAGTCTGTAAATAATGTCCTTCGTGATTTACATGTCGTTCTAAAAGGAATAAAAGTGAAATGTCCAGAAAAGTTGGGTTCGTCAGTATTTGACTATACTGGAGTCTACAGAAAGCTTTGTCCATTTCTTGTTGGTTTGAAAAATGGATCGGGAAGCTTGCCTAGACTACTTGTTGTCATTTGTGATGTTTCTAAGGCATTTGATTCTGTTGATCAGGATAAATTGCTCACTGTAATGAAGGATGTCATTTTTAGTGATGAATATCTTGTAGATGAGTATTCTCAGGTTTTCTGTGCAAAGAAGTCTTTACGGTTCTGTTCTAACCAAATATTGTCAGATCAAAATATCAGCAATGGTGTTTCAAATGTTACTGCAACCTCTTTCTCTTCAAATGCATTGCATAGTGTCATTTTTAATCAGGTACTTCTTTGAAATATTAATAGATCGTGGTTTCTTTGTTTCACATAGATGTTGGGATAGATTTGGATGTTCTCTTAGCTGTATCTTTACTTTTTATTCTTACTTCTGTTGCATTGAACAATGTATTATTGTATTGTCTCCTTACCATTTGTCATGATCATTTGAAATTACCTTTTTTCAAATATTGTGTCTGTGTATTATTAAATTTCTCTCAGTTGACTGTTCTATTCTGCATTCTAGATTATTTTATTGTGATTTTGCTAAGATAAAATTTAGTATAATTTCTGGGACTATTATTTACTGAAGGGAAGAAATGAAGCTTTAAACCTCACCTGGGAGAAGGTAAATTTTTATTGACGTAATCTATATTATGACCAAGCCTTTGAGTACTCCTTTCTGGATGCTGGTCATTGCACATGCAAATCAATGACAATTTGTTTAAAGAAACCCCTTGCACCCAATGATTCAGGGATTGGTATAATTGTCTCCTTTTCATGAAAGACATAATTTAGAAGGATATCAAGTTGGCAGCCCTCTCCCAAAGGTGTAACTGAGCTTAATATGAATAGATGCTTCTTGGCTCTCGCACCTTGGGTATTGGCAGAGTGAAGCTTGTGGGATGGAAGTTTTGTTGGAGTATTTTAAAGGCCTATTAATTGGGGGATACTATACTATAGCAGAATTGATAGCTCTAGAAACTGGTATGACTTCTTGCTGAGTAATGGTTGACTAATGTAACAGGGGGAGGGGATTCAGCAAATGTGATTAGACAGATGGCAGGTTCAAGATAGGCTCGTTGATAAGGATGATAGATTACGTCAGACTTGGTTAACCATTTTGTGATGGTGCTTTTGTTTGAAAGAATTCTAAATAGAAGTTAACTTTTGATTCCATTATGATAGTGGAGAATCTATCAATTGATAGCTAGCTAGAGTTTTTGGCTAAGAAATGTTCTTAACTAAATTGGACATAAAACTTGAGCTTGTAAAATGACTTATTACATGACAGTAAATAATGGAGTTTTTATATAAGCAAAGGATTAAGGAATCATCTTGTTATAATACTTGTAACAAAATAGAGAAGAAAAAGGAAAGGAGAAGACAACAACAATAACAACAACAACAACAACAAAGTCTTATCCCAACTAAATGGGGTTGGCTACATGGACTCTAGTCCTCTAATCAGTTTTATTCGATGTCATATTTGAAACAAGGCCTAAGATATGCATATCTTTCTTCATTACCTCCTCTAGGGTCATCTTAGGTCTGCTCCTAGTTCTTTTGGATCCTTTAATCTGAATTAAATCACTCCTCTGTATAGGAGCACATAACGGCCTCCGTTGAAGATGGCCATCATCTCAAACGGCTTTATCGTACTTTATCATGTATCGGTGCTACTCCCAAATCAGCTCTAATACGATCATTCCTTATCTTATCCTTCCTAGTTTTACCACTCATTTATCTCAACATCCTCATCTCAGCTACACTAAGTTTATCTATATTATGCTTCTTTACTTCCCAACATTCCGCACATACAACATAGCCGGTTGAATAACTGTCCTATAAAATTTTTCTTTAAATTTTAAAAGAATACGCCGATTACATAGCACTCCATATGCACCTCTCCACTTCATCCATCTTATTTTAATCCTATGTGGGACATCATCCTCTATAACTCCTTTTTTAATGATTGAACCTAGATACCTAAAATGAATACTTTGTTGTATCTCTCTTAAGAATATTCACCACCTCATTATCTTTCCTTGTGTAACTAAAGTTACATACCATATATTCCGTCTTCGTTCTACTTATCTTAAAACACTTTGATTCCAATGTTAATCTCCATAGTTCCAACTTGGCGTTAATTCTTGTTTTTGTCTCATCCACCAAAACAATATCATCGGCAAAAGCATGCACCAAGGAACTTCATCTTGAATGTGTCTGGCTAAATCATCCATAATTAGGGCAAACATATTTGGGCTTAAAGCTGATCCTTGATGTAACTCTACTGTGATTGGGAATTCACTACCTTGACCTCCCATGGTTTTCACATTAGTCACCACATTATAATACATATCCTTAACTATGTCCACATATTTTTTTGAAACACTTCTCTTCTCTAGTACATGCTAGATTAACTCTCTAGGAACTTTGTCATATGCTTTTTCTTGATCAATAAAGATCATATGGAGGTCTTTTTTGCCTTATCTACATCTTTCCATGAGTCTCTTAAGCAAGTATATAGCTTCTATCATGGATTTACCTAGCATAAAACCAAATTAGTTCTCCGTAATTGTAGTTTCTTTTCTCATGCGAGTTTCAATAACTCTCTCCCATAATTTCATAGTATGACACATTAGTTTTATGCCTCTGTAGTTATTGCAGCTTTGAATATCACTCGTGTTTTTATAAATTGGAATCACAATGCTTCTCTTTCATTCATTTAGCATTTTCTCTATGCTCATAATTTTATTGAATAACTTAGTTAGCCAAGATGCTCCACACATTCCTAGGCTCTTCCAAACTTCTATTGGGACCTCATCTGGGCTTGGTGCTTTACCTACATTCATCCTCTTCAAAGCTTCTTTTACTTCTGTCACAGTAATATTGCGTATATATCTACGACCTGTGGTGACACGGTGGGTAATGTAGCAATCTGGGATACTATTACTCAAAGTGTCTCCATTTAGTAGGTTGTAGAAATAATCGTTCCATCTCTCTTTAATGTCTTTATCCCTTATTAAAACTCTACCATCTGCACTTTTAATACATCTAACATGGTCCAAATCACTTTCTTCCTTTCCCTCATCTTAGCTATTTTATAGATAGCTTTTTCTCCTTCTTTTGTGTTAAGATCGTTATAAAGATCTTCATATTTCTTCGCCCTTACTTTTCCCACAATCTTTTTGGTTTCATTTCTAGCAAGTCTATATCTTTTTAGATCCCTTATATCCTTAGTCTTCTGCCATGTCTTAAAACTATCTTTCTTAGCTTTAATGGCTACTTGAACCTCATCATCCCACCACTAAGACTCTTTAGGGGAATAACGTTTTCTTTTCGATATACCTAGGGCATTTTTAGCAACTTTCTTAATACAAGCAGTCATTTTGTTCCACATTGTATTAGTGTCTCCCTCAAAGTCCCACATTTCTTGTTTGACCACATTATCAGTAAAAGTTTTCAAGGTTATTCTTAGTTATTGCGACTGGATGAATTTGAGTGATGGAATAAAATAATAACTTATAATTTATTGGTTGATTGTATCATTAACCATTTCTTTATTTTATTTTGGTGCGAAGAGTTTACCATGAACCCATTGATTTCTGCCGCTTCCGTTATTGTTGTTGGATTGGCCATAGGGTTTGCTTCTATTGGACCTGGAGTTGGTCAAGGTACTGTTGCGGGCCAAGCTGTAGAAGGTATCGTAAGACAACCAAAAGCAGAGGGTAAAATATGAGGTTCCTTTTAAGCCCCAGCACCTTATCCTAGGGCAAAAAACCTGGCCTTTTTTACAGTTCGGCATAGTGAGACACATATCTATGTAATCTATGTTGAGAGAAAATTAATACTAGTAGAGAGAGCATAATCGAGAGTAGTTCTCTCTCCCTCCCTGCAGGCATTATTTATAATAGTAGAAGACCAAACAACTTAAGGAAATAGGACTGCTACATGCCAGCAGTCCTAGTGACAAAAGAAGACCAGAAAGCAAAATAGAAAGTCCTAGTTACATAAGGATACTAGAAAGTAAAGTAGACTAAGGACTCTAACAAATAGAAAGTAAACTAGACTAGGTCCACATGGTATGGCTAATCGCTTTGACTTAGTAAGCAGTTAGTTATTATTGCTAACAGGAATTATAATTATATCGCTAGCACCTCCCCCACAAGCTGGAGCATTCAAATCACCCATGCTAGGTTGGAACAGTGTACCAGTGGAAGCAGCAATAGCAGTGGAAGCAGCAATAGTAGCAATAGCAGTGGAAGCAGCAATAGTAGCAGTAGCAGTAGCAGCAATAGTAGCAGTAGCAGTAGCAGCAATAGTAGTAGCAGTAACAGCAACACAGTATACGTCACTGCAAACCAAGTACTAGTAGTAGGCTTTTCACGAGCAAAAAGGGAGTAGGCTCCAACATGAACAAAGAGGTAGTAGAATCCAACAAGAGCAAAGAGGTATATCAGAGTATTTGATACTGTAGATCGATACCAACAGTAGCAGGTTGATAGACCAGGAGATCAATAAGAGGAGATCAATAAGAATAGTAGCAGCAACAGATTGATAGCATATGGACAGCAGTAAAGTAGTAGCAGCAATAGATTGATCAGCGAACCAGAGCAGCCTGCGGCAGAGAGGAGGAAATCGGATCTGATCTGATCAGTATTGACAGTAACTAAGCAGGACAGCAGCAGCAGAGATTAGCAGTGAAAAAAACCAGTAGTAGAACCTTGTGGTAAAAGTATGCATACCAAACTGTAGGATATAAAGTAGAATATTAATAGGAACAAGATATCTAAATTTCAAAACCATCCGAAGGTCAGATTAAGAGATATGGAGAAGTCCTTGTACCGCTAGGACTATGGAAGACAAGCAAGTATATTTTCAATAGAATTCAAAAGTCAAAGATCCAGTCAGCAGATATGGATCAGAAGTGGCAGTCAAGTAATTAATGACAACTAGGATAAGTTATCAAAAACTGATCACCATTCAATGGTGGGTGTGAATGGTGGGTAGGAATTAAAAAGGAGTTCTAAATTAACTAGGAAATTTTAATCAGGTTCTGGTTGACAGCAGTAAATAACATGTAATAAAACCGGATTAAAGTATGAGAACCATATGTATGATAAATAGAATAAACCTGGTTATTAACTCTAGGCAGAATGGATAACAAAATTCAGGATATGGAAAGTAAATCGATGGTTGATATTAATCCAGCAACTGATTAAATAAACAGTGCATTGAAGTTCATATGAAAACTGAACTCAATACCCAGCTGGAAAACAAAACCGAAGGCCAATCTAGGAGTAAATCGAGATCACAAAATAGGGGTAAAAAAACTGTAACTGACGAGGACAACTTTAATGTCCTGCATAACCAGCAATCAAAGGCATATTAATGCACAGGAATCTAAAAACCCAGATTTAATGCTGAGGTTAAATTTTATCTGATAGCAATAACAACTCAACAGAATCAGATATCGATTTCAGGAAACAAAAGAGAGAAAAAACCAGAATTGAATTCGATGATGGTTGTGCCCTGGTTGAATTCAGATCTGAAATTTAAACTGAACAAGGAGACTTGTTAATGGAGAAGAAATAGTGAAGAAAAAGAGGGAATTCCAGAAAAATAAACAGCAGTAAAGTACTTAATTAATGGAGGGTGAGAGAGAAGAGCGAAAGAAGGAGAACCTTAAACGACTCTCAAACCATTAACCCCTGTGATACTATGTAACAAAATAGAGAAGAAAGAGAGAAGGATGAAGAGAAAATCGATAGTGGTAGAGAGAGAGCAGAATCAAGAGTAGTTCTCTCTCCCTCCATGCGGGTTTTGTTTATAATAGTAGATATAATAGTAGAAGACTAAACAACTTAAGGAAATAGGATTGCTACTTGTCAGCAGTCCTAGTTTTATAAGAAGACTAGAAAGAAAAAATAAAAAGTCCTAGTTACATAAGGATGCTAGAAAGCAAAACAGAAAGTAAACTATACTAAGGACTCTAACAAATAGAAAGTAAACTAGACTAAGTCCACTTGGTATGGCTAACTGCTTTGACTAGTTGTTAATGCTAACAGGAATTGTAGTTATATCGCTAGCAATACTTATCCAACGAGTTGATTCTTCAAGACAGGATAATCTCTCAGTTTCTTAACTAAGAAATTGACGTAAATTATTGACATGCTTAGAACATGTGAATAAAAAATTGTCTTTTATGTACAAGTGGGAGATTGTTGGAAATTTATCCATTAAATCTATATTAAATTATTTAATGCTGATTGTTTGCATGATAATTAATAGGCTTGGTTTTCATTAGGTTTTAACCTAAATATTGGTTCACAACTAGGGATAAAACAGGGCATTTTGTTCATACAGTTATCACCTTTTGTGTTTTCAGAAATGGTGATTCCGGACACAGGTGTGAATGTCTATTGTGTGTCCACTGAACGCGACCACTTGAGACTCTTGAATGGATGACGGTCAGCCATGTAAAGGACAATAGTCTCGTTAGTTAGTTACGATAGGTCCCTAGACCTGAGAGGTCCTTATGTTGCAGTTAGACATTATGGGCTTTGGTGTAGAAATGCTTGATATCTCCCAGACAATATATCAGTGCTGTAGATTCATGGTGTTTGCCTATAGATGAAAGACTTGGAATCCACTTCCTAGACAGGGTGAATATCCAGAGAGAATGTATGTGATTGGATGAAATTCTGGATCTGTGGTAGTTTTGTAAATAGTTTACAAAAGGTTTCAAAACATAATTAGACAGTTTTATTATTTCGAAGTGTTTTGGAAATGTTTTGATGTCCCATCAATGGTATAGATTCTCCGCATATGAAAATTCGAGGATTAGGGTGATGATGGTAATTATATCCATGCCAAGTGGTCTATTATACAATATTGCAAAGTAGAGGGACTTGGTTGTAATAGTTTTACCACCTTTGGGGCATAGGGGTTATATTCACTTGATTATGTCCTTTGTTGTGAATATCTTTAATTAAGAAGTAAAGATATTATCTCTTGAGAATGATTAGGCGGGTCAGCCAATGGGATCACACCTCTTACCAGTTGAGCAGCTTGGGGAGTAGGGCAACACAACTCTTCCATTCTATAAAATAAAGGAGGTAGGGAGGAGAAAGAGATAGAGAACACACTTGCATAAGAGTCTCTCTCTCCAGCGATTTGCAGTCTCTCCCTCTTTTGTTTCGAGTACTAATTAGGGTTTTGAACCTAAGGCGTTGGAGAAGATGTTCCTCCCTTGTGCAAGAGTTGTCTCGCTTGAATAATTGCTTGGTCCCTACAACAGCTACATTGGCTAAGAGCTGTATTGCTAGGAGGTACTTCACTTGTGGTACATCAGGTAACTATTGTCCCTAATATTAGATGGATTGAAATCCCTAGTTTTTCATGAGGCTCAATTGCCATAAAACTTTTAATTCCCTCTATCAGTCAACACCTTCTACCTTTCTTGGGGGCAATTATATTACACTAATCTATATTTTTGGTGGTTATAGTCCCTTGCAATTGTACTTATAAGATCTGTTCAATTTTTTATGATTTTCCATTTTCCTGCAAAAAAAAAAAAAAAAAAAAAAAAAAAAAAAAAACCCACACACAACTAGGTTTTGGAGCGTTACAGGGCATTTGAGCATTTTCTTATGTTCTTATCTGTGTCAAACTTCTCAGGTAAGTAGCAGATATATAAGAAAGGAGGAGCTTTATCGCAATCTTGAAGAGCATGTAAAGCGCAATGTCCTGCAAATACATAAAAAATTCTACTTGCAAGAAATTGGTATATCTCAAGGAAGCATTCTATCTTCTCTTCTCTGCTCGTATTATTATGGCGATATGGAGAAGAATGTTTTATTTCCATTTCTTGATAAAATTCATGACCCTCATATTTTTGGTGCAAATGGAAATCTACCAATAGAGTGCAATGCTGAGAATGGGAGTAGTAGTGTTCAGGATGGCATCATCTCACAATCCCCCAAGCATATTCTTATCAGGTTTATTGACGACTTCCTTTTCATATCAACCTCAAAGAAGAAAGCAGCAGGCTTCTTTTCCAGGTTGAAACGAGGATTTCGTGAGTACAACTGCTCCATGAATGGCAAGAAATTCTGTATGAATTTTGATGCTGATCAAATTTCAAGGTTTTCATCAAACAGGGTGTATATTGGTGAAGATGGTATATCATTTCTTCCTTGGAGTGGTATGCTCATTAACAGTTGCACAATGGAAATCCAGGCAGACTACACAAGGTTCTATTTACTTATGCCTTTAGTTTCTTGACTCTCTTCTATTCCTGCATTAATGGTTGAATACACTTTGGATTGTCAAAAGAGTGAAGTAGATTAAGAATTAAGAGGGCTAATTTTTCCTTGAAGCCCCAGCCACAGGAGCACTTATAGTTCCGCTTCTAGAAGACCATGGGTTGAATAAGGCACATACAATGCCCGATACACAAATCTACTTGGGCTTGAGGATTTTGCTAAAACATAATTTTGGCTTGTTTTCTCTTAGTCATCATTTCTCTTGTTCCTTGACTTGCGGGCCTACATTTGTTTAGTTCCATTATATCTTGCCAGACTTGGGTGGGCTTAACACAACTCAGGCCATTTTTGCACCTTTATTTTTCTATGCCAGAAGTTAGTTTAGTTTAACTGTTGTCAGTTTCCTCACTTCACTTAAAATTTTCTTTTAATTATTGATATGCTTAAATGAAATTTCTGAAATAACTCAGAAAACTTGGTCTTCAATATAATTGACCAGGTATTTGAATGTCCATTTGGGCTCAACTCTTACTGTCTGCTGGCAAGATAGACCAGGCCGTCATTTGAAGGCAAAGCTGTGTGATTATACACGAACCAAATGCCATCCCATCTTCTTTGACTCAAATATTAATTCTGCAGCTGTTGTCAGATTGAATATTTATCAGACTTTTTTACTCTGTGCAATGAAGTTCCATTGTTATGTTTGTGATTTGTCAAGTATTTGCAGTCTCCAAGCAGTATACTACTCCAACATTATTCAAAACTCTTTCAGGTAATGGTTTTATTTCTCTTCTACTCTGTCTGGTCTCACAATTAATAAATAATGTAATCGATTTCACGTGGTGAAGATGTGCAGTTCTGTTAATAGGTTGAATAAAAGCAAACAATTGATTAGCCCCAAAATATCCTTAATGACTTGCAAAGCCTTGTCATCATGGGAACAGGGACATTCTTATTTCCTCCCCACCTTGCCCCACCCGCTTTCCCTCCTAAAAAAATTTGTTTGATTTTACGATTCAACTGCTTTTTTCCCTGCTGAACTTTCTTTTCCCATTCATTAATTTTCTTCTATGTTGATTACACATTTAAAAATGTGTATGTTGATAGGTACATGTACAAGCACATACGGAGAAGCATGCGCGCTATTAGTGTAGGATCAAATTTCTGTCCTATTCTTCATTTGGAGAAAGAAGAAGTTGATTGGCTTGGATTACATGCATATATTCGAGTGCTAAAGAAAAAACAATCACGGCATAGGGAGTTGCTGTTGTTGTTGAGGTCTAAGTTGACGGATGTGATTAAGGATAGGCCATCAGCTCAACTGATATATGCAATAGATGATTCACATTCCTCTGTATTTTGGAAAATCAGGTATTAGGTTGCAGGTCTGTAAGATATATTTTGCATAGCTTGCTTTTTTTTTTTTTTTTTTTTTTTCAGCTTTTATTATTTCCCTTTCCTACCTCAGGAAGTATCCAACATACATTTTTGAGGTAAGCAACAATGATTTTACAAGTTTTACTTTTATGAACTGTTGAACAGCTGTAAGTTTCAAACACACAACCAACTAATATTTTTTTGGCAAAAGGTCTTTTGTAATGCAGTGGCTTCTACCGTCAGATAGGGGAGAGGGGGAGGATGTCTAATATCAAATCTTCCCCCCTGTACTTGACAAAGGGTCCGATGCACGACCGTTTATGTACATAGCCCATGTATACAAACATTCTATTTTTTTCAGTAGCTAATTCTTGTGTGTACTCCCTAGGGTTATCATGTTTCATATTTGTTTCTTCCTTGGCAGTTCTGTAAGGTAACCAACTGCAGCCCCTTCTTTTTACATTTTTCGTTGGGGGTGAGGTTGCAGGGGAGGTTGTGGCGTGAGGAATTACCTTATTTGTTAAGGTAATCATCCAGAGGCTATTCTGAACAAGAAATTCTATGGGACCACCCACTCCTTGCCAATTTTTGGTTTCATTCAAGCCATTGAAGCCACCTTGAAACTGGAATATTCAGTTGTACTGTTCGCAAAAAATTAGGGCAAATATAATTTTGGTGGAATTTGATCATTGAGAATTACAGAAAAGAGTACAAAAGGAGTGAAAGTTTACTATCTGCATGGGGAACTGCTACAAAGTAATTCTTCCCTAGATGGGGCCTAATCAAATTGGTAGGATTGTGATTGTCATTCCAGACAACATGGATAATTTATCTCCAGTTTGAGCTCTTCAAATACTACAATGTTGCCCGAAAAACAGCTTCAGACATCGTAGGTTTATGGAACGCCCCACTTCGAAGTTAAAATCCAATTCCCCTTCAGTACTTGGGTTAGAACGACTATTACTATTTCCTCTATCTCGCGTCAGTGCTCCTCACTGAATCAAAGTGTTGCATAAGAACCCAACAATCATAAATCATTTTAAAATAAAAATCAGTAATCAAAACCATAATATCCCAAGACGCTATATTATTTTTAGAATCACGAAACAAATCTAAATCTACCATGAAGTTAGCCCAAAAAAAAAATCATATTTTTGAACCTAGAGATACCATATGCTTCGAGGCTCAAGACTTGACTTTTGCATTGCCCATCTCCTAGCCGACGTCACTTATCTTTTCCTCCATATCAAACAAAAACTAACATTTCAAAGGAGAAAGATAAAGCAGAACTACATGTTCGGTTATAAAAAAAATCGAAGGGAAGGGAAGTGAAATTTTTAAACTTAAAAAAGAAAATTTTTGTGATGATTACAACACATGCTATCAATAATTAATCCTAAATCATTCCATAGTTAGTTATTAATTTATATTTCATTTTGCATCCAAATCTTTTGCCTTTTAAAAAGTAAATTAAATTTTACATCTTATTAGTATCATTACTAAATATATCAAGAAATTTAAGTAGTTTATACAATCATTTTATTTTATAACTATCAAAGTTTCTTTTTTAAGTTTAAAAATTTCCCTTCTTTTCCCTTCAATTCCCCTAGCAATCAAACATAGCTGAAAAAGGCTTTATCAATGTCACACCCCAATTCTGGACAAACCAGAAATGTGAATGAACCATCATATGAATCAACGGTTCACGCCAAGATCTCATAGGATTGTACCAACAATTTAAACCATACACATTCCACACAATCAGAGATAATAAAATAAATAGCGGTTTAATAATGAATTGAGTGTCTAGTATGATATATAGGTATTAAAATATTTATCTCCAAATAACCAAGACAAAAATAAATATCTATTACAAGTTTCCATGTCTCAAATAAGAAATTAAATCTAAGCACACTTGAAGCATTTGCATGAAGAATCATGCTCGTTCTCCAGAGATTGCACGTCCATAGCCGCTACGTGTCCATATGACGGCGTGTTCATATATTCCTCCACAATGGTACTTGCACCATCAAGTAAAAATATACGACGTCGAACGGTGAGCACACAACATAGCTCAGTGAGTAAACAAAACAATGCACAAACATATGCATGCATTCAATTCATATCTTTAGTCTGGTATAAGTTTGTAATGTGCTATAGTAAGGATAGGCGGCCACCACACATCCATGCACGAGAGTATAGAGACACCTAACAGATTACACACTGCTATTGCCCTACATCACTCACTACAGAATAGAGTTAGAGCTAGAGTACCCGGATCACACACCGACCAATACTCCCCTTAATACTCTATCCCATACCAATACGTATGCCCTTACTGGCAAGGGTGTGCAAACTGGGTTCGTGTCTAACCAATATGAGATGTCATCACAACTTTGTATCTAAGGTCTTACCCCAACATCCCTCAATACATTCATAGAGATAAAGCTAGGGTCTGTCGGTTAAACTAGGGCCCACACCGTGATCACTCCCCTGATACCCTATGACGTATTAGTTTTGCTAAGATAACATCGATACAATGATGTCAATGTGACAAATGGTTCGAAGCTACAACCTTTTCACATCCAACACAACAACTACACACACATCACATGCCTATTCCTATCATCATCATCATAACAAAAGTATAAATATGCATGAACAAGATATATAGCATTTAATTGGATGACATGTGAGATGCACAAACAATCATATAAAGTATAGCATCATCATAATAATAGAAAATAAAATAAAAGAGTAGCTTGTTATTATCTAATTCGTTTAGGTTTTGTTTTCTCACTTATAAGTGATGTTTGTTCCTCTTCCAAGCTTTGAAAATTACTTTGAACTAATTGGAAACCAAAATAATTTATGAATTTAGATTATGATTTGATTTCATGAAGTTATAGTAGTTAGAAACCTTGTCTGGCATCTAAAATATGCTTCTAGTCAATGACTGGTCGGCTCTGTGGTCCCCGTTATATGTCAACCAGACATTGTGTGGTCGACTTTGTGGTCGTGCATACTGTCGACCACTGAAGAGACCGCACAAACCCTGGGACACTTCTCGAAAGTCTATGGTTGACTTACTGGTCGCACCATGTAGTTGACCAGTAAAGCGACCACACAACCTTCTGTTCATGTTTCAGGCTTGGCTTCGATCTAATCCTTTGGCTCGACATTGGGATTCATCCTATGGTCATTCTATGGCCATTTTCTCTTATTAAATTCATTCATTATACCCTTAACAGTTATAGTCATCATTACGAATTCAATAATCAACATATTAGGATCGAGGACATTATTTTAGATTTGAGTTTCCTTGTAACAAAATCTTAAATCCATAATTCTACTGTAACCTATCCTTTTACAGAGGCAAGGTACTTACCGTTGGCTCCTTTATGCAAGTGGTTGGGATCCGACGGTTATTCCTCCTTTTGTAGAAGCTCTTCTCCTTTCTCCAAGGTTTCTCTCTCTCTAAACCTTCTTCTTCTTCTTCTTCTTCTTCTTCTTCTCCTCTTATGCTCTTAGTTTTAAGGTTTGAGAATGAGCAAAAAGAGTAAATGATAGTAGGGGGACGTCCTCTATATAGAGAGAAAGTCTCCATATAGAGTTCTCTCTAAATTATGAGAGAGACCTTTTCAAATTAAGAAAGTTTCCTAAACAAGGAGTCGAATCTGGGTTTGACTGGTCGACTCTGTGGTCGCAAAACCCGTCGACCATACAACTTAAAAGAGTTGACCAATTAACCTGTAAGTTGACTGGTTTGACTGGTCTGTTTACTTGGCTTTGTGGTTTTCTCATACGGTTGATTCGCTCAAGCCAGTTATGATGGGAAGACCCGGCACGACAAGATTAAATCGGATTAGTGGAGTGTGGGTTTTACAACTCTCCCCCTTAAATAAATTTCATCCTCGAAATTTATACATACCTTCCGAGTCGACATGGTTATTTTCGTATAGAATTTTTTCCTTCCCACATTATCTCCTCCACAACTTGGCTTCTCCAGGTAACCTTAACATAATGGATGTCACGATTGCGAAGATGTTGAACCTTCTGACTAGTGATTTCAAATGGCATCACTTTGAAGCCCAAGTGCTTGCTGGATTCGCGCCCTAGCTGATCTACGACCAAAGAAGCAACGGCTGCGCTGATCTACGGCCACTCTCTCCCGGTGGTCGAGCTGATTGTAAATCAGCCTGGTCTATGACCACCCTGCGGTCGAGCTGATCTACGAGCACCGTTGCGCTAACGCGCGCGCTGTAGTTTTTCAGCTTGGTTCTGGCGCGCGCCTGACTCTCCATTGGGCTCATCATTTGCTTGCTTGTTCTGGCGCGCTAGCCGTTGTATATAGTCGAGCCCTTGCTTGGTTTTGGCGCGGCTTGACTTGACTCTCCTAGGGGCGGAAGGACTTTCTTCTTCGCTTATGGACTTGCTTGGTTCTCGCTTGGGCCGAGTTAAGTAAAGACTGGCTACCTATAAAGATCCATCACTGCACACTTTCTATATATCATGGCTCCTCTCTTCTCGAGAATCCATACATCCCTTATCAGTGTATGGACAGCTATCTCTCGAGCACAGGTTTAGGTTCGGCCTCAATCTTCGGTCAAATCAGGTGGATCCGCAGTCAAAACGTGTGTTGGATCTCTGATGTATGTCTTTAATAGCGAAACATGAAATACATCATGTACACCAGACATAGATGGCGATAACGCTAGTTGATACGCTACCTTCCCACGTCTTGCCAAAATCTCATAAGGTCTAATGTATCTAGGACACAACTTCCCCTTCTTATCGAACCGCTTCAAACCACACATAGGTGATATCTTTAAGAATACCTTATCACCTATAGCGAATTTAAGGTTGACTAGTGATTTCAAATGGCACCACTTTGAATGTCAGGTCTTCGGTCAAATCAGGTGGATCCGCAGTCAAAACGTGTGTTGGATCTCTGATGTATGTCTTTAATAGCGAAACATGGAATACATCATGTACACCAGACATAGATGGCGATAACGCTAGTTGATACGCTACCTTCCCACGTCTTGCCAAAATCTCATAAGGTCCAATGTATCTGGGACACAACTTTCCCTTCTTATCGAACCGCTTCAAATCACACATAGGTGATATCTTTAAGAATACCTTGTCACCTATAGCGAATTTAAGGTCTTGGGGTCAATTATCCGCATACTACTTTTGACGATTATGAGCAATCTTTACACTTTCATTGATTATGTCTACTACTTGATAGGTTTCTTCGACAAACTCAGGTCTTATAATTCTTTGTTCTCTCACTTCATTCCAAAACAGAGGGGTTCGACACTTCCTACCATACAATGCCTCATAGGGTAACATTTGTATAGTAGCCTGGTAGCTATTGTTATAAGGGAACTCGATCAATGGCAACTTCTCATCCAATGCTCCTTTGAAATTAATTGCACAGGCTCAGAGCATATCTTTTAGAATTTGAATGGTTCGCTCTGACTGTCTATCGGTTTGAGGGTAAATGTAGTACTAAACTTCAACTTCATTCCCATTGTCTTCTATAATCCCTCCCAGAATTTTGAAGTAAAATGTGGGTCTCTGTCAGATACTATGCTCTTAGAGGTACACCATGCAATCTGATTATGTTATCCACATACAGCTTTGCTAACTGCTCCAAGGTATACTGAGGTCATATAGCAATAAAGTGAGTTGTCTTGGTAAGATGATTGATAATCACCCCCAGACTGCATCAACCGACTTAGGAGTCAATGGTAAACTGGTAATAAAGTCCATGGTGATGCAGTCCCATTTCCAAGCTGGTTCAAGTAGCGGTTGTAGTAAGCCTGCTGGTCTTTGCCTTTCAGCCTTTACCTGTTGGCAGTTCAGACACTAGAACACGTATCTGGCCACATCAGCTTTCATTCCTATCCACCAGTACAACCTCTTCAAATAATGATACATTTTAGTACTTCTAGGATGTATTGAATACGGTGTGGAATGAGTTCTAGCATTATTCTCTGTCGAAGGTCTGAATCTTTACTTTTAGGTATACACAACCATCCTCTGTATCTCAGAATCTTATCTGAATCCAATATAAAGTCAGGGTTCGGCTTACCCTTCTCCAAATCTTCTTATACCGTTCTCTGATGTGGATCTAATAGAATTATTGCTTTCACCTCGTCTATCAAATCTGGGACGATCTTCAATATTGTGAACATAAGCAAGAACTTGTGGATCAGTCCTTGCTTTATCAAATCTTCATGCATTCTATAATATACTGCTCTCCTTCCCAATCTGAAACTGTTGCTATGATGCATAAGGCGGCATTGGTACTAGGTCCTTCTTCTGTCTTCATTACTCCTTTCTTGCTCAAAGCGTCAGCTACTACATTAGCCTTGCCTGGGTGATACTGAATATCGTAGTCATAGTCCTTCAGGAGTTCCAACCACTTTCTCTGTCTCATGTTCAGCTCTTTTTGGGTGAAGAGATAGGTAAGACTCTTGTGATTCGACTTAATATAGAATTTCTTACCATACAAGTCATGTCTCCAAGTCTTAATTGCATGAATCACCCCTGCTAACTCTAAGTCATGAGTATGATAATTCTTCTTGTGCTCCATCAGTTGCCTTGAAGCATATGCAATTACTTGTTCACCTTGCATCAGCACACATCCTAGACCCAATCTGAAGGCATTAGTGTATACAGTAAATGGCTGCCCTAGTACCAGGATAGTCAAGATGGGAGCCGATATCAACCTTTCTTTCAATGTCTGGAAACACTCTTTACACTTGTCGGTCCAAATAAATTTTTTCCCTTTCCTAATCAACTTGGTAAAAGGCATAGCGATCCTAGAGTAATTCTCCACAAACCGTCTGTAATAACCAGCTAAACCATAGAAACTTCTGATCTCGGTGATGCATGTCGTGCGCTCAAATTAAATTACCTTACTTTGAAACTTAGATAGTAGCAAGTAAGGGTCGAACCCACAAGGATTGTATGATCAAGATTAAAATGTTTAATTAATCCTAAAGAGAGAAAAACAAATGAAAATGAAATAAGACTCAGAAAATAATCAATTGTTATACTAAAGCAGATTCTGATTGATCTTATTAGCACAACTTCATTGGTCATCCTACATATGGATGGGGGTATGTTTGCAATAGAAAAGAACAATAATTAATTATCTAAAATGCAAGAATAAAGAGCAAGGTAATACAAATATCAAAGATTAAACCAATAAGAAAAAGCTTCGGTCAAAAGGATACTTACACCATCTTCATAAACTTGTTTATCGACATAAAGGATAATTAATTCCAATTGAATAATCAATCAAGAAAATTAGGACTAGGCCTAAAATCCTTAGTCTTTCCTTAAGATTGGTCTATTAAAAGATATCTTATTAATAGTACCCTTACTTTTAAATCAATCTCAAGACTAGGCTCCCGATTTGATTCAGGAATAGCATTAACAATTAGAAAGATGATTGAAATTAAACATTAAGCACACACCAGCATGGTTTAATTACTTTAATCTGATTTCTCCTAGGAATATAACATTAACTTGTCCATTAACATCAATCCCCATTGCCACTGACATAGAATAATCAATTGATAGCAATCCAATTCTAATCTAACAATCGATTAGATAAATAAATCAATTAGTAGTATTCCTAATCAACCCATTCATCAATCATTCTACACATAAATTGAAAGAAAAAAAATATTCAATTAAAAATCAATAAATAAGAACAAGTCTCACAAGTTTACAATGATGGCTTCAGCTCCGTCTAACAAAGATAAAAAAGTTAGCCACACATAACTTCTTCAAGAACATAAGAATAAAAGAAAGAGAGTTGTTCTTCAGCCACTGCCTTCTTTCTCAATTACTCTTGGATGATCTTTACATAGGCTTTACATTGTTTAAATAGCCAAAATACAAGAATAAAATTGGTATGCCTAGATTTGATAACCTTATTACATGGAAATAAAAATTAAACAAAATCCTCATTCCTAGATTAGATGAAAATCATTCCATTATTAAACAATTGTCACCCCTAAATCTACCAAATTTTGTAAGATTCTATAATTGTGTATATTCTCCTCAAGATTTCCAACAATCAATCAAGGTTTTTCAATAGTGAACCTTCCATGTGTAACAACCTTCCTTCTCTGGTTTAGATTTGGATCAATTTTCTAGATCAAATTTTAAAACCACATTTGGAAGCCCAAACGAACTCTTTCCATGTCAGAATCCTACATGAAATTCAAAACGTTAATATTGAGAGTGCTATAATTTTTTCATCTTTTATTAATTAATTAACAAAATTTGTAAAATTTACCAAACTCATAAATAAATTCTATTAAGCTCAATAAGGTATAAAACACCCTAAAAATCATAATGCAAAAGGAATAAAAATGTAAAATTATACACTTATCACTCGGCAACATTCTTAGGCACTTTCCACCCTACAATTGCTTCAATCTTGCTGTGGTCCACTTTTATTCCTTTTGATGACACCATATGACCTAAGAAAGTCACCTCATTTAACCAAAACTAGCACTTCTTGAATTTAGCATAAAGCTTCTCCCTTCTTAGTCGTTGTAAGGCTGTTCTGAGATCCATCGTATGAGTCGCTTCATCTTTGGAATAAACCAATTTGTCATATATGAAGACTATGATCGAAGTGTCCAACATGTCATGGAATACTCGGTTCATAAGCTCCATAAAAGATGCTGGTGCATTGGTTAACCCAAAAGACATAACCAGGAACTCATAATGTCCGTACCTAGTCTGAAAGCTGTCTTCGGAATGTCACTGTCCTTGATCTTCAACTGATGATATCCTGATCGAAGATCGATCTTGGAAAATACCTTCACACCTTGTAGCTGATCGAACAAGTCATCAATCTGAGGCAGTAGATATCGATTCTTGATCATGAGCTTGTTCAATTCTCGGTAGTCCATACATAGTTGAATACTACCATCCTTCTTGTCAAACAACACCGACGCTCCCCATGGCGAGATATTTGATCGGATAAAACCCTTGTCCAATAACTCTTGCAGTGAGTCTTTAGTTCCTTCAATTCGGTAGGAGCCATCTGATAGGGTACCTTAGACACAAGTATTGATCCTGGTAATAAGTCTATGACGAACTTAATTGCTCGATTAGGTGGTAACCCGGGTAAATATTTTGGAAACACATCTAAAAATTCCCATACAACTTCTATATATTCCATCCATGGTGCTTCTTTGGTAATGTCCACCACAGATACCAAATATATAACTCTTCCCTTCTCCAGGCATCTTCGCCTTAAGTGTAGAGAGAATAAGCTTTTGTTTATGAGAAAGTTTAGTTTTAATGGAACCAATGTCTGCACCATCCTTTCCCTTGAATGACAACTTCTTCTCAGCACAAAGCAGACTCATAGAATACTGAGATAACCAGTCCATTCCTAAGATGATGTTAAAATCTGCCATCTCGAGCTCTACTAGATTTGCATCCAAACTTCGTCCATTTATAAGGACTGGACATGGTCCATAACCTTCACCTAATACAATCTCTAATCCCAATGGTGATCTGACTAACAACTTGAGATCTAAAGGTCTGAGGGGCATGTTCAACTTCTTTCCAAAAGAAACGAACACAAAAGAATGGGTCACTTTAGTGGGTACACTAGCTATGGTTACAAACCTATAGTTTCACTTAGGTTTAGTCTACATGTTCATACAAAGTACTGTAAAAGAATAAGGTCAGGTCATATCTGTGACCACATCAGGTGATGTGACAGTGTCTTCAGAAATCACGGTATAAACCTTTCCTTGCTGCAATTGCATATTGGGCTTAGGGCAGTTCTTTGCATAGTGCCCCATTTGATCATAGTTGAAGCATTTAATATTGGTAGTAACTTGTCCTGGTTGAGGTAGAACCGTTGGAGTTGTCTTGGCTGCTCCATTAAAGTTTTGCGACCGAAATGGTTTGAAAGTCTTAGAATTCTCTCCATTGAACGAATTCCCATTTGGCCTCTTCAAACCATGATTCTGAGCAAAATAACTTTCCTTTTGGCTCGACTCTAGCACTCAAGCAATCTACATAGCTTCATTATAAATCTTCTTTTCCAATCACAATACATGTTCTTGAATACTTCCCCTTAGTCCCATAATGAACCTTTGGGTCTTGGTATCCTGCTCTTGTATATTGGTTGGAGCAAAGAAGAATAGCTCTTCATAATGCTGCTGATAAGTGTCTGCATACATCTGGCCTTGATATAAAATTAAGAATTCTTTTTCCATCTGATCCCTGAAGCTCATGGGAAAGTATTTCTCAAAGTATGCTTCCTTAAATATATCCCAAGTCAGCTGAGGGTACTTGGCTAATAAGTAACTACGAGTGGACTTCCACCAATGATTCACATCTCCTTTCAACATGAAGGTTGCACACAGTACTTCTCCTCTTCTGAAATAGTCATCATCATGAAGTTCTTCTCTATTTTGTCAATCTAATGGGAAGGCCATAATGGGTCAGATGGCTTGCTAGTGAACTCCTTCGGCTTCATTTTCAGAAGACACTCTATCAGCCTAAAGTGGTCCTGCTATCTATACGCTCCATATGTTGATGGTGGATATTGATAACCACCCTGGTAGACACCTTGCTGTGCTCCAAGGTTCTGCACTGGTGTGTGCACCACCAAAGTCTACTGTGCTGTAGGCACCGAGTTATTGCCTACAGGTGCTAGAGGCATAGTGTTGCTACCAACCGGTACCGTATTGGTCTTTCTTGGGGGTGTCAGTGTTGTGTTAGAAGTTAAAGTAGCGATCCCCATGGTCGCCTACATATTCATTTGCATTTGGTGTAACTCTTGCACTTGTCTTGCCAAATTTGTCACAACCATGGCCAAATCAGGTGGTGGTCCTAGTAAGTTGGTTGGATTGAATTGATTGTTAACCCTTCTGATTCTCATTATTTTCAGCTTGTTCTTCAGGGTTTCCATTCACATTCTCCGTTCTAGGTGGTGGTGGGGTTGGGCTTCCGCCTCTTCGACTGTTTTTATGGGTACGGTAAGCCATTTTAGACTATCGAGTATGGTGGTTTCTGCATAGTCAATATATCTGAGACAAGTACAGCATATAATAGTTTGTAAGTTGGTCCCACAGTATAAGAAAAAAATCCCCAAATACAGAACCAAACAGGGAATATGCAGGTCAAAAAATTTTGTATGGTCGACCTTGACTGGTCGTGCATCATGTGACCGCTGAGTTGACTAGACAAACCTTGAGAATCTTCCCAGGGCTCTATGGTCGACTTACTGGCCAACAGTTTAGTTGAATTCATTGACCAATCAACCTAAAATCAGCTTTTTAAACTTGTTTTGAGCCATTTTTTCCCCATTTTCTCTTTTGTCTTCTTCTGAACCCCAACTCAACTCACCACCAGTGAGTTGCTATAGTGCCTACCGGACAAAATAAAGCTTTTTTCATCAGTCGACAACTTCCATTCCATCCGTAAACGTATGTTCTCCATTCTTCTTTTCTCTTTGTATAGATTCTCCTAGGTTTTTATTGCCTATTCATGTTTTCTTCAAAATAAAACTTATTTAACCATAAAAATGTTATTTTGCTTGGTTGGAATTGTAGTTGGGCTCTCAATAATCGAAAGCCCTTTACCTATTAGAGTTTTCATCAGTTGGTTTGAGAGAAATCCCAAAAATTCGATTTCTTGCCTTAGAAATAGGGTTTTTTTCCCAAATTTTGAAATTTGTTAATTTCTTGTATCCATTAAGTGTTGTTTAGCATATTTTAATGTGTTTCCCCTTGACGTAAGTCCTTTAGTCCAAGCAATTGGAAGAAAATGAGGCTTTTGACCAATTTACGCCGTTATACTGTCGAAATTTCTAAAATTTTACTAACTTATTTATTTATTTCTCTTCCTTGTAGTTAATATGCCTCGAACCAAGAATCCTAGGTAGTATGATGCTTTACGCTTTTTCTCAGCCAAGGTCGAGGCATAATATCCTTGGTATCGACGCAAAAGAGTAGAGGTGGGCCAGTTCATAAATTTACCCAGTCTGGCTCTATTTGATGTAGAGAATGCATTTAAGAGCATGGGTTGGTTCCCGGTGACCCAGTACCAGGGATCCACATGTCCTGACTTGGTTAAACAGTTTTACTGCAACCTACAGCTTGAGGGTTATCCAAAGGATCTTGATAGAGTTAGGAAGCTTAGGATCACCAGCTGGGTGAAAGGAGTACCCATTTTCTTTGACACATAGCAATGAGCAGAACTTCTGAACATTTCAATTGGTAGTACATTAGTCTACTGTACTCCAAAGGAGTGTAAATTCTTGACAGAGGGTATGTGTGCAAAGGTGAGTAGACAGATTCTATGGAGTGATCACTGGGAGATGAGAGTGATCAACCTTTGTCCTGAGCCCTGAGTGTACTACAAGATCATACAGCACAACCTCATACCGTAGAGTGGCCAGTACAACAGCGCGATAGCTTTGCTTAGCTTTCTAGCTAGCTTTCGATATACTTATCTATCTATCTATTACTCTACCTGTCCCCATTAGATTGTCCTGCCTCTCTTCTATAGCTTTTAGCCTCGTAATGCTCATAGCAAGCAAGAAAGATGGGGTAAAGGGGCGAAGGGCGGGAAAGCCATGTGTTGTTTATAGAGTAGGAGAGCTTGTCACACCCCAATTCTGAACCAACCAAAATGGTGTGATGAACCGTCTATGAACCAACGATTCAACCAGGATCTCGTATAGGCCGTGTCTATTTGATTAAACCAGATACAATCACAACCATAATCAGAGTAAATAAACAATAGCGAAAGTCTTTAATATTAATGAACTGAGTATCTAACTGTGATAACATAATTAATAATCCAATTATCTCCAACCAACTAAAGACATAAAATAAAATAAATAAATCAATTACATGTTCCGATAAACCAACAACTAAATCTAATTGAAAACACATGAGTTGCACTTGCACGACGAATCATGCGTCTCTACCATAGCTTCCACATCTATCGCAGTAACTTGTCTGTACATTGGTGCATTCATATAATCTTCCATGGTAGGACCTGCATCATCAACTAAAATATTCGACGTCGAAAGGGTGAGCACACATCATGGCTCAGTGAGCAAACAAAACAATGCAACAAACATATGCATGTGTAAGCACCCCATTTTTGCCTCCCTCGGCATAAGTGAACCAATATGGCAGGTTTTCGACCTTTAACCCAAAGGTTGGTGATTCTCTAATAAACCCCACAGTAGGGTCATAGGTTATTACCTACTTGGATGAATAGGTCGTGAAATTATCTTCGAAATGAGACTAGAATCATCAAATTCTGACGTCAAACAAGGAAGATATCGCAGTTTGAAAGTGCAAGGGCATTTACGTATTTATCGTATGATGCGTGCATTATCATTCAAACTTCAAGACATCATATCTTGGTCATTTGATATCGGAATCAGATGATTCAAATGCCAATATTCTTTATTTTCAGTCCTCTTCAAAGTAGACGTGAAAAAATCCCGGACAAAGGTCACCGGTGGGCCCAATGCAACCTTTCATGCAAAATTATCGTTAGAACTTCAAAGCTTCATATCTTTGTCGTTCTACGTCGGATTCAGATGATTCCAATGCCATTATTCTTCATTTATGATGTTCTACAAAGTGGACGTAAAAAATCTCGGGTAGAAGTCCTCGAAGGGTCCCATGCAAAATTACACATGGAAATGATCATTTAATCTTCGAAAATTCATATTTTGGTCACCCCATATCCAAATCAGGTAATTTCAGTTTCATTATGTTCCATTTTTAGTACTCTACAAAGTGGACATAAAGGATTTTCGATAGAAGTCTCCGAAGGATCTCATGTAGAATGGTCAGCCAAATTATCGATAATTGGCCTACTTAAACTTCAAAAATTTATAAGTTCACCATTTTATTTCTAAATGAGGTAATTCATGTTCTAATATTCCTCATTTTTAATGTTCTACAAAGTGAACATAGATAATTTGGAATTGATGCTATCAAAAAATTCTATATGGAAGGGTGACATAAATGGACTATGAAATGTCAACCTTGGTCCAAACCAGCTTAATCCAGCTTAGTCTAACTTAGCTTGGCCCAGTTCAGACCAATTCAGACCAAGTTATGTCAATCCATATTGTGAGGACAAAGATGGAAATCTTTAGAATTCGCCACCTAGATTTAGGTCTAGGACCTTAGAAATGTGAAATCTCACCCTAAAGTAAGACTTCGATTGACTCATGATCCTTAGATTGGATTTTTGGTCCATCAAAGATTGGGTAAGTGTCAGGTTACGGTTATGGGAAGGGGTTAGGCATCCAAACCGCCCGATCGAAATCGATCTCCTATACCTTTCCTATGCTAGACTCTATTTATTAAGTCAAACCAAACCAAGTGGTTTGATATCATTGAACCAAATCTGTATCCATCAGATTGCCTACGTATTACAGAATTATTCCAAAAACCAGGTTCACCATCGTAGTTAAGGTGTGATTAAAGTTTATGACTGTAATTTATGCTTGTGCATGATTAAGTTCATTGTTCAAGTTGAAGTTTATGCTTGAAATGTTGAAAAATCCTATGGGTTAGGATCTGGATAGTCCATGTGGACTGATAGATAGTCCTAGTGGATCTAAGAATAACCCTATTTGGGTTGAAATATGGATAATCCATTCTAGGTTGGAATGTGGATAACTCTGTGTGGGTCAAAATATGGATAAATATCCTAGTGGATCTATAGATAGTCCAAGTGGACTAAGGTTTGGATCCGAATTTAGGTTTCTCCCAAATGACCTACGTATCCTAGGGTTTGACCTAGGAATCAGAATCTGCGTAGTTCGGGACTCTGGATGAAAATGGTTAGATATCCTAGTGGATCTATGGATAGTCTAAGTGGACTAAGGTGTGGATCCGAATTTGGGTTTCTCCCAAATAGCCTACGTATCCTAGGGTTTGACCTAGGAATCAGAATCCACATAGTTCGGGCTGGATAACCCTATTTGGGTCAAAATGGGGCTTGGATTGAAATGGTTGAATATCCTAGTGGATCTATGGGTAGTCTGAGTGGACTAAATTGTGAATCCAAATTTGGGATTCTCCCAAATGGTCTACGTATCCTAGGGTTTGCCCTAGGAATCAGAATCCACGTAGTTCGAACTAATAACCTATTCTAGGTTAGAAAGTAAGAACCTGTTCTAGGTTTGGGATTGAGAACCTATTCTAGGTTTAGGGTTTAGAACCTATTCTAGGTTTAGGGTTTACCGAGGGGCAAAATCATCCTAAATTACCCGTTTCATCCTGAATTTTAATTTTGGAAGGTTTGACAAAGTATTTTTATTTCTTTATTAAGGTTTTTATTATCCCCATTATGCTCTTCCCAAGAATGTGGGTGCCTAAATGCACGTCCCCACGCCTAGATTGTCTTCTAGGTGTACATATATGGCAGTTCGACTAGGGTGTTGCAGAAATTAAGTTATTGCCAATAATAGAAAATATCATTCAAATATGACAACAAACAACATATATCATCTCATGTATGGCAAGAAAGCATGTGAATCATTATAGCAGCAAGCATGTGAGAGCATTGATCAAGATATAACAGACAAATAAAATGACATCTCATTTATTATTTCCAATCAAATTATGCCTCAGTGTGTCTCAGATGAGATTTCTTAGATCTATGGTAGAGATTTTCAGAATATTATGATTAAGATCAAATCCTCAATCTAATGGTCAGATCTCTTCAAAATAGCCAAGATCAACGGCTCAGATCTTGCATCAATTTTAATCATAATCAGACTAAGACCCAATGGTTCAAATTCTTTTAAATCACTTCATCATGATCAGATTAGATGGCTTAAATTCTTCTAAAACACAATATGAAGAAAATCTAACTGTTTAAATCATTCCTGATGACAATCCAACCGTTCAAATTTATTCCACTTACTCCCAAAGATAATCTAACGGTTAAGATCGCTTATCATGATAATCTAACCGTTCAGATTCATTTACATCAATCATCAAGACAATCTGATGGTTCAAATTTCGTTAAATCACCCATGATCAAGATCCAATGGTTCATATTGCTCATAATGATAATCTTAACTTTTCAGATTGATTATAATCACTTCCAAAGATAATCTAACGGTTTAGATTCATTGAAATTACTCCAATGGCCAATATTCATTATCATATGATCAAAAATAAAATTATCATCCAAGGATCAAATTTATCACCACAAATCCAAAATCAATAGCCATAGTCAACGCCATAAAAATCCCAATCATATGGTTCAATTTTAATCATATTATTCCAAACATATGATCCGATCAATTCCATCAAAATTTCATATGATCGGATCAATTTCAATTTCATCACAATCGATCAGACCAATTTCAATTTCATAAAAAATTCCACATATGGTCGGATCAATTCATAAAAATTTCAGTCATGGCTGAAATGATGATCAAGTTAATCACATGAAACTTCAAGCATATGATGGACTAATTTCATAAAAACTCCAAACAAGTGGTCGGACCCATTATCACCACAAAATATTTCATGATCAAAACTATTATCATCATATAAAATTTCAAGATCAAATGGTTGAAATTCAAGCACATAAAAAATCCCTGTAGTGGATCAAAATAAATTCATGCCGGTGACTAAAATTTAATTAAGATACATACAATGGCTTACATGGGATCAAGGGTTGTGATGAAATCATGGGCAAGACTGGTTTGTGCAGTGGAACTCGGTGATAGGAGAGATGAGGTGTTCGGTTGCCAGTGGGATGCACACAATGTGGATCAGGTAAGATTGGTTTATGGTTGGGAGTGATAGTGAGTGGAGCAGGTCGGTGGTATGGGGTTGGTAAAAGAGTGCTGCAGATATTGGTAAGGTGGAAGGAAACTTGGTGGGGTGGTGGCAATCGATTCAGGTTTACTGGTGGTTTTGCTGCAAAAATACCAGGTTAGTGGGAATGGATGGACAGGTGTTGGTGATATGGACAGTTACATGTGGGGGTTTGGTTGCGGGAAGTGATTGTAAACATGGTGGCTGGCTAAGTTAGTGGAGAAGGTTGGGCTTAGGTGTCGATCTGGTAAGGATGATGGATCAGGTAGCAAGTGGTTTTGATGGATGCAGTGGGTATTGAATCTGGTGCAGCAATCCATGGTATGATTAGGTGAATGTTCAGATCAGGCCGTAAGGATGAGTAAATAGGGGCTTGTGGGCAGAATGGTGGTCGCAGGATCAGTCGGGGTGGCCAAGTGTTGCGGTGAGTAGAGGTGATGAAGGGTAAATACAGATGGCCTGATGAAATAACAAACATAAACAAGGGGGTGCGGGCTTACCTGATCACGCATACAGCAAGGTCGGCGAGCAGCAGGTCAATCGTCGGTAGAGTAGGTATTCTGCTATCCCTACTTCTTCTTCTTCTTT
The DNA here is from genome assembly GCA_028583415.1 of Protea cynaroides. NCBI lineage: Eukaryota > Viridiplantae > Streptophyta > Magnoliopsida > Proteales > Proteaceae > Protea > Protea cynaroides. The sequence goes on from CM053269.1 coordinate 20,186,427, forward strand.
CTCTTCTACTCTCCTCTTGATCTTCTCTTCTGTCCAAGTGATATCACCCTATCTCCTTCTCTCTCTGGTGTTCAGCTCTCCACCTCTCTCTCTCTTTCTCGATTCTCCATTCCTCTTGAGCTTCCTTTTTTCTGATTTTTTTTTAATCTCTCCCCCCGATATGCCTTTTCTCTCGTTTCAACCCCTCTCTCCTGATCTCCGCCTCTCTCTCCAGTTTTCCTCCTCTCTCTTCTCGGTTTATCTCCACCTCCTCCTTTCTCTCTTCTCCCTCATCTTTTTGCTTTTCTTTTTATTCTTTTTTTTTTCTCTCTCGATTCCTCCCTCAATTTCGATTTCTTCTCCTTTTTTTTTTCCCACCTCATCTCTTGGTCCTCCTCCTTTTTATATTTTTTTTCTTCCTTTCCTATCTCTCTCTCTCTCTTCTTTTAGTTTCTCTCCACCGCCCTCTCTTCTGATTTTTTTATTTTTTTTATTATTTTTTTCTCTAACTGCTGCCTCCCACTTTTCCACGGTATTCTCTTCCCTTTTAGAGAATATTTTCATCATTATTTTAAGAAAGGGAAGAGTGAGATGTCTCCCCCTCTCCCATGTGTAATCCACTTTACTTTTACAATCTTTCTTTATTTCTCCATTACATATGTTTCTTTCTTTGCTTTGTTGAAAACGTGAACCCTTTCCACCATCATCTTTTCTTACTTTATTTTATTACATCCCATTCCATATAATATCTTCTTTCCTTAAGCAAAATATTCCCCTCCATCAGATCTAACTCAATCTCTCTCGGATCTCTCTTTATTCTCTTTTTTCTTTTCTTTTTTCTTTTTGTATTCTCCTCCCTCATTCTTCTCGGATTGCCTCTCAATCTCTCATCCTTCCTTTTTTTTTTATTCAGATCCTACTTTCTTTTTATATATAAAACATATAAGTATATAATATATTAATATATTAATATATATAATATAATATACATATAAGACATATGTATATATCATATGATATATTATAATATATTATATATTATATAAACATATAAATAATATATAAAAGAAATACATGCATATGCGCCAACATGAATTGGTCTGGATTGACAAGGATTGACTGGGTTGGGCCAAGACTGACTTGGATTGAGCTGAGTTGACTGGATTGACTGGAATTAACTGGGTTTTCTCTTTCTATCGTTTCATGGGCCACTTCTGTTGTCATTTCGTACGGAATTTTCCGATAGCCTTTACTCCACATTTTCTGTGTTCACTTTGTAGAACATTATAAATGAGGAATATTGAAGCTTGAATCAACTCATTTGGAAATAAAATGGCCAACCTATGAATTTTTGAAGTTTAAGCAGGCCAATTATCGATAATTTAGCTGATCATCTGCATGAGATCCTTCGGAGGCTTCTACCCGAGATTTTCCACGTCCACTTTGTAGGACATCACAAATGAAGAACAATGGCCTTGGAATCGTCTAAATCTGACGTAGAACGGAAAAGATATGAAGCTTTGAAGTTCTAACGATAACTTTGCATACAAGCTTGCATGGGACCCACTGATGACTTCTACCCGGGATTTTTTATGTCCACTTTGTAAAACATCATGAATGAAGAATAATGGTCTTGGAATCATCTGAATCCGATGTAGAACGAAAAAGATATAAAGCTTTGAAGTTCTAACGATAATTTTGCATGAAAGCTTGCATGGGACCCACTGGTGACTTCTACCCGGGATTTTTTACGTCCACTTTGTAGAACATCATGAATAAAGAATAATGGTCTTGGAATCATCTGAATCCGATGTCGAATGATCAAGATATGATGATTTGAAATTCAAACAATCCGACTTAGGATAATTTGCATGAAGGCCCCTGGGATTATTATTATTTATAATAATTTCAGAAACCTCCCTTATATATATCATCCGACTAAAATGGTCATATCTTATTCATTTGATATCAGAATTGAGCAATTCTGGTCTCATTTCGAAGATAATTCTATGAACTACGCATCCATGCAGATAATAGCCCATGACCCTGCTGTGGTGATCAGTGGAAAATCATAAATCTTTGGGTTAAAGGTCGGAAACCTGCCATATTGGTTCACTTATGCCGATGGTGGCAAAAATGGGGTGCTTACAGATGCCCCTCTTTAGCCGAAATTGTTATCAGTTGAAGGCTAAAGATAAAAGAACCACATTTTTGGGGTATGAGTGATATTGTTTATTGGGCTACACTTAAGGTAATTCTTCCTAAACTGCCTACGTATTCTAAGGGTGTCTTAGAAATCAAGCCCATAACGTAGTTCGACTGGCAAGAAGGTTTGCTCTTCTTGGAAGATTGATGATTGTTCCTCTTGTATGAAGCTAGGCTGTGAATACAAGGCTCATTTGTAGGCTGGGAACCTCTTCTTGCTGAGGTGGAACTCATGATGCAAGGTACGTGCGGGCTCGAACCCGGCTTGATCCATTTGTAGGCTGATAAACCTCTTCTTGTATAAAGCTAGGCTGTGAATACAAGGCTAATTGCATGAGCTTGAGCTCGGACTTGATTTGTCTGGATGGAGGACTTGCTGTCTTTTCATTGATTGAACTGAGGCTCTTTTGATTGAGATTTTGAGATTGACTTTTTGGATAAGCTAGGGCTTTGCATTTGATTCACTTATAGGCTGAACTTTGAATGAGCTAGGGCTCTATGTTCACTTATAGGCTGAGATTGACTTGATCTTTGAATGAGCTAGGGCTCTACATTTGATTCTGAAATGAGTAAGAACTCAGAAGGTTACTTTTAGGGTGAGGAATTTGCTATTGATTCTGAAATGAGCAAGAACTCAGAAGGTCACTTATAGGGTGAGGAATTTGCTAGTGATTCTGAAATGAGCAAGAACTCAGAAGGTCACTTATATGGTGATACTGAATGACTCATCTTGGCAGTTCCTACCAGCTTTGGACCTTCAGGATTGAAAATAGGAATATCCTTCTTGGAAGCTCTATGGCTATGAACCTTTAGGATGCTCAAAAGTGACCCATACAGGAAGTCTTTGTTGACTTTTGAACCTTTAGGGTTGAAATCAGGCCCATCTTGGAAGTTTCTTGACTTTGAACCTATAGAGTGCTAGACATATTTGAAATGATGGTGAATTCCTTGGTAGTTTTCCAAGTTTTTTTGCTCCTGCTTTATTGGTGAAGGCACAAAACATGACATCAATGGAAATGGTGTCATGGACTTCACTGGCATGATACCTAGATTTGAAATTTTCCATTTATGACTTGGTACTGAAAGTTTGACTCAATTTCAGCATGGTAGTGATGACTTGGTTGCTCCCTTGGAAAGGTTCCATGTAATTTGAAAGTGATGATTTTCTTCAGCCAACATTGGTGTTGTTGGATTTTGGATTGAAAGAAACTCTAGTGAGGATTTTGGACAAGAATGAGGGGATCTTGACAGTCTTTAACCAAAGTGACTTTATTGATTGACCATGGTGTTAAACTGTCAAGGGACATTTGGTCAACCAAGTTCTTTGATTGTGCACTATAGTAGACCAAATTGGTAGAATAGTCAAGCAGCGATGAAATGTGACATGGGTTTGGCCTTTGATCTAGGCTCATGAAAAGCTCAGGGCTTTGCAACATTGTTGTGCCAATTTTGAAAGATGAATGAACCATGGCCCCAAAGTAGGCACGAGGAGCAAAGGATTCGAAGTGTTCCTTCAGAGAATTTGGTGACCAAATCCTAATAGGTGAGCGACCACATTGGATTTTCTTCATCAACATGATTGGGGGAACTGAGAAATTGGCAAAAACCAACTTGGACGGACCTACTTCTATGGACTAGGAAAGTCAGTGACTTCAGACTAGACAATGGATCCTAGATGTAATGCTCCTGATCAAGTTCAATTCCTCTACATAGGGTATATCTATGCCCCAATGTCTGCATGTTGTGACAGACCACTACTTTAGTGTGCTAAGGCAAGATAGAAGGAAACATGCAATCTAACAGAGTTAGAACTAGGTTGAATCTGGATTGTATCCAGAATTTGACCATGCTTCCAAGGTCAAGGGAAGATTGACGGATTGATTATAGAAAGTGACTTCTTAGATAAACCCTTGTTGAATCTTGAAAAATGAGGGAGCTGATGATTTGATGAATTTGGCTACATCCGTAACCAGGCCATGAGAATTTGCTCTCTCCCTAACATGACCAAAGGATTTGAAGATAGAATTCTGTTGAAAGGCAATGCTATGGAGCCCAACAGATGATGGTTTGTTCAACTCCTCCGAGTATGATTCACTGGGGAGCAAAAGAGAGGTTCCTTATGAAGGGTAGACTGGTATGACACTTGTCTACATGAACCACTGAATTTTTCAATAAAGGGCCAATGAGGGCAATGCTTTAGGGTTGCATCAGGTCGCCTATCCCCACTGAGGTATTATGGGTTGCCCATTGAGGTTTCTCGGGTTGCCTTTCCCTGCTGAGGTTTCTTTTCTTCCCTTTATTTTTTTTTTATTTTCTTCTTTTTGCAAACCCCATCTTGGGTTGAATAAAGAGTCCTGATATGGTGAGGATATTGCCAAAATTATGGTCCTATCCAATAGTCTGAAACCCTTAGGGGAAATCCGAATGGTACGACTTTCATGACAAATGGGTATCCTTGCCCCACTGTTTAAGTTGACACCTACACGCATTGATAGGCAGGCAGCTATTTGAATCATCCTAAAAGCGATCTTAGGGAAATGCAGTCCCACACCAAAATTAAAAATGATGCCGAATTATGTTTTCCTTTCTTGGAGATGTTTAGATGGAACACGTGTCTCAACAAGCTACATCGAGATGCCGAATCAGTCACGATCATATCTGGGCCTGAAACCTTTAAGTTTGCTGACAAGTATTGATGTTGAAGGTCCAAGAGGACTAATGTGAAACTGTCCACATGGGTCTACCATTGGGAGAGTGTTTGGTTGTTTATGTAGAATGGATTTATCTTACCGAGAAGATCTCATTTTATTGGCTTGAGAAATGAAGGGCTTATAGGAACTTTGGGAAGTCTTCGGATGTAATGAACAACAGATGAGAGTTCTAGCCAGATTCATGAATTGGTACATAAGATGATGACATGATCATGAGATACAATGCCATAAAAATTGATAGTCAAAAGAAAGGCTTGTGATAGAGACTCCTTGGAAGGCCGTCAGATTGATAGACGGGAGAGAGAGTCTAATGCCGATGAGAAATCTTTTTCTGATGATGAAGAAGTGATGAGATCGTCTCCTGTAAAGGCGGGATGTAATTGGCCAAAATCAAAAGTCTGGTCCAACATGCTATGAATCTTGAAGAACGATCGAACTTGCTATCAGGCTTTGATTGGAACTACCAATCTTCTTGAAGTGAGAGGGACAATTGACTTACTGTCGAGCTCCAATGCCATTCAACATCATACTATTTTCTTTTTTTTTTTTTTTTTTGGATGTGAAGGCCACATAATGCAGTGCATCACTTGATTGTAAAGTTGAATCATGACTTTCAATATTGGATTTGAATCTTCTTCTTCCAAACGTTTCCAATCAGATAGAACATCTTTGCCCCAGTCGGTACTCTGATCTTCTGTAAACTTTATGAGCATTTGTGACTGCTCATCTAGATCTGGTTTTATCTAAATGGTGAATCCGTATGCTATCCTTTGGAAGTTAATCATCACCTTCTATCTGATGTGACTGCCTTCCCATTATTGATGTAGATAGAACATAGGCTTGAATTTTTTTTTTTGGGTATCCTAATGACCTCATTCTTTGATTTTGAGATTGATCATTCATCATGTATCTCTTGCTTGCAGATGATGTACTTTGTAAGAACTTTGAAATTTCTATCCTTTTGGTGGCACATCTGTCCTCCACTCATTTGTACTGATTGGCTGACCTGTTGATCTAATGCTTTCCTTGGAATCTTTTCACAGGTAGAACAAATGGCAGCTTCTCCAATACATGTTTCTTGAGACTACTCTTGTGTCTCCCGATTGATCATTTAAACCTTTCCCAAACGGGTTGGACCTTTCTTTCTCAAGAGGCCAGGTGGCGTAGAAGTTCAGGAGATGGCTCATCGTTTCAATCATCTTCAGAGTCAGAATTGACTGTGCACGTAGAATAGGAAGATGTATGAAACTGGGAGAAAATGTATGGAAGAGACAAAGCACAGAGTTTGAAATCCCAAGCAGAGTGGTTTTCTTTTACTTACAGGGCAAATTGGGATGGACTTGTCAACGAGCATATCAATCTTGCACCCAGACATGGATGACCTATCGAATATCGATAATAAAAAGTTGAAACAACTAGTTCGTCCAAGCGGCTCCAGTTGGGCATAACACCTTCGACGACCACCTTCAGTCGTTGCGGGAATAAGTCTTCCTTCAGATCTCTAATAGCAGGACTCATCATGCCCCTCTATCAATAGGTGCAAGATACCTACCTTTTAAGGTTCCATACAATTCTTACCTCTCTTTTTTCAGTTTAGGATCCATTCATAACCGGACTATTGCTTTTTAAGCACAAGGTTACTCTGGTTCATGCCCCAGTTTGGGGTTCAGTAGATTCATCAATGGACCACTTCTAGCTGAATTCAAAATCATTTTGGCTTATGCCCCAGCTTGGGGAGCAAGAGGTATCGCCATTGCACTACACCATTTTGAGTCCAAGATTAGACTAGTTTATGCCTTGGCTTGGGGGTTTAATGGATTTCTTCATTAGACCACTCTCAGTTTAGGTCCAAGGTCAATTTGGTTCATGCCCCATTTATAATGGCTTTCCTCATTGGACCACACTCAATTTGGATCCAAGGTCAATCTGGTTTATGACCATCTTAGGGCTCATGACTTTCCTCATTGAACCATACCTAATTCAGGCCCAAGGTCAATCCAGTTCATGCCCCAGTTTGGGGGTCATTCGCTTTCCTCATCAAACCGCACTCAATTTGGGTCTAAGTTCAATTTGGTTCATGCCCCAGTTTATGGGTTAAGAGTTTCATCATTGGACCATTCCCTAGCTGTGATTCTGGTTCCTATCCTAGCCTGGGGCATATCGGATCTCATCTTTGGTCAACCCTACTGCTTGGGAAAATTCTATTCCCTCTCTTTGAACAATGAGAAATATGAGGGCAACTCTTTGGATTCTAGCGTTTCCTTGGCCAATGGGGCAGAAATGCCCGAGATGGGATAGCACTATCATAGCTGAAGGTTCATGATTTCTTGATGACTCCAGAATCTAGAATTGATCTTTACTGACAAGCAATGAGGAATGCTTCTCATTCACCATTCCTAACAGCTATCTTAACTTGTAGCACTGGGCTATGATAGACATGGATTGGGCTCTAATTGATAGAGCCAGAGATTGATTTTGAATCGGTCTCTGATTGATAGAGACAGAGTTGACTTTGAATTGGTCTCTGATTGATAGAGACAGAGTTGACTTTGAATTGGTCTCTGATTGATAGAGATCAAGATTGACTTTGAATTGATCTCTGATTGATAGAGATCAAGATTGACTTTGAATTGGTCTCTGATTGATAGAGATCAAGATTGACTTTGAATTGGTCTCTGATTGATAGAGATCAAGATTGATTTTGAATTGGTCTCTGATTGATAGAGATCAAGATTGATTTTGAATTGGTCTCTGATTGATAGAGATCATGACTAATTTTGAATTGATCTCTAATTGATAGAGATCAAGATTGATTTTGAATTGGTCTCTGATTGATAGATATCAAGATTGATTTTGAATTTGTCTCTGATTGATAGAGATCAAGATTGACAGTCGTGGACTGGGCTCTAATTGCTAGAGGCAAGAATTGCTTGAGTTGGGCTCCGATTGATAGAGGCCAAGGAAGACAATCACGGATTGGACTCTAATTGCTAAAGATGGTGTATTGATTGAGTTGAAATAACTAAAACTCTCTTCGATTCCTTATGAAATGGAACATGTACCAGAGATAATAGTTGAACAGGCCTAGAGGCTAACTCATGCTCACATTGAGTTCATATGAATGAAACTTTTCTCAGTTCCAACATGAATCAAACCAGAACTGGAGTTGACGATTGGACAAGCCTAGGGGCTAATTAAATTCAAATGAGTGGAACTCTTTTTAGTTCCAACATGAATCAGATCCTGAACCAAAGTTTATGGTTGGACCGACCTAGTGGCTAATTGAATTCAGATGATTGGAACTCTTCTTAGTTCCAACATGAATCAGAACCCTAACCAAAGTTGATGGTTGGATAAGCCTAGTGGCTAATTAAATTCAAATGAGTGGAACTCCTTTTAGTTCCAACATGAAACAGAACCCTAACCAAAGCTGATGGTTGGATAAGCCTAGTGGCTAATTAAATTCAGATGAATGGAATTTTTTCTAGTTTCGACATGAATCAAAACCCTAACCAAAATTGATGGTAGGATAAGCCTAGTGGCTAATTGAATTCAGAGGAATGAAACTTTTCCTAGTTTCGACATGAATCAGAACCCTAACCAAAGTTGATGGTTGGATAAGCCTAGTGGCTAATTGAATTCAGATGAATGGAACTTTTTCTAGTTCTGACATGAATCAAAACCCTAACCAAAATTGAAGGTTGGATAAGCCTAGTGGCTAATTGAATTCAGATGGATGGAACTTTTCCTAGTTCCGACATGAATCAGAACCCTAACCAAAGTTGATGGTTGGATAAGCCTAGTGGCTAATTGAATTCAGATGAATGGAACTTTTCCTAGTTTCGACATGAATCAGAACCTTAACCAAAGTTGATGGTTGGATAAGACTAGTGGCTAAATGAATTTAGATGAATGAGACTTTTCCTAGTTCCGACATGAATCAGAACCTAAACAGGAGGTGAAGGGTGAAAAAAAAGCCAAGGGACTGAATGTCTCATCATCCACTATAACATGATTTGAGAGGTGATGATTGAACCTACCTAGGGGTTAAACCTTTTTTCAGTTCTGAGATGAACCAAAAATAGTGGTTGAATCTGGGGTTCAATATTTCTTTGATTCTGAGATGAACTTGTCACACCCCAATTTTGGTCTAACCAGAATGGTGTGATGAACCGCTAATAAACCAACGGTTCAGCTCTGATACCAAGTTGTCACACCTCAATTTTGGTCTAACCAGAATGGTGTGATGAACCGCTAATAAACCAACGGTTCAACCAGGATCTCAAATAGGCTATCCCCGTGTTATCTAAACTTACACACATCCATAATCATAATCAGAGTAAATACACAATAGCGGAAGTCTTATAATAACATGAACTGAGAACTAAAATGATATCATTAATTTAATAGCAAATTATTCTGTTTTCAACTGAGACATAAATATTTAAATACCAAATACATGTCTTAATAAATCCAAATAAGAAACCTATAAAATATCTAATCAAATACACACGAGTTGCACTCGCAAGAGCAGTCGTGTGTATCCGCTTCAGCTTCAACCTCCATGGCTGCCACGTTCCCATACGCAGACGCATTCATATAGTCTTCAACGGTATAACCTGCATCATCAACTAAAAATATTCGACGTCGAAGGGTGAGCACACATCACGGCTCAGTGAGTAGCCAAAACAATGCAACAATACATATGTATGCACATCAATTTATATCTTTGGTCTGGTTTAAAGTTTGCAGTATGCAATAGAAAGGTTTAGGTAGCCAAAGGTCGCGTTTATTGACTCCGCCTCTATACACGAGTGTGTGGCATTACCCGAAGATCACGTTTATCGTCAACTCACATGCACCCAATCATGAACAATATATAACAAAGGTTACGTTTATTGCTATATAGTGTCATACCAACACGTAAGCCCCTGTTGGCGAGGGCTGCAAACTGGGCACGCAACTAACCAATCCTAATGCCAAACAAAGGTATCCAAGGCCTAACCCCAAGATCCCCTCGAATGCCCATAGAGATAGAGCTAAGGCCCCCCGGTAGAGTCAGAGACTACAAGGACCGAGACCACCTCCCCTGATACTCTACGACATAATAGTTCAGCTAAAGTAATGGCGATACGACGATGCCAATGCACAATACTTGAGTTAGAGATAGAGCTAAAGTTCTGAGACCTGCCAAAGGTTAACGTTTATTGACGTTCTCATTACACCTCCCCTGATACTCGCTCGCATCAAGCACATCAACCACACACATACAAGCATATGTCTATTCCTATCATCATCATCATCATCATGTTATAAATGATAAAGTAAATATGCATGAACAAATAATAGAAAAATATTGGATGGCATGCTGTATGCACATTACAAACATATTCGCATAGAATCAAGCATGGCATTGGACTCAAGAAATAGAAAACAGTTTATTATTAACCAATTTAGTTTGGAGTTAAGGTTCCTCACCTTAGCTTGCCACAAGATACTTTTCCAAGCTTTAGAATCACCTTTATAATGTTATTATATTGCTAGAAGACCTAACAAAGTCGATAAAATTTAATTAGAATTAATTCCAGATTTAAAAACCATTCTGTTAACTGAGGGTCGATGCTAGGGTCGATGGGTCTATCGACCCTCCCTTCTTTCTGGACTTCCCGAATGCTGAGGGTCGATGGTCAGGAACACCTAGGGTCGGATGGCCTATCGACCCTGGGTGCGACCCTCGGTGCACTCTGGTCCAATTTCCACTTTTAAATCCATTCTTCGTGTTTGGAGTCCTATGGCTTGCTTCTACATTCCATTCAACACTCATTCCATGGTCTGAAACCATGAATCATCCTCCTAGATGGCTTTCATGCATTCTCCTAGGGTTTTTCATTAAAACCTAACCATGGATGGATGGTTTGGGTTTCTCCGAGATCACTCTCTCTCCAATAACTATCCTAAAGTCTGTAGAAACTCATGGAATTAGTATCCATACCTGAGAAGATTAATCTTTCTCTGCAACTCTTCTCCTTTTTGCTAGGTTCTCTTCCTTGCCTCTCTCCTTCCTCTTTTCCTTCTCCTCTCTTTCTCTCAATTCAATTAGGGTTGTGAAAGGAGTGAAAGTGGCTTAGGGACGTCCTTTAAATAGGCTATAAACATCCTAAAATAAATCCCTTTGAGATTAGGAAGGAATCCAATTGAAAATCTCGAAATTTCCTAATTTCTATTTTCGACAGGATCCGAGGGTCGATGGGAGGGTCGATGATCCCGTCGACCCTAGGGTCTTAAGCTGTCCGACCCTCCCTTCAAAACATAGGGTCTGACTCTTTGTTTTGGGAGGTCCGACCTTGCTTAGCTGGGTATGCGATCCTTCCCCTAATTTAAGTATTTTTGGGTCGATTTGATACCTGGGATCTCGATCTCCTTCACGCCCTTGGTCCATTTGACTCGGCCATGATGGGTGAACCTGGTTCAAGGTGGTAAGACCGGGTTAGATTGACACGGGTCTTACAACTCCCCCCAACTTATAAAAATTTCATTCTCGAAATTGTACATACCTTTTGAATGAAATAAGTAAGGGTATTGCTTTCTCATAGCATTTTCTTCTTCCCATGTAATTTCTTCCATGTCTCTACTTTTCCAAGTGACCTTAACATAATAGATATCTCGGTTGCGTAGACGTTGAACCTTTCGGCTGGTGATTTCTATTGGTGTTACTTCAAACGTCAAATCATTAGTCAATTCTGGCAAATCCACTGTCAAGACATGCGTTGGGTCTTTGACATACTTCTTCAATAGGGAGATGCGAAATACGTTATGCACATTTGACATAGATGGTGGTAGTGCTAACTGATAAGCCACTTTTCCACGCTTAGCTAGAATTTCATATGGCCCGACATATTTTGGACTTAGTTTTCCTTTCTGTCCGAACCTCTTCAATCCTCGCATAGGCGACACCTTCAGAAATACTTTATCACCTACGGCGAACTCTAGATCTCTTCGTCGAGTGTCTGCATATTGCTTCTGACGGTTCTGAGCTGTTCTCACCCTTTCCTTGATAATGTCGACCACTCGACAAGTTTCTTCAACAAATTCTGGTCCAACAATGCTACGTTCTCCCACTTCATTCCAAAACAAGAGAGTTCGACACTTCCTGCCATACAGTGCTTCATAAGGTGACATCTGTATGGTAGCCTGATAGTTGTTATTGTAAGCGAACTCGATCAATGGTAACTTTTCATCCCATGATCCCTTGAAATCAATTACACATGCTCGTAGCATATCTTCTAGAATCTGAATTGTACGCTCTGACTGTCCATCTGTCTGTGGGTGGAATGCAGTAGTGAACTTCAATGTTGTACCCATAGCCTTTTGCAGTCCTTCCCAAAATTTGAAAGTAAATCGTAGGTCTCTATCGGACACAATACTTTCTGGTACACCATGTAACCGAACAATATTATCCACATACAGCTTCCCTAACCTTTCCAGTGTATACTGATGTCGTATAGGTACGAAGCGAGCTGTTTTAGTCAGACGATCTACAATCACCCAAACTACGTCAACTACTCGAGGAGTCAATGATAGTTTCATGACGAAGTCCATGGTGATGCAGTCCCATTTCCATGATGGTTCCGGTAATGGCTGCAACAGTCCTGCGGGTCTTTGTCGTTAAGCCTTTACTTGCTGACAATTTAGGCATTGAGACACGAACTTAGCTACATCTGCTTTCATTCCCCCCCACCAATATAATTTTTTCAGATCATGATACATTTTTGTACTTCCAGGATGTATCGAATAGATAGTGGTATGGGCTTCTTTCATCGGTCGGTGTCTAATGTCCATACTTTTCGTTCGGTACACATATTCTTCCTTTGTATTTCGGTACTTTCTCGTCGTCCAAGGTGAACTCAGGGTTGGTCTTACCTTTCTCAATATCTTCTTGTACTGTCCTCAGATAAGGATCTGATTTGATAGCTGTCTTCACTTCGTCCACTATATCCGGTATAATCTTCAATGCCGCGAACATATTCGAAAACCGGTGAATAAACCCTTGGTTTACTGATTCATCCGTCGTATTTATCACATACTGCTCGTTTTCGTGATTGAATACTATTCCGTTGGTACACATTGCTGCAGTCGTGCTAACTTCTCCTTGAGATTTAATCACTGCTTTTCTGCTTAATGCATCCGCTACTACGTTCGCTTTCCCGGATGATACTGGATATCGCAATCATAGTCTTTCAATAGTTCCAGCCATCTTCTTTGTCTCATATTCAACTCCTTCTGATTAAATAAATAAGTAAGACTTTTATGGTCCGACTTAATCTAGAATTTCTCTCCGTATAAGTAATGTCTCCATATCTTGATAGCATGTACTACTGCCGGTAGCTCCAAATCATGAGTGGGATAATTTTTCTCATGTACCTTCAACTGTCTTGATGCATAAGCAATTACTTGTTCTCCTTGCATAAGCACACATCCTAGTCCCAATCCCGATGCATCAGTGTATAAAGTAAATGTCTGTCCTGGAACGGGAATGGTCAAAATTGGGGCGGATATCAATCTGGCATTCAATGTCTGGAAGCTCTTCTCACATTTATCCGTCCACACAAACTTTTCACCTTTCTTGGTCAAACTGGTGAGAGGTACGGCAATCCGAGAATAGTCTTCTACGAATCTCCGATAATACCCAGCTAGACCCAGAAAACTTCTAATTTCTGAAACGCTCTTTGGTGCTTCCCACTTTACAATAGCCTCGATTTTGCTAGGATCCACTTTGATTCCTTCGGCAGATACTACATGGCCTAGGAATGCGACTTCACTTAGCCAAAACTCGCACTTTGAAAATTTGGCATATAGCTTCTCTTTCCTTAAACGCTGTAGGGCTGCGTTTAGGTTCTTGATATGGGTTTTCTTGTCCTGGGAGTATACCAATATATCATCAATGAATACTATAACAGATCTATCCAACATATCGTGGAAAACTCAGTTCATAAGTTCAATGAACGTTGCCGGTGCATTAGTTAATCCGAAAGACATCACCAAAAATTCATAGTGTCCGTATCTGGTCCTGAAAGCTGTCTTCGAATATCCCCTTCTTTAATCTTCAGCTGATGATAGCCCGATCGAAGATCGATCTTAGAAAATACTTTCGCTCCTTGTAACTGATCGAACAAGTCATCGATCCGAGGTAGTGGATATCGATTCTTGATTGTCAGTTTATTCAACTCTCGATAGTCGATACATAATCGAACGCTACCATCCTTCTTCTGTACGAACAACACCGGTGCCCCCCATGGAGATATACTGGGTCGAATATAACCCTTGTCCAGTAGCTCTTGTAATTGCACCTTCAGTTCCTTCAATTCCGTAGGAGCCATTCTATAAGGTGCTTTTGATACGGGTGCGGCTCCGGTATCGGATCTATTACAAACTCCGTGGCCCGGTCGGGTGGTAATCCGGGTAATTCCTCCGAAATACGTCGGGGATACTCCCTCACGACATCAATGTCTTCCATTCGTGGTACGTCCTTGGTTAGGCCGACCACGGATACTAGATACCCGACTGCTCCCTTCTCAAGGCACTTCTTAGCCTTTAATGCTGAAAGTATGAGCTTGCGTCTCCGGGGAAGTTTGGTTCCCGAGAAACTGAATTCTATCCCTTCTTTGTCTTTGAACGTTAGCATCTTCTCGGCGCATAACAGATTTGCAGAATGCTGAGCTAACCAGTCCATTCCCAAGATGACATCAAAGTCTGCCATCTCAAGTTGTATTAATGTTGCATCTAAAATCTGTTCCCCAATGAGAACTGGACATGGTCCATAACCTTTTTCTAATTCCACTTCTAACCCCATCGGTGACCGTACAAGTAATTTATAGTCTAATGTTTTGATGGGTAATTTTGTCTTCTTTCCAAATGACAGATATAAATGAATGAGTAGCTCCGAAATCGAAGAGTACTCGTTGAGCTGCTGAATTAGTCTTGGTTGCAGCTGTAAAATTCGGAGGACGGAAAGGCTTATACGTCCTGTTATTGCCTCCGTTGTAAGAATTCCCGGCTGGCCTTTTGATGCCTTTGTTCTGAGTTAGATAACTCTCTTTCTGGCTTGATTCAATCACTCGAGCGATCTGGACAACTTCATTATAAATCTTCTTTTCTAAGCCCAGAACATGTTCTCTTATGCTTCCTCTCAGTCCCGTGACAAACCTACGGGTTTTGGTTTCTTCCTCTTGCATACTCCGTGGTGCGAAGAAAAACAGCTCTTCATAACGCTGTTGGTACGCATCCACCGACATCCGTCCCCGATAAAGACTCGGGAACTCCTTCTCCATCGAATCTCCGAAGCTCCATGGAAAGTATTTCTCGAAGAAAGCTTCTTTATATATTGCCCAAGTCGAGTAGGGCGTGCTTAGTCAATAGATAGGCCCGGGTCGATTTCCACCAATGATGTGCGTCGCCTTTGAAAATTTCTTTCCATCTCGTCTATCCATTGTGCTGGCCATAATGGATCAGACGGTTTGCCGTTAAATTCCCTGGGCTTCATCTTCAAAAATCTCTCGACCAGTCAAGAGTGATCCATCTGATTTTGGTATGCCCCAAACATATGGGGTCGATACTGATAATTAGCCTGTGCCTGCTCCGGAACCTACACCGGAATCCGTGCGCAGCTTTGTTGAGGTGTCCGATGGGCTGGGTGGTTACCCACCGGTGCTGCACCGGGCTTGTCCCGTGTGCATGGGTGCAGCCCGAGTAGTTTGAAACATAATGCCCATGGCAACTTGCATCCGGGCCTGTGCGTGTTGCATGTGTTGTAGCTGCTGAGCTAGGTTCATAACCACAGTTGCTAGCTCCGATGGTGGAGGTGGCAAATTTGTAGGGTTTACCGGTTCTGGATTTTTCGGTGCATGGTTATTCTCTTGACTAGTCTCCTCCACTGGTGGTGGTGGTGGGACTGCATTTCGACTGTCTGGTTACTCTTCTTCCAGACATATTTTCCTTCTGAGATGGGTGGTGTCTGAAAATCATCAAAATCAGTGAGAAATCATTTATACTTCATGTAGGCACGTTAATCGATATAAAATTCAAAATCCTCAATTCATTCTGTGAAAAATACTGTCTTTCTGTACACGAGCTCTAGCAGAAAAGCAACGGTTCAACCAGGATCTCAAATTGGTTATCCCCGCGTTATCTAAACTTACACACATCCATAATCATAATCAGAGTAAATACACAATAGCGGAAGTCTTATATTAACATGAACTGAGAACTAAAATGATATCATTAATTTAATAGCAAATTATTCTGTTTTCAACTGAGACATAAATATTTAAATACCAAATACATGTCTTCATAAATCCAAATAAACAACCTATAAAATATCTAATCAAATACACACGAGTTGCACTCGCAAGAGGAGTCGTGTGTATCCGCTTCAGCTTCAACCTCCATGGCTGCCACGTTCCCGTACGCAGACGCATTCATATAGTCTTCAACGGTATAACCTGCATCATCAACTAAAAATATTCGACGTCAAGGGGTGAGCACACATCACGGCTCAGTGAGTAGCCAAAACAATGCAACAATACATATGCATGCACATCAATTTATATCTTTGGTCCGGTTTAAAGTTTGCAGTATGCTATAGAAAAGTTGAGGTAGCCAAAGGTCGCGTTTATTGACTCCGCCTCTATACACGAGTGTGTGACGTTACCCGAAGATCACGTTTATCGTCAACTCACATGCACCCAATCATGAACATTATATAACAAAGGTTACATTTATTGCTATATAATGTCATACCAACACGTAAGCCCCTGTTGACGAGGGCTGCAAACTGGGCTCGCAACTAACCAATCCTAATGCCAAACAGTGTATCCAAGGCCTCACCCCAGCATCCCTCAGAATGCCCATAGAGATAGAGCTAAGGCCCCCCGGTAAAGTCAGAGACTACAAGGACCGAGACCACCTCCCCTGATACTCTACGACATAATAGTTCTGCTAAAGTAATGGCGATACGACAATGCCAATGCACAAGACATGAGTTAGAGGTAGACCTAAAGTGCTGAGACCCGCCAAAGGTTAACGTTTATTGACGTTCTCATCACACCTCCCCAGATACTCGCTCGCATCAAGTACATCAACCACACACATACAAGCACATGCCTATTCCTATCATCATCATCATCATCATGTTATAAACGATAAAGTAAATATGCATGAACAAATAATAGAAATATTGGATGGCATGCTCTATGCACATTACAAACATATTCGCATAGAATCAAACATGGCATTGGACTCAAGAAATAGAAAACAGTTTATTATTAACCAATTTAGTTTGGAGTTAAGGTTCCTCACCTTAGCTTGCTACAAGATACTTTTCCAAGCTTTAGAATCACCTTTATAATGTTATTATATTGCTAAAAGACCTAACAAAGTCGATAAAATTTAATTAGAATTAATTCCAGATTTAAAAACCATTCTGTTAACTGAGGGTCGATGCTAGGTTCGATGCTAGGGTCGATGGGTCTATCGACCCTCCCTTCTTTCTGAACTTCCCGAATGCTGATGGTCGATGGTCAGGAACACCTAGGGTCGGATGGCCTATCGACCCTGGATGCGACCCTCGGTGCACTCTGGTCCAATTTCCACTTTTAAATCCATGCTTCGTGTTTGGGGTCCTATGGCTTGCTTCTACATTCCATTCAACACTCATTCCATGGTCTGAAACCATGAATCATCCTCCTAGATGGCTTTCATGCATTCTCCTAGGGTTTTTCATGAAAACCTAACCATGGATGGATGGTTTGGGTTTCTCCGAGATCACTCTCTCTTCAATAACTATCCTAAGGTCTGTAGAAACTCATGGAATTAGTATCCATACCTGAGAAGATTAATCTTTCTCTGCAACTCTTCTCCTTTTTGCTAGGTTCTCTTCCTTGCCTCTCTCCTTCATCTTTTCCTTCTCCTCTCTTTCTCTCAATTCAATTAGGGTTGTGAAAGGAGTGAAAGTGGCTTAGGGACGTCCTTTAAATAGGCTATAAACATCCTAAAATAAGTCCCTTTGATATTAGGAAGGAATCCAATCGAAAATGTCAAAATTTCCTAATTTCTATTTTCGGCAGGATCCGAGGGTCGATGATCCCGTCGACCCTAGGGTCTTAAGCTGTCCGACCTTCCCTTCAAAACATAGGGTCTGACTCTTTGTTTTGGGAGGCCTGACCCTGCTTAGCTGGGTATGCGACCCTTCCCCTAATTTAAGTATTTTTGAGTCGATTTGATACCTGGGATCTCGATTTCCTTCACGCCCTTGGTCCACTTGACTCGGCCATGATGCGTGAACCTGGTTCAAGGTGGTAAGACCGGGTTAGATTGACACGGGTCTTACAACTCCCCCCAACTTATAAAAATTTCGTCCTCGAAATTGTACATACCTTCTGAATCAAATAAGTAAGGGTATTGCTTTCTCATTGAATTTTCTTCTTCCCATGTAATTTCTTCCATGTCTCTACTTTTTCAAGTGACCTTAACATAATAGATATCTCGGTTGCGTAGACGTTGAACCTTTCGGCTGATGATTTCTATTGGTGATACTTCAAACGTCAAATCATCAGTCAATTCTGGCAAAACCACTGTCAAGACATGCGTTGGGTCTTTGACATACTTCTTCAATAGGGAGATGTGAAATACGTCATGCACACTTGACATAGATGGTGGTAGTGCTAACTGATAAGCCACTTTTCCACGCTTAGCTAGAATTTCATATGGCCCGACATATCTTGGACTTAGTTTTCCTTTCTGTCCGAACCTCTTCAATCCTCGCATAGGCGATACCTTCAGAAATACTTTATCACCTACGGCGAACTCTAGATCTCTTCGTCGAGTGTCTGCATATTGCTTCTGACGGTTCTGAGCTGTTCTCACCCTTTCCTTGATAATGTCGACCACTCGACAAGTCTCTTCAACAAATTCCGGTCCAACAATGCTACGTTCTCCCACTTCATTCCAAAACAAGGGAGTTTGACACTTCCTGCCATACAGTGCTTCATAAGGTGACATCTGTATGGTAGCCTGATAGCTGTTATTGTAAGCGAACTCGATCAATGGTAACTTTTCATCCCATGATCCCTTGAAATCAATTACACATGCTCGTAGCATATCTTCTAGAATCTGAATTGTACGCTCTGACTGTCCATCTGTCTGTGGGTGGAATGCAGTACTGAACTTCAATGTTGTACCCATAGCCTTTTGCAGTCCTTCCCAAAATTTGGAAGTAAATCGTGGATCTCTATCGGACACAATACTTTCTGGTACACCGTGTAACCGAACAATATTATCCACATACAGCTTCGCTAACCTTTCCAGTGTATACTGAGGTCGTATAGGTATGAAGCGAGCTGTTTTAGTCAGACGATCTACAATCACCCAAACTGCGTCAACTACTCGAGGAGTCAATGATAGTCTTATGACAAAGTCCATGGTGATGCAGTCCCATTTCCATGCTGGTTCCGATAATGGCTGCAACAGTCCCGCGGGTCTTTGTCGTTAAGTCTTTACTTGCTGACAATTTAGGCATTGAGACACGAACTTAGCTACATCTGCTTTCATTCCCCTCCACCAATATAATTTCTTCAGATCATGATACATTTTTGTACTTCCAGGATGTATCGAATAGATGGTGGTATGGGCTTCTTTCATCAGTCGGTGTCTAATGTCCATACTTTCTGTTTCAGGTACACATATTCTTCCTTTGTATTTCAGTACTTTCTCGTCGTCCAAGGTGAACTCAGGGTTGGTCCTACCTTTCTCAATATCTTCTTGTACTGTCCTCAGATAAGGATCTGATTTGATAGCTGTCTTCACTTCGTCCACTATATCCGGTATAATCTTCAATGCCGCGAACATATTCGAAAACCGGTGAATAAACCCTTGGTTGGCTGATTCATCCGTCGTATCTATCACATACTGCTCGTTGCCGTGATTGAATACTATTCCGTTGGTACACATTGCTGCAGTCGTGCTAACTTCTCCTTGAGATTTAATCACTGCTTTTCTGCTTAATGCATCCGCTACTACGTTCGCTTTTCCCGGATGATACTGGATATCACAATCATAGTCTTTCAATAGTTCCAGCCATCTTCTTTGTCTCATATTCAACTCCTTCTGATTAAATAAATAAGTAAGACTTTTATGGTCCGACTTAATCTGGAATTTCTCTCCGTATAAGTAATGTCTCCATATCTTGACAGCATGTACTACTGCCGCTAGCTCCAAATCATGAGTGGGATAATTTTTCTCATGTACCTTCAACTGTCTTGACGCATAAGCAATTACTTGTTCTCCTTGCATAAGCACACATCCTAGTCCCAATCCCGATGCATCAGTGTATAAAGTAAATGTCTGTCCTGGAACGGGAATGGTCAAAATCGGGGCGGATATCAATCTGGCCTTCAATGTCTGGAAGCTCTTCTCACATTTATCCGTCCACACAAACTTTTCACCTTTCTTGGTCAAACTGGTGAGAGGTACGGCAATCCGAGAATAGTCTTCTACGAATCTCCGATAATAACCAGCTAGACCCAGAAAACTTCTAATTTCTGAAACGCTCTTTGGTGCTTCCCACTTTACAATAGCCTCGATTTTGCTGGGGTCCACTTTGATTCCTTCAGCGGATACTACATGGCCTAGGAATGCGACTTCACTTAGCCAAAACTCACACTTAGAAAATTTGGCATATAGTTTCTCTTTCCTTAAACGCTGTAGGGCGGCGTTTAGGTTCTTGACATGGGTTTCTTTCTCCTTGGAGTATACCAATATATCATCAATAAATACTATAACCGTCATATCCAACATATCGTGGAAAACTTGGTTCATAAGTTCCATGAACGTTGCCGGGGCATTAGTTAATCCGAAAGACATCACCAAAAATTCATAATGTCCATATCTGGTCCTGAAAGCTGTCTTCGGAATATCCCCTTCTTTAATCTTCAGCTGATGATAGCCTGATCGAAGATCGATCTTAGAAAATACTCTTGCTCCTTGTAACTGATCGAACAAGTCATCGATCCGAGGTAGTGGATATCGATTCTTGATTGTCAGTTTGTTCAACTCCCGATAGTCGATACATAATCGAACGCTACCATCCTTCTTCTTTACGAACAACACCGGTGCCCCCCATGGAGATATACTGGGTCGAATATAACCCTTGTCCAGTAGCTCTTGTAATTGCACCTTCAGTTCCTTCAGTTCCGTAGGAGCCATTCTATAAGGTGCTTTTGATACGGGTGCGGCTCCAGGTATCAGATCTATTACAAACTCCGTGGCCCGGTCGGGTGGTAATCCGGGTAATTCCTCCGAAAATACGTCAGGATACTCCCTCACGACATCAATGTCTTCCATTCGTGGTACGTCCTTGGTTAGGTCGACCACGGATACTAGATACCCGACTGCTCCCTTCTCAAGGCACTTCTTAGCCTTTAATGCTGAAAGTATGAGCTTGCGTCTCCGGGGAAGTTTGGTTCCCGAGAAACTGAATTCTGTCCCTTCTTTGTCTTTGAACGTTAGCCTCTTTTCGGCGCATAACAGATTTGCAGAATGCCGAGCTAACCAGTCCATTCCCAAGATGACATCAAAGTCTGCCATCTCAAGTTGTATCAAGGTTGCATCTAAAATCTGTTCCCCAATGAGAACTGGACATGGTCCATAACCTTTTTCTAATTCCACTTCTAACCCCATCGGTGACCGTACAAGTAATTTGTAGTCTAATGTTTTGATGGGTAATTTTGTCTTCTTTCCAAATGACACAGATATAAATGAATGAGTAGCTCCGGAATCGAAGAGTACTCTGGCGGGTACGCCATTTATAGGTACAATACCTGTGATTCATCTTTACTTAGTCTACATGCTCATTCAATGTATTTATAACTTTAAGAGTTTCAGTCATACCTGTGACCACATCGGGTGATGCGGCCGCATCCTCGGACGTAACAGCATATACACGTCCCTGATGGAATTGTTTCTTGGGCTTAGGGCACTCCCTTGCCATATGTCCCGGCTGGTTGCAGTTAAAACACTTCGGGGCTTCAGAATTTGGCTTTGGCTGAGGTTGAGCTGCTGGGGTAGTCTTGGTTGCAGCATTAAAATTCTGAGGACGGAAAGGCTTATACGTCCTGTTATTGCCTCCGTTGTAGGAGTTTCCGGCTGGCCTTTTGATGCCTTTGTTCTGAGTAAAATAACTCTCTTTCTGGCTCGATTCAATCACTCGAGCGATCTGGACAGCTTCATTATAAATCTTCTTTTCTAAGCCCAGAACATGTTCTCTTATGCTTCCTCTCAGTCCCGTGACAAACCTACGGGTTTTGGTTTCTTCCTCTTGCATACTCCGTGGTGCGAAGAAAAACAGCTCTTCATAACGCTGTTGGTACGCATCCACTGACATCTGTCCCTGATAAAGACTCAGGAACTCCTTCTCCATCGAATCTCTGAAGCTCCGTGGAAAATATTTCTCAAAGAAAGCTTCTTTATATATAGCCCAAGTCAGTAGGGCGTGCTTAGTCAATAGATAGGCCCGGGTCGATTTCCACCAATGATGTGCGTCGCCTTTGAGCATGAAGGTGGCACACAATACTTTCTCCTCTTCTGTAATAGTCATCATCAGAAAATTTCTTTCCATCTCGTCTATCCAGTGTGCTGGCCATAATGGATCAGACGGTTTGCCATTAAATTCCCTGGGCTTCATCTTCAAAAACCTCTCGACCAGTCGAGAGTGATCCATCTGATTTTGATATGCCCCAAACATATGGGGTGGATACTGATAATTAGCCTGTGCTGCTTCCGGAACCTGCACTGGAATCTGTGCAGCAGTTTGTTGAGGTGTCTGATGGGCTGGGTGGTTACCCACCGGTGCCGCACTGGCTTGTCCTGTGTGCATGGGTGCAGCCTGAGTAGTTTGAAACATAATGCCCATGGCAACTTGCATCTGGGCCTGTGCGTGTTGCATGTGTTGTAGCTGCTGAGCTAGGTTCATAACCACAGTTGCTAGCTCCGGTGGTGGAGGTGGCAAATTTGTAGGGTTTACCGGTTCTGGATTTCCCGGTGCATGGTTATTCTCTTGACTAGTCTCCTCCACTGGTGGTGGTGGTGGGACTGCATTTCGGCTCTGTCTGGTTACTCTTCTTCCAGACATATTTTCCTTCTGAGATGGGTGGTGCCTGAAAATCATCAAAATCAGTGAGAAATCATTTATACTTCATGTAGGCACGCTAACCGATATAAAATTCAAAATCCTCAATTCATTCTGTGAAAAATACTGTCTTTTCTATGTAGGGTCGATGGTGAGGGTCGATGGTATGTCCGACCCTTGGTATCCGACCCTGGGAATGACCTGTTCTTCCCGAGAGCTGAGGGTCGATGCGAGGGTCGATGGGTATCCGACCCTCAGTCCGACCCTCGATTTTCTGTCAGATTCCCGAGAGCTGAGGGTCGATGGGAGGGTCGATCCGAGGGTCGATGGTGCCAGTCGAATTGTCCGACCCTCGGACCAAAAATCAGATTTTTAAGATCCGATTCTGGGTCATTTCTCACTATTCCTCCTCCGTTTCGACTCGTCTCTACTCTCTGAGTTGCTACAGTGCCACTCTACTATTTTTGGTCGGTTTAACTCCGGGTTTCGACGTCCACGTCATCCCTACAGGTATGTCTTCCCGTTTTTACCTGTTTTTAGGTTTTCTTTTCTAGGTTTTTTTGCCCGTTTAACTCATATTTTTCAAATTAAACTTTTTCCAACCGTAAAAATTCGATTTTTATTGGGGGCTTTTGTTATTGGTGTCTCGAGGAACGAAAGCCCTCAAAAATTTTTGAGTTTCATCGGTTGGTTATCGAGAAACTTAAAATTTTCTCTTTTTGCCCTAATTTGTCGAAAATTTTGATTTTTCTTGAATTTCTTCAAATTGGACATCGTCAGTTAAAATTTCCTACTGTATGTGGATTGTAGGATATGTTTTAACCTACGTAAGTTCTCATACCCACTTGTATGGTGAGAATTTGAGGTTTTCTGGTCAACTTACGTCACTATTAAATAAATTTTGGATTTTTATCCTACTAACTCCTTGTTTCTTTTCTCTTTCTTATTTTGCAGATACTATGGCCCGTACCAAAGTACCCAGGGTGCGTGATCCGCTTCGCTTCCGTTCGAATGAAGCCGAGGCACAGTATGCTGACTATGCCCGTAAGAAGGTTGAAGGGGGTCGCATGGTGAACTTGGCTGAGCTAGCCTTGTTCAATGTAGAGGGAGCGTTTGGTGATATGGGGTGGCTCCCTGTCATCACATACGACGCGTGCACATGTCCAGACTTGGTACGCCAGTTTTATTGTAATCTCCAGGTGGTGGGGAATTACAACGACGTTGAGCACGGTCAGGAGTTGCGCATCACCAGTTACGTCAAGGGGGTGCACATCTCCTTTGATTATCGGCAGCTGGCCGATCTGTTGGGCATTCCCTATGATGGCCCCATGGTGTACTGTGCGCCGGGAGAGCCACAGTTTGTTGAGATGGAGATGAGGGCAGAGATCGACAACCAGTTGCTCCGTCCTGATCGATGGCAGATGAGAGCTTGTTACTTGCGTCCAGCTCCACGGGTCTTCTGCAAGATTATCCAGCATAATCTGATCCCGCAGAGTGGGCACTATGAGAGGGTCTCTCAGCTGACACAGTTCTTGATCTACAGTATATGCACTCGACAGCCGGTCTGCCTACCTTACATCATCATGCGGACGATGATTAGTGCTACATTGTCCGGTCATAGGGGAAATCTACCCTATGGACGCATGATTACAGTGCTACTGACCCGTCTGGGGGTGGATCTGGTAGATGAGAAGATCCAGGAGAAGACCTTCTCGTCGCCTCTAGATTGGGAGGCTATCTGCAAGATGGGGCTGCGAGATGCTGAGGTTAGCGATGAGGAGAGGAACGCGATGGTGCGCCCTCACACTCGGGTCGAGATGGCTGATGCTGAGGCTGCTGCTGCTGCTGCTAGAGCTCGTGTGGATCCGGTCGACGATGACGATCGTATGTATATGGACGTCGACTCGATACCACCGCCATCACCCACACATGCGGCTGGAGTTGGTACATCTTCTGCGGCGGCTCCTGCACCTGAGGCTGGTCCTTCCCATTCGGCTGATCCTTCACTTCCACCTTCAGCCATGATGGAGATGCTGCAGGAGATCAGGGATGCTCAGCGCAGATCTGATCTGAGGATGGAGGAGTTGCTAGATGCTCAGCGTATGAGGGTGGATGAGCTGTTATCGGTCCAGCGGGCGACTGATAGGAGGGTAGCCGACCTAGCAGCTAGTCTCCAGACGACCCAGACCCAGGTGGCCTGGTTGACTAGAGTCTATGCTGAGGACTATGACCGAGATCGTGAGGCACCGCCTCCTCCTTCACCTCCAGCTTCTTGATTGTACCATATTTTTCTTGTACTACAGAGTAACTGTCCGGGTTGTGGACTGTACTCTGCTTTCATTATATATATATGTTTTGTTTCGCTCTCATTGTTATGTAAACTTGTTTCCCTTTTTAATAGATGCATTATTCTCTTTTAGATTTTGTCTCAAACATCACTGGTGCTTACAATGTGTTAATATTACTGTTTTTATTTTTATCCTATCTCAGTTCACAATTGTGTTGAATGTATGCTAGTTCAGCGGACAAGGCCTGAGATGCTCTGATACCAAGTTGTCACACCCCAATTTTGGTCTAACCAGAATGGTGTGATGAACCGCTAATAAACCAACGGTTCAACCAGGATCTCAAATAGGCTATCCCCGCGTTATCTAAACTTACACACATCCATAATCATAATCAGAGTAAATACACAATAGCGGAAGTCTTATAATAACATGAACTGAGAACTAAAATGATATCATTAATTTAATAGCAAATTATTCTGTTTTCAACTGAGACATAAATATTTAAATACCAAATACATGTCTTAATAAATCCAACAAAGAAACCTATAAAATATCTAATCAAATACACACGAGTTGCACTCGCAAGAGGAGTCGTGTGTATCCGCTTCAGCTTCAACCTCCATGGCTGCCACGTTCCCGTACGCAGACGCATTCATATAGTCTTCAACGGTATAACCTGCATCATCAACTAAAAATATTCGACGTCGAGGGGTGAGCACACATCACGGCTCAGTGAGTAGCCAAAATAATGCAACAATACATATGCATGCACATCAATTTATATCTTTGGTCCGGTTTAAAGTTTGCAGTATGCTATAGAAAGGTTGAGGTAGCCAAAGGTCGCGTTTATTGACTCCGCCTCTATACACGAGTGTGTGACGTTACCCGAAGATCACGTTTATCGTCAACTCACATGCACCCAATCATGAACATTATATAACAAAGGTTACGTTTATTGCTATATAGTACCATACCAACACGTAAGCCCCTGTTGGCGAGGGCTGCAAACTGGGCTCGCAACTAATCAATCCTAATGCCAAACAGTGTATCCAAGGCCTCACCCCAGCATCCCTCAGAATGCCCATAGAGATAGAGCTAAGGCCCCCGGTAGAGTCAGAGACTACAAGGACCGAGACCACCTCCCCTGATACTCTACGACATAATAGTTCTGCTAAAGTAATGGCGATACGACGATGCCAATGCACAAGACTTGAGTTAGAGGTAGAGCTAAAGTGCTGAGACCCGCCAAAGGTTAACATTTATTGACGTTCTCATCACACTTCCCCTGATACTCGCTCGCATCAAGCACATCAACCACACACATACAAGCACATGTCTATTTCTATCATCATCATCATCATCATGTTATAAACGATAAAGTAAATATGCATAAACAAATAATAGAAATATTGGATGGCATGTTGTATGCACATTACAAACATATTCGCATAGAATCAAACATGGCATTGGACTCAAGAAATAGAAAACAGTTTATTATTAACCAATTTAGTTTGGAGTTAAGGTTCCTCACCTTAGCTTGCTACAAGATACTTTTCCAAGCTTTAGAATCACCTTTATAATGTTATTATATTGCTAGAAAACCTAACAAAGTCGATAAAATTTAATTAGAATTAATTCCAGATTTAAAAACCATTCTGTTAACTGAGGGTCGATGCTAGGGTCGATGCTAGGGTCGATGGGTCTATTGATCCTGCCTTCTTTCTGGACTTCCCGAATGCTGAGGGTCGATGGTCAGGAACACCTAGGGTCGGATGGCCTATCGACCCTGGGTGCAACCCTCGGTGCACTCTGGTCCAATTTCCACTTTTAAATCCATTCTTCGTGTTTGGGGTCCTATGGCTTGCTTCTACATTCCATTCAACACTCATTTCATGGTCTGAAACCATGAATCATCCTCCTAGATGGCTTTCATGCATTCTCCTAGGGTTTTCCATGAAAACCTAACCATGGATGGATGGTTTGGGTTTCTCCGAGATCACTCTCTCTCCAATAACTATCATAAGGTCTGTAGAACCTCATGGAATTAGTATTTATACCTGAGAAGATTAATCTTTCTCTGCAACTCTTCTTCTTTTTGCTAGGTTCTCTTCCTTGCCTCTCTCCGTCCTCTTTTCCTTCTCCTCTCTTTCTCTCAATTCAATTAGGGTTGTGAAAGGAGTGAAAGTGGCTTAGGGACGTCCTTTAAATAGACTATAAACATCCTAAAATAAATCCCTTTGAGATTAGGAAGGAATCCAATCGAAAATCTCGAAATTTCCTAATTTCTATTTTCGGCAGGATCTGAGGGTCGATGGGAGGGTCGATGATCCCGTCGACCCTAGGGTCTTAAGCTGTCTGACCCTCTCTTCAAAACTAAGGGTCTGACTCTTTGTTTTGGGAGGTCCGACCCTGCTTAGCTGGGTATGCGACTCTTCCCCTAATTTAAGTGTTTTTGGGTCGATTTGATACCTGGGATCTCGATCTCCTTCATGCCCTTGGTCCATTTGACTCGGCCATGATGGGTGAACCTGGTTCAAGGTGGTAAGACCGGGTTAGATTGACACGGGTCTTACAGAACTGGATGTGATTGAATCTACCTAGGGGCTGAACCTTTCTTCAGTTTTGAGATGAACCAAAAATGGTGATTGAATCTGGGGCTGAATACTTCTTTGATATTGAGATGAACTGGATGTGATTGAATCTGCCTAGGGGCTGAATCTTTTCTTAATTCTGGATGAACCGAAATGATGATTGGACCTGCCTAGGGGATGAATCTTTCCTTCAGTTCTGAGATGAACCAGAAATGGTGGTTGGACCTGCCTAGGGGTTGAATATTTATTTTTTGATTCTAAGATGAACTAGATGTAATTGAATATGCCTAGGGGCTGAATTTTTCCTTAATTATGGATGAACCAAAATGATGATTGAACCTGCCTAGGGGCTGAACCTTTTCTTCAGTTCTGAGATGAACCAGAAATGGTGATTGAATCTGGGGCTGAATACTTCTTTAATATTGAGATGAACTGGATGTGATTGAATCTGCCTAGGGGCTGAATCTTTCCTTAATTCTGGATGAACCGAAATGATGATTGGACCTGCCTAGGAGCTGAATCTTTCCTTCACTTCTGAGATGAACCAGAAATGGTGGTTCGACCTGCCTAGGGGCTGAATATTTTTTTTTTATTCTGAGATGAACTGGATGTAATTGAATCTGCCTAGGGGCTGAATCATTCCTTAATTCTGGATGAACCAAAATGATGATTGAACCTGCCTAGGGGCTGAACCTTTCTTCAGTTCTGAGATGAACCAAAAATGGTGATTGAATCTGGGGCTGAATATTTTTTTGATACCGAGATGAACTGAATGTGATTGAATCTGCCTAGGGGTTGAATCTTTCCTTAATTCTGGATGAACCAAAATGATGATTGGACCTGCCTAGGGGTTGAACCTTTCCTTAATTCAAATGTGAATAGGGAACAATGATTGGATTTGCCTAGGGGCTGAATCTTTCCTTAATTCAAAGGTGAATAGGGAATATTGATTGGATTTGCCTAGGGGTTGAATCTTTCCTTAATTCAAAGGTAAATCGAGAAGGTGATTGGATTTACCTAGGGACTAAATCTTTCCTTAATTCAAAGGTGAATAGGGAATATTGATTGGATTTGCCTAGGGGCTGAATCTTTCCTTAATTCAGAGATGAATCAAGAACTATGATTGGATTTGCCTAGGGGCTGGATCTCTCCTTAATTCTGAGATAAATTGAGAACTATGATTGGATTTGCCTAGGGGCTGAATCTTTCCTTCTTTCTTACAAAATTTGATGTTCAATCAAGATCTAGATTCATGACTTCCATGGATTCATTTAGAAAGATAATATGGATGGATCTCAAGGTGGGAGATCAATACAATTTCTTAGTTGTAGGGACCTCTCACCCTAAAATGGTGGATATGGTTGCAGTTTGATTCTCTTTTCCAAAGGCATTGAAATCCAATGGAGGAATATTGAGATTCTAGACATCTAGGGGAGTGGAAAAAGTCACATGCACAATCAAGGATGACTCAACCAAACAAGAGTTAGATCCCTCATAAGGGCGATTGGGTAAACATTATCCAAGTCAATTTAATTGAATTTGATTAAGCCATGTGTTCAGTCTTGGGACCTCATGATTCCAAAATGGATAATCAGTGGTACCAAGGTCTGGCCAATTGGATTACCGAATTCGATGAAATTGAAATGGATATATTAATCCGTCGTCCTTATTAGGGATGGTTAGCAAAAGCGATTCATAGATGAACAAACTAGTAAATTTCTTCTTGACCATGGTATATATGTCTTGACAGGGATTTTCTGTTCGTTTTTTGAAATCGACGTGTTAACAATGAGAGATTCGATACATCGAGCTTACTTAATGGAGGGTGTATAGTAACCGTCTACTATGATGTAGAACAGGTGTATACATACCTCATACTCCCAATGGGTGAGAGTTCAAGATGCTCATCGTGTGGAATCTAACATGTTGACCAATCGAGGACAAAAACGGGTAGAACTTCGACATCTCAAAGATGGATGTCATGGTTAAGCCGATTTTACTGGGTCGGTTCAGGGATGAACCAAAATTAACAAACATTGGGCTACAATCTGGGTTAGGACAGAAAAGGCCACCTTGACAAGGATGGAGTAACCTATCACCGAATGCTCGATGAATAATGGGCCCTCAATCCCTTTATATACTATGTTGCAAGGATCCAAGCGACGTGGAGTAGCATAACGCATTCTCAGGCGGACCCAAGAAACGCTCGTTAAAGGCTGCTCGCCGGTCGTGGTCTCACAAAGTACAGGCCAAGGCTGTGTGTTTCGCCTAGCGGGCTGCCCCATATGCATGGGACCCAGTTCGGCTACTCGCACGAATGTGTGACTGAACCCATTCCCCCCAAAACAATAATATACAAGCATAAATATAGTATCCTGAAATCTAGCATCCAATTCACACAAGGAAAGTTTTCATTTAGGAGTTTGACATTTATATCCCCAGTGGAGTCACCACTGTGAGGACAAAGATGGAAATCTTTAGAAGTCGCCACCTAGATTTAGGTCTAGGACCTTAGAAATGTGAAATCTCACCCTAAAGTAAGACTTCGATTGACTCATGACCCTTAGATTGGATTTTTGGTTCATCAGAGATTGGGTAAGCGTCAGGTTACGGTTATGGGAAGGGGTTAGGCACCCAAACCGCCCGATCGAAATCGGTCTCCTATTCCTTTCCTATGCTAGACTCTATTTGTTAAGCCAAACCAAACCAAGTGGTTTGATATCATTGAACCGAATCTGTATCCATCAGATTGCCTACGTATTACGGAATTATTCCGAAAATCAGGTTCACCATCGTAGTTCAGGTGTGATTAAAGTTTATGATTGTAATTTATGCTTGTGCATGATTAAGTTCATTGTTCAAGTTGAAGTTTATGCTTGAAAGGTTGAGAAATCCTATGGGTTAGGATCTGGATAGTCCATGTGGACTGATAGATAGTCATAGTGGATCTAAGAATAACCCTATTTGGGTTGAAATATGGATAATCCATTCTAGGTTGGAATGTGGATAACCCTATGTGGGTCAAAATGTGGATAAATATCCTAATGGATCTATGGATAGTCCAAGTGGACTAAGGTTTGGATCCGAATTTAGGCTTCTCCCAAATGGCCTACGTATCCTAGGGTTTGACCTAGGAATCAGAATCCGCGTAGTTCGGGACTCTGGATGAAAATGGTTAGATATCCTAGTGGATCTATGGATAGTCTAAGTGGACTAAGGTGTGGATCCGAATTTGGGTTTCTCCCAAATAGCCTATGTATCCTAAGGTTTGACCTAAGAATCAGAATCCGCGTAGTTCGAGCTGGATAACCCTATTTGGGTCAAAATGGGGCTTGGATTGAAATGGTTGAATATCCTAGTGGATCTATGGGTAGTCCGAGTGGACTAAATTGTGGATCCGAATTTGGGATTCTCCCAAATGGTCTACGTATCCTAGAGTTTGCCCTAATAATCAGAATGCACGTAGTTCGAACTAATAACCTGTTCTAGGTTAGAAAGTAAGAACCTGTTCTAGGTTTGGGATTGAGAACCTATTTTAGGTTTAGAGTTTATAACCTATTCTAGGTTTAGGATTTACCGAGGGGCAAAATCATCCTAAATTACCCTTTTCATCCTGAATTTTAATTTTGAAAGGTTTTGCAAAGTATTTTTATATCTTTATTAAGGTTTTTATTATCCCCATTATGCCCTTCCCAAGAATGTGGGTGCCTAAATGCACGTCCCCACGCCTAGATTGTCTTCTAGGTATACATATATGGCAGTTCGACTAGGGTGTTGCAGAAATTAAGTTATTGACAACAATAGAAAATATCATTCAAATATGGCAACAAAAAACATATATCATCTCATGTATGGCAAGAAAGCATGTGAATCATTATAGCAGCAAGCATGTGAGAGCATTGATCAAGATATAGCAGACAATAAGATGACATCTCATTTATTATTTCCAATCAAATTATGCCTCAATGTGTCTCAGATGAGATTTCCTAGATCTATGGTAGAGATTTTCAGAATATTATGATTAAGATCAAATCCTCAATCTAATGGTCAGATCTCTTCAAAATAGCCAAGATCAACGGCTCAGATCTTGCATAAAGTTTAATCATAATCAGACTAAGACCCAATGGTTCAAATTCTTTTAAATCACTTCATCGTGATCAGATTAGATGGCTTAAATTCTTCTAAAACACAATATGAAGAAAATCTAACTGTTTAAATCATTCCTGATGACAATCCAACCGTTCAAATTTATTCCACTTACTCCCAAAGATAATCTAACGGTTCATTTCGCTTATCATGATAATTTAACCGTTCAGATTCATTTACATTAATCATCAAGACAATCTGATGGTTCAAATTTTTTTAAATCACCCATGATCAAGATCCAATGGTTCATATTGCTCATAATGATAATTTTAACCTTTCAGATTGATTATAATCACTTCCAAAGATAATCTAACGGTTTAGATTCATTGAAATTACTCCAATGGCCAATATTCATTATCATATGATCAAAAATAAAACTATCCAAGGATCAAATTTATCACCACAAATCCAAAATCAATAGCCATAGTCAACGTCATAAAAATTCCCAATCATATGGTTCAATTTTAATCATATTATTCCAAACATATGATCCGATCAATTCCATCAAAATTCCATATGATCGGATCAATTTCAATTTCATCACAATCGATCGGACCAATTTCAATTTCATAAAAAATTCCACATATGGTCGGATCAATTCATAAAAATTTCAGTCATGGCTGAAATGATGATCAAGTTAATCACATGAAACTTCAAGCATATGATGGACCAATTTCATAAAAACTCCAAACAAGTGGTCGGACCCATTATCACCATAAAATATTTCATGATCAAAACTATTATCATCATATAAAATTTCATGATCAAATGGTTGAAATTCAAGCACATAAAAAATCCCTGTAGTGGATCAAAATAAATTCATACCGGTGACTAAAATTTAATTAAGATACATACAATGGCTTACATGGGATCAAGGGTTGTGATGGAATCATGGGCAAGACTGATTTGTGCAGTGGAACTCGGTGATAGGAGAGATGAGGTGTTTAGTTGCCAGTGGGATGCACACAATGTGGATCAGGTAAGATTGGTTTATGGTTGGGGTTTGTTTTGGGTATGATAATGTGAGGTGCAGGGATTGGGAGTGATAGTGAGTGGAGCAGGTCGGTGGTATGGGATTGGTAAAAGAGTGTTGCAGATATTGGTAAGGTGGAAGGAAACTTGGTGGGGTGGTGGCAATCGATTCAGGTTTGCTGGTGGTTTTGCTGCAAAAATACCAGGTTAGAGGGAATGGATGGACAGGTGTTGGTGAAATGGACAGTTACATGTGGGGGTTTGGTTGCAGGAAGTGATTGTAAACATGGTGGCTGGGTAAGTTAGTGGATAAGGTTGGGCTTAGGTGTCGATCTGGTAAGGATGATGGATCAGGTAGCAAGTGGTTTTGATGGATGCAGTGGGTATTGAATCTGGTGTAGCAATCCATGGTAGGATTAGGTGAGTGTTCTGATCAAGCCGTAAGGATGAGTAAATAGGGGCTTGTGGACAGAATGGTGGTCGCAGGATCAGTCGGGGTGGCCAAGTGTTGCGGTGAGTAGAGGTGATGAAGGGTAAATACAGATGGCCTGATGAAATAACAAACATAAACAAGGGGGTGCGGGCTTACCTGATCACGCATACAGCAAGGTCGGCGAGCAGCAGGTCAATCGTCGGTAGAGTAGGTATTCTGCTATCCCTACTTCTTCTTCTTCTTTCTCTTCTACTCTCCTCTTGATCTTCTCTTCTGTCCAGCTGATATCACCCTATCTCCTTCTCTCTCTGGTGTTCAGTTCTCCACCTCTCTCTCTCTCTTTCTCAATTCTCCATTCCTCTCGAGCTTCCTTTTTTCTAATTTTTTTTAATCTGTCCCCCCGATATGCCTTTTCTCTCGTTTCAACCCCTCTCTCCTGATCTCTGCCTCTCTCTCCAGTTTTCCTCCTCTCTATTCTCGGTTTATCTCCACCTCCTCCTTTCTCTCTTCTCCCTCATCTTTTTGCTTTTCTTTTTATTCTTTTTTTTTTCTCTCTCGATTCCTCCCTCAATCTCGATTTCTTCTCCTCTTTTTTTTTCCCATCTCATCTCTTGGTCCTCCTCCTTTTTATATTTTTTTTCTTCCTTTCCTCTCTCTCTCTCTCTCTCTCTATCTCTCTTCTTTCGGTTTCTCTCCACCGCCCTCTTCTTCTGATTTTTTTATTTTTTTATTATTTTTTTCTCTAACTGCTGCCTCCCACTTTTCCACGGTATTCTCTTCCCTTTTAGAGAATATTTTCATCATTATTTTAAGAAAGGGAAGAGTGAGATGTCTCCCCCTCTCCCATGTGTAATCCACTTTACTTTTATAATCTTTCTTTATTTCTCCATTACATATCTTTCTTTCTTTGCTTTGTTGAAAACGTGAACCCTTTCCACCATCATCTTTTCTTACTTTATTTTATTACATCCCATTCCATATAAGCTCTTCTTTCCTTAAGCAAAATATTCCCCTCCATCAGATCTAACTCAATCTCTCTCGGATCTCTCTTTATTCTCTTTTTTCTTTTTTTCTTTTTGTATTCTCCTCCCTCATTCTTCTCGGATTGCCTCTCAATCTCTCATCCTTCCTTTTTTTTTTTTATTCAGATCCTACTTCCATTTTATATATAAAACATATAAGTATATAATATATTAATATATTAATATATATAATATAATATACATATAAGACATATGTATATATCATATGATATATTATAATATATTATATATTATATAAATATATAAATAATATATAAAAGAAATACATGCATATGCGTCAACATGAATTGGTTTGGATTGACAAGGATTGACTGGGTTAGGCCAAGACTGGCTTGGATTGAGCTGAGTTGACTGGATTGATTGGAATTAACTGGGTTTTCTCTCTCTATCGTTTCATGGGCCACTTCCGTTGTCATTTTGTACAAAATTTTCCGATAGCCTTTACTCCACATTTTCTGTGTTCACTTTGTAGAACATTAAAAATGAGGAATATTGAAGCTTGAATCAACTCATTTGGAAATAAAATGGCCAACCTATGAATTTTTGAAGTTTAAGCAGACCAATTATCGATAATTTGGCTGATCATCTGCATGAGATCCTTCGGAGGCTTCTACTCGAGATTTTCCACGTCCACTTTGTAGGACATCACAAATGAAGAACAATGGCCTTGGAATCGTCTAAATCTGATGTAGAACGGAAAAGATATGAAGCTTTGAAGTTCTAACGATAACTTTGCATGCAAGCTTGCATGGGACCCACTGGTGATTTCTACCTGGGATTTTTTACGTCCATTTTGTAAAACATCATGAATGAAGAATAATGGTCTTGGAATCATCTGAATCCGATGTAGAACGAAAAAGATATGAAGCTTTGAAGTTCTAACGATAATTTTGCATTAAAGCTTGCATGGGACCCACTGGTGACTTCTACCAGGGATTTTTTACGTCCACTTTGTAGAACATCATGAATAAAGAAAAATGGTCTTGGAATCATCTGAATCCGATGTCGGATGATCAAGATATGATGATTTGAAATTCAAACAATCCGACTTAGGATAATTTGCATGAAGGTCCCTGGGATTATTATTATTTATAATAATTTTAGAAACCTCCCTTATATATATCATCCGACTAAAATGGTCATATCTTATTCATTTGATATCAGAAATGAGCAATTCTGGTCTCATTTCAAAGATAATTCTATGACCTACGCATCCATGCAGATAATAGCCCATGACCCTGCTGTGGTGATCAGTGGAAAATCATAAATCTTTGGGTTAAAGGTCAGAAACCTGTCATATTGGTTCACTTATGCCAAGGGTGGCAAAAATGTGGTGCTTACACATATGCATGCATTTCTTTTATATGTGTATAATGTATAATATATTATTGTATATATATATATATATATATATATATATATATATATATATATATATATATATATATATATATTATAGAAAGAAAAAAAAAGGAAAGAGAAAAAAAAAAGAAAAAAAGAAAAGAAAAAAAGGGGGGGGGATCTCTTTCACGTTTTCTAGAAAGAAAACGTGAAAGAGAGGGAGAAAGAAAAAAAGGAAGGAAAGAAAAAAAGAAAGAAAAAGAAAACGTTTTCTTCTAGAAAACGTGAAAAGGGAGGGGGAAAGAAAAAAAGGAAGGAAAGGAAGGAAGAAGAAAAGGAAAGAAGAAAGAAAAGAAAGAGAGAAGAAATTTTCTAGAAGAAAGAAAAAGAAAAAGAAAAAGGAAAGAGAGAAAGGATTTTCTAGAAGAAGAAGAAGAAAAAGGAAAGAAAGGAAGAAGAAAAAAAATGTGGGAAAGAGAGAAGAAAGGAAAGAAAAAAATGGAAGGAAAGGATTTTCTAGAAGAAAAAGAAGAAAAGGAAGGAAGAGAGAAGAAGGAAAGAAGAGGAGAGGATCTTCTAGAAGAAGAAAAGAGAAAAAATGTGTGGAAGAGAGAGGGAGAAGAAAAAAGGGAAGGAAGAGAAGAAAGGAAAGAAGAAAAAAGGAAAAAAAAAAGAGATTTTCTAGAAAAAGAAGAAAAGGAAGGAAGAGAGAAGAAGGAAAGAAGAGGAGAGGATCTTCTAAAAGAAGAAAAGAGAAAAAACGTGTGGAAGAGAGAGGGAGAAGAGAAAAGGGAAGGAAAAGAAGAAAGGAAAGAATAAAAAAGGAAAAAAAAAGAGATTTTCTAGAAAAAAAAGAAAAGGAAAGAAGGATCTTCTAGAAGATGAGAGAAAAAGCATAAATAGGCCAAGAGAAGAGAGAGGGGGCTTCTTTTCCATACCACAAGGAGAGAGAGAACGTGGGTAAGAGATAAAAATGTGAGAGAGGGAGAAAGAAAGAGAAGAAGAAGAGAAAAGAAAAAAAAAGAAAGAAGAAGAAGAGAAAAGAAAAAATAGAGAAGAAGAAAAGAGAGAAAGAGAAGAGAGAGAGAGAGAAGCAGAAGAGAGGAGAAGGAGGGTTCACATTCAAAGAACATGATACGACCTCCAATCATCCTACATTGATGGTTTTGCTAGATTCGAGCACAAGGTTAGTACTCTAAACGAATTTAGAGGTCCTTAGAATGCTCGAATGTCAATTTTGCTTGAAAAAAGACTAATTTTCATGAAATCTCAATCAGGAATGCTCTATTACATGCTTGTTAATGTTAGGATGCCTATGTCTAGTATTTTTCATGAATGATAATTTGTCTAAGCTATTCATGATGAAGTTTTGAATGATATATGATGATGTTTGATGTTTTTTGTAAATTTCATAAAGTGGTTTTCTAATCTGAAATTTCTAGATTTAAGATTCAAACTTAGGACGTACATCACATGTATTTTTTCTTGAATTTTGAAGCCCAAATTTTTATGAGAGTCTCTTTGATATGTTAGAAGACTACCCTAAAAATTTCGTTCCATTTGAAATTGGGAAAATACATCAAAAAAATTTGTCTTTGACATTGTTATTTTACTCG
The DNA here is from genome assembly GCA_028583415.1 of Protea cynaroides. Lineage (NCBI taxonomy): Eukaryota > Viridiplantae > Streptophyta > Magnoliopsida > Proteales > Proteaceae > Protea > Protea cynaroides. The sequence continues at coordinate 20,223,930 of CM053269.1, forward strand.
GATGTAATGCAATCCTCCATCAGAAAGCCTCTAAACAAGGGTCTTATGGCCATAATCAGAAAATACACTTTATATAAATTTTTTAGACATGAAAGTCTTATAAAAAATGGCACTGGTTTCGTATTTTTTTAATTTCTTTTATTGAATTGATATCAATTTTTAAGTGCATAGTGCTCTGATTTTGAATATGTCATGATGTACTGATTTGCATGATTGAAAAGAATCATTTTTTACAAAGAAAATATACTGTTTTAACTTGTTTTCCTTGATGAAATTTTAGATCAGACAGTTATCTATATAGACATATGTCTGTATTTAATTTTCATTAAGTATAAGATTTTATTTGGAATTTATGGTGCAACTGGTCAAAAATCTGAAATAGATTTGACCAGTGAACATGTCCGGTCTTAGGGCATATCTTTGACCTATTTTTGCTCTCTGTTGGGATTCAACTCCTTCATATGAAATATAATATATTAAGTCATCTTTCTATGAAAAAAAGTTGAATTTGATTTGAGTTTTGGAAGACCTACTTATGGTCATTCTTGTGTAATGTGACAAAATCTGAATACAGCTCATAGTTTTATCCATTATCTGAAGTTTTGTGTCACAATTTTGGCAGTTTTGAGTCATTAATCTTTCCAAATATCTTCATAAAAATTATAATTTTTCAAATAACATTGAACATCTGTTTTTTAATAATTTTATACTTTTCAAAAAAAGGTTTCATTGATGTTTCATTCATTGTAATATGCAATTGCTTGTTTGAGTAAATTCTGCCATTTTTAGATAAATGGTTATATTTGGAGCATTCATATGCTTTCTTTGGATTGTGCATATCATATTTGTCATATTTCATGTGTTTCTATATTTGGTTGAATAAATAGATTTTTTTACCATATTTAGCAAAATCTTAATTTTCTTACCATTTTAAGTCTTACTATGCTTAAAAATAGTATATAAGATCTTACTTTTTTTGAAAAATTCATGTCATATTTGCATTCTATGATTGGTACTTAGCATATTGATATATAGATGCACATTAGATCTTGTCATATTAGGTCTTGTCATGCTTAGATTAGCATATTAGATCTTGTCATATTAGGTTCTTGCCTTATTTGCAATGCATGCCATATTGAGATTTTCATAATCTTACTTTATTTTGTGATAGTTACCATAAATATCATACATGTCATGCTTAGAATATTCCATTTATGACAATAACTTAATTTATGTTGCACCCTAGTCGAACTGTCATATCTGTACACCTAGCAAACATATTAGGCGTGGGGACGTGCATTTAGGCACCCACATTCTTGGGAAGGGCATAATGGGAAAATCTTAATAAAGAAAGAGAATGTTTTGCCAAACTTTCTAAAATTAGAACTTAGGATGAAAAAGGTAATTTAGGATGATTTCCACCTCTCAGTAAACCCTAAACCTAGAATAGGTTCTCAATCCTAAACCTAGAATAAGTTCTCAACCCTAAACCTATAATAGGTTCTAAACCCTAACCCTAGAATAGATTCTCACATTCTAACCTAGAACAGGTTATTCCATCATTCCGAACTACGTGGATTCTGATTCCTAGGGCAAACCCTAGGATACGTAGGCCATTTGGGAAAAACCCAAATTTGGATCCACACCTTAGTCCACTCGGACTATCCTTAAATCCACTAGGATATCCATCCCCATTCCGACCCAGATTTCGAACTACGTGGATTCTGATTCCTAGGGCAAACCCTAGGACACGTAGGCTATTTGAGAGAATCCCAAATTCGGATCCACCTTAGTCCACTCGGATTATCCATAGATCCACTAGGATATCCACCCATATTTTAATCCAAATAGGGTTATCCAGCCTGAACTACGTGGATTCTGATTCCTAGGTCAAACCCTAGGATACGTAGGCCATTTGGGAGAAACCCAAATTTGGATCCATACATTAGTCCACTCGGACTACCCATAAATCCACTAGGATATTTATCCACATTTCGATCAGATCCCAAACTACGTGGATTCTGATTCCTAGGGCAAACCCTAGGATAAGTAGGCCATTTGGGAGAAACCCAAATTCGGATCCACACCTTAGTCCACTCAAACTATCCATAGATCCACTAGGATATCTATCCACATTTTTTACCCAAATAGGGTTATCCACATTCCAACCTAGAAAGGGTTATCCATATTCCAACCTAGAATGAGTTTTCCACATTCCAACCCAGAATGGGTTATCCACATTCCAACCCAGAATGGGTTATCCATATTTTGACCCAAATAGAGTTATCCACATTTAGGCCCAGAAAGGGTAATCCATTCTTATATCCACTAGGACTATCTATCAATTCACATGGACTATCCAGATCCTAACCCATAGGATTTCTCAGCCTTTCAAGCATAAACTTCAACATGAACAATGAACTTAATCAAGCACAAGCCTAAATCACAACCATAAACTTTAATCACACTTGAACTACGATGGTGAACCTGATTTTCAAAATAATTCCGTGATACGTAGGCAATCTGATGGATACAGATTCGGTTCAATGATATCAAACCACTTGGTTTGGTTTTGTTTAATAGATAGTGTCTAGCATAGGAAAGGGATAACAGACCGATTTCGATCGGACGGTTTGGGTGCCTAACCCCTTCCCATAACCGTAACCTGATGCTTACCCAATCTCTGATGGATCAGAAATCCAATCTAAGGGTCATGAGAAAATCGAAGTCTTACCTTAGGGTGAGATTTCACATTTCTAAGGTCCTAGACCTTAATCTAGGTGGCAACTTCCAAGAAAAGATTACCAACTTTGTCCTCACAGTGGCGACTCCGCTGGGGATATAAACGTCAAACTCCTAAATGAAAACTTTCCTTGTGTAAATTAGATGCTAGCTCATAGGATACTATATTTATGCTTGTATAATATTGTTTGGGGGGAATGGGTTTAGTCACACATTCGTGCGAGTAGCCGAACCGGGTCCCATGCATATGGGGCAGCCTGCTAGGCGAAACACACAACCTTGGCATGTACTTTGTGAGATCACGATCGACGAGCAGCCTCTAATGAGGGTTTCTTAGGTCCGCCTGGGAATGCATTATGCTACTCCGCGTCGCTTGATTCTTGCAACATAGTATATAAAGGGATTGGGGGCCCATTATTCATTGTGCATTCGGTGATAGGTTACCCCATCCTTGTCAATGTGGCCTTTTATGTCCTAACCCAGATTGTAGCCCAATGATTGTTATTTTTGGTTCATCCCTGAATCGACCCAGTAAATCTGCTTAACCATGACATCCATGTTCGAGATGTCAAAATTCTGCCCATTTCTGTCCTCGATTGGTCAACATGTTAGAATCTACACGATGAGCATCTTGAACTCTCATCCATTGGGAGTACTAGGTATGTACACACCTGTTCCACATCATAGTGGACGATCACTATACACCCTCCATTAAGTAAGCTTGATGTGTCAAATCTCTCATTGTTAACAAGTCGATTTCAAAAAACGAGCAGAAAATCCCTGTCAAGACATAGATACCATGGTCAAGAAGAAATTTACTAGTTTGTTCCTCTATGAACCGTTTTTGCTAACCATCCCTAATAAGAACAACGGATTAATATATCCATTTCAATTTCATTGAATTTGGTAACCCAAGTGGCCAGACCTTGGTACCACTGATTATCTATTTTTGGAATCACGAGGTCCCAAGACCGAACACATGGCTTAACCAAATTCAACTAAATTGACTCAGATAATGTTTACCCAATCGCCCTTATGAGGGAGCTAACTTTGTTTGGTTAAGTCATCTTTGATTGTGCATGTGACTTCTTCCATTCCTCTAGATGTCTAGAATCTTGATATTTCTCCATTGAGTTTCAATGCCTTTGGAAAAGAGAATCAATCTGCAACCATATCCACCCTTTTAGAGTGAGAGGCCCCTACAACTAGGGAATTGTTTTGATCTCCCACCTTGAGATCCATCCATGTTATCTTTCTAAATGAATCAATGGAAGTCATGAATCTAAATCTTTATTGAACATCAAATTGTGTAAGAAAGAAGGCAACCAGATTTGGGAACACAATCAGTAACTCAGCCAATCTGATCTAATAGAGCATTCAGTTTAGGCAGCGACAAACACCTATACTTTAAAAGTTTACAATATTTCTGTACAGTTAGTCCCTGGGCCTACTCAAATATCATATTCAGTTCATCTTATAATCAATGAGAGTTTTAGCCCCTAAGCAAATCCAATCATAGTTCTTAATGTACCTTAGAATTAAGGAAATTCAGCCCCTAGGCAAATCCAATCATAGTTCTCAATGTACCTCAGAATTAAAGAAAGATTCAGCCCCTAAGAAAATCCAATCATAGTTCTCAATGTACCTCAGAATTAAGGAAAGATTCAGCCCCTAGAAAAATCCAATCATAGTTCTCGATTCACCCCTGAATTAAGGAGAGATTCAGCCCCTAGGTAAATCCAATCATAGTTCTCGATTCACCTCAGAATTAAAGAGAGATCCAACCCCTAGGCAAATCCAATCATAGTTCTCGATTCATCTCTGAATTAAGGAAAAATTCAGCCCCTAGGCAAATCCAATCATAGTTCTCGATTCATCTCTGAATTAGGGAAAGATTCAGCCCTTAGGCAAATCCAACCATAGTTCTCGATTCATCTCAGAATTAAGGAAAGATTCAGCCCCTAGGCAAATCCAATCATAGTTCTCGATTCATCTCAGAATTAAGGAGAGATTCAGCCCCTAGGCAAATCAAATCACCATTCTCCATTAACCTCTGAATTAAGGAGAATTTCAATCCCTTGGAAAATCCAATCACTGTTCTCGATTCACCTCTGACTTAAGGAGAGATTTAACCCCTAGGTAAGTCCAATCACCCTTCCTGATTCACCTTTGAATTAAGGAAAGATTCGGCCCCTAAGCAGGTCCAATCATCATTTCGGTTCATCCAGAATTAAGGAAAGATTCAGCCCCTAGGCAGATTCAATCACATCTAGTTCATCTCAGAATCAAAGAAATATTCAGCCCCAGATTCAACCACCATTTCTGGTTCATCTCAAAACTGAAGAAAGGTTCAGCCCCTAGGCAGGTCCAATAATCATTTCGGTCATCTAGAATTAAGGAAAGATTCAGCCCCTAGGTAGATTCAATCACATCCAATTCATCTCAGAATCAAAGAAATATTCAGCCCCAGATTCCACCACCATTTCTGGTTCATCTCAGAACTGAAGAAAAGGTTTAACCCTTAGGCAGGGTCAATCATCACTCCCATATCATGTTAAAATGGAGGAGGCATTCGGCCCCTAGGCTTTTTCACCCTTCACCTCCTGTTTAGGTTCCAGTTCATGTCGGAACTAGGAAAAATTCCATTCATTTTAATTTAATTAGCCCCTAGGCTTGTCCAACCATCAACTTTGGTTAGGGTTCTAATTCATGTTGGAACTAAGAAGAGTCTCATTCATCTGAATTCATTTAGCCACTAGGCTTATCCAACCGTCAACTGTGGTTCAAGTTCTAATTCATGTTGGAAGTAAGAAGAGTTCCATTCATTTGAATTTAATTATCCCCTAGGCTTGTCCAACCATCAACTCCTGTTCAAGTTCTGATTCATGTTGGAACTAAGAAAGGTTCCATTCATATGAACTCAATGTGAGCATGAGTTAGCCTCTAGGCCTGTTCAACCATTACCTCTGGTCCATGTTCCATTTCATGAAGGAATCGAAGAGAATTTCAGTCATTTCAACTCAATCAATCCATCATCTCTAGTAATTAGAGTCCAATCCATGACTGTCATCCTTGGCCTCTATCAATCGGAGCCCAACTCAAGCAATCCTTGCCTCTAGCAATTAGAGCCCAGTCCATGACTGTCAATCTTGATGTCTATCAATCAGAGACCAATTCAAAGTCAATCTTGATCTCTATCAATTAGAGACCAGTTTAAAGTTAACCTTGTCTCTATCAATCGGAGACCGATTCAAAATCAATCTCTAGCTCTGTCAATTAGAGCCCGATCCATGTCCATCATAGCCCAGTGCTACAAGTTAGGATCACTTGTTAGGAATGGTGAATGAGAAGCATTCCTCATTACCTGTCGGTAAAGATCAATTCCAGATTCTGGAGTCAACAGGAAAACATGAAACTTCAGCTATGATAGTGCTATCCCGGGCATTTCTACCCCATTGGCCAAGGAAATGCTAGAATCCAAAGAGTTGCCCTCATGTTTCTCATTATTCAAAGAGAAGGAATGAAATTTTTTCGAGCAGTAGGTTAGACCAAAGATGAGATCCGATATGCCCCAGGCTTGGATAAGAACCAGAATCACGGCTAGGGAAGGGTCCAATGAGGAAAGCCATTGAGCCCTAAGCTGGTCATGAACCAGATTGACTTGGATCCAAATTGAGTGCGGTCCAATGAGGAAAGCCAATGACCCTTGAACTGGGGCATGAACTAGATTGAACTTGGACCTAAATTGAGTGAGGTCCAATGAGGAAAGCCAATGACCCCTGAATTGGGGCATGAACCAGATTGACCTTGGGCCTGAATTGAGTATGGTTCAATGAGGAAAGCCCTTGATCCCTAAGTGGGATATGAACCGGATTGACCGTAGACCCAAATTGAGTAGAGTCTAATGAGGAAAGCCATTATGTCTTAAACTGGGGCATGGACCAAATTGACCTTAGACTCAAATTGAGTATAGTCTAATGAGAAAAGCCATTATGCCCTAAACTGGGGCATGAAGCAAATTGACCTTGGACCCAAACTGAGAGTGGTCTAATGAAGAAATCCATTGAACCCCCCAAGCCGAGGCATAAACTAGTCTAATCTTGGACTCAAAATGATGTAGTGCAATGGCGATACCCCTTGCTCCCCAAGCTGGGGCATAAGTGTAAGCACCCCATTTTTGCTACCCTCAGCATAAGTGAACCAATATAGCAAGTTTTCAGTCTTTAACCCAAAGGTTGGTGATTCTCTAATGAACCCCACAGTAGGGTCATTGGATATTACCTACTTGGATGAATAGGTCATGAAATTATCTTCGAAATGAGACTGAAATCATCAAATTCTGACGCCAAACAAGGAAGATATCATAGTTTGAAAGTGCAAGGGCATATACGTAATTATCGTATCATGCATGCATTATCATTCAAACTTTAAGACATCATATCTTGGTCATCTGATATCGGAATCAAATGATTCAAAGGCCAATATTCTTTATTTTCAGTTATCTTCAAAGCGGACGAGAGAAATCTTGGGTAGAAGTCACCAGTGGGCCCCATGCAAGCTTTCATGCAAAATTATCGTTAGAACTTCAAAGCTTCATATCTTTGTCGTTCTACATCGGATTCAGATGATTCCAATGCCATTATTCTTCATTTGTAATGTTCTACAAAGTGGACGTAAAAAATCTCGGGTAGAAGTCTTCGAAGGGTCCCATGCAAAATTACACATGGAAATGGTCATTTAATCTTCTGAAATTCATATTTTGGTCACCTCATATCCAAATCAAGTAATTTCAGCTTCATTATGTTCCATTTTTAGTATTCTACAAAGTGGACGTAAAAAAATCTCGAGTAGAAGTCTCCGAAGAATCCCATGCAGAATGGTCAGCCAAATTATCAATAATTGACCTGCTTAAACTTTAGAATTTCATAGTTGGCTATTTCATTTCCAAATGAGATGATTCAAGTCCCAATATTCCTCATTTTTAATGTTCTACAAAGTGAACGTACAAAATTTGGAATAGATACTATAGGAAAATTTCATATGGAAAGGTGACAGAAATGGACTATGAAATGTCAACCTTAGTCTAAACCAGCTTAATTCAACTTAGTCTAACTTAGTCCGGCCCAGCCCAAACCAATCCAGATCAAGTTATGTCAGTCATATGCATGCATTCCTTTTATATGTGTATAATGTATAATATATTATTGTACATAATATATATATATATATATATATATATTATAGGAAAGTGAGGCCGTGGAAAGAAAGAGGAAAGAGAGGCGATAGGAAAGAGAATGGGAGAAAGAAAAAAGAAAAGAGAGAGAAATAAAAGAAAAAAGAAAAAAAAAGAAAAGATTCCCCTTCACGCTTTCTAAAAAGAAACGTGAAAGAGAGAGGGAGAGAAAAAAAAGGAAGGAAAGAAAAAAAGAAGAAAAAGAAAAAAAAAAGAAATGTTTTCTAAGAAAGAAAACGTGAAAAGAGAGGGAGAAAGAAAAAAAGGAAGGAAAAGAAGGAAAAAGAAAAGGAAAGAAGAAAGAAATGAAAGAGAGAAGGAATTTTCTAGAAGAAGGAAAGAGAGAAAGGAAAGAGAGAAGGGATTTTCTAGAAGAAGAAGGAGAAAAATAAAAGAAACGAAGAAGAAAAAACGTGGGAAGGAAGAAAAGAAAGGAAAAAAGAAAAAATGGAAAGAAAGAATTTTCTAAAAGAAAAAAAAGAAGAAAATGAAGAAAGAGAGAAGAAGGAAAGAGGAAGAGAGGATTTTCTAGAAGAGGGAGAGAGAGAAAACGTGTAGAATAGAGAGGGAGAAGAGAAAAGGGAAGGAAGAGAAGAAAGGAAAGAAGGAAAAAAGAAGAAAAAAAAGATTTTTTAGAAAAAGAAGAAAGGAAAAAAGGATCTTCTAGAAGAGGAGAGAAAAAGTATAAATAGGCAAGAGAAGAGAGAGGAGGCTCTCTTTTTTTCCAGACCATAGAGAGAGGAGAATATGATAGAGAGAGGAGGACGTGAGTGAGAGAGAGAAAACGTGAGAGAGGGAGAAAGAAAGAGAGAAGAAAAGAGAAAAGAAAGAAAAAGAAGAAAAAGAGAGAGAAAGAGAAGAGAGAGAGAAGCAGAAGAGAGGAGAAGGATGATTCACATTCAAAGGGGGTTGATACAACCTCCAATCACCATTTATCGACGGTTTCACTCGGTTTGAGCACAAGGTTAGTACTCTAAACAAATTTAGAGGCCGTTAGAATGCTCGAATGCCAATTTTGCTTGAAAAAGACTAATTTCTATGAAATCTCAATCATGAATGCTCTATTACATGCTTGTTAATGTTAGGATGCCTATGTCTAACATTTTTCATGAATGATAATTTGTCTAAACTATTCAATGATGAATTTTTGAATGATATACAATGATGTTTGATGTTTTTTGCAAATTTCATAAAGTGGTTTTCTGATCTGAAATTTTTAGATTTAGGGTTCAAACTTAGGACGAACATCATATGTATTTTTTCTAAGATTTTGAAGCCCAAAATTTTATGGGAGTCTCTCTGATTTGTTAGAAGACTACCCTAAAAATTTCGTTTCATTGGGAATTGAAAAAATATATCAAAAAATTTGTCTTTGACATTGCTATTTTTCTCGGATGTAATGCAATCCTCCATCAGAAAGTCTCTAGATAAAGGTCTTATAGCCATAATCAGAAAATCCACTTAATATGAACTTTTTAGACATGAAAGGCTTCTAAACAATGGTACTGGTTTCATATTTTTTTAATTTTTTGTTGAATTGATATCTATATTTAAGTGCACAATGATCTGATTTTGAATCTGTCATGATATTCCGATTTGCATGATTGAAAAGAATCATTTTTCACAAAGAAAATATATTGTTTTAACTTGTTTTTTTTTGATAAAAATTTTAGATCAGACAGTTATCTACATAGAAATTTGTCTGTATTTAATTTTTATTAAGAATAAAATTTTATTTGAAATTTATGGTGCAATTTGTCTAAAATCTGGAACAGATTTGACCAGTGCACATGTTTGGTCTTAGGGCATATTTTTGACCTATTTTTGTTTGCTGTTGGGATTCAACTCCTTCATATGAAATATAATATATTAAGTCATCTTTCTATGAAAAAAAGGTAGAACTTGATTTGAGTTTCAAAAGACCTACTTATGGTCATTCTTGTTTTAGAGAATTTCTCTACCAGTACTCAAATAGCATTAGCAAATTCATGGCAATTGAAGGCACTTTTGGAAGTTCAAACTTTTAAATAACAATCATGCCTTTAAAAGTTTAAAGAGGGACAAAAGGAATACAATATCCTGCATTTTTGTTTACATAATACTACCACCATTTAACATGGTTCATCTTTGGATCGAATATTACTGTTTTTTTCAGAACTTTATCTGCAACTCACCCCTGAGATGCTAAATAAAGCGCAGGTCCTATGTAAAGCTTGTGAACTACTAAATTACAAATCTTCTTGTGTAAAGATGTGGCTGGTCATGCTTCATATGTTATTTGCAACAAAGGCTGCCTTTGCTTCCTGTACGATGATCTCTATTGGTTTGAGGCATGTTCTCAATGAATCGTGACCAAGTTGTGCCCTTTCTGTTCCCAAAGCCAAAAATGAGGCCCTGGCTGGAGATTACAACAGTGTGGTAGAGCCCGTGCTTATTTTGGAAATGTGGTGGTTTCTTAAGCTATCATGGACTTGGGGCTTCATAACGTTACCAAGTACATTTCATATATTGACCATGATACTTCTAATGAAACCACAAAAGCTCTTCTGTTGACAAGAATTTGTTAACAATGGAACAATTGTACCTGTTTGTCACCAAGAATGTCGCACGACCAGAATCTCTTATTATCTTTAAAGTAGTCACAATAGAAGGATCCTCATTAATATACCTAATTGATTAATGGATGAAAAACAAGATAAACGTTAAGCCAAATAGTTGATGACATCAAATGATTATACAAAGCACTACAGCAAAAATCAAACTATCGAAATCAAATTTCCATCACTCTGGTTATCAAAATGGGAGTTAAAAAGAATTTCCATAACTCTGATAATCAAACGGGAGTGCAAATCCAGCAGATCTGGATATAGTTGGCAAGATTGGGAGGGAAAGATAATTAAATAGCATTATGATCTGGTCATCCTCACTTTCCAGGATCTTTGGCAACCACTTGCTTTAAAGTTCAATCACGGTGGCACAAACTCACTGCAGCTCGAACATCTTCGTAAATTTAAGAGTAGCAGCAATCATGAAATACAACATGTTGATAAAGTAGAAATAAACACTCTACCACAATAATTAGGATGAGGGTATTTTTTTTTAAGGGAGCAAGAGCAGATATCTCAAATTACACAAATAATGGGGTGACTAGCCCGCCAGCAGGTAATTCCAAACATACAAATATTGCAAATTTTCTAATAGAAATTAGGTTATTTAGGTAAATTTGTTTTTGACATCTCACAATAAATCATAAACCCTGTTTTTTTTTTTTAACTTAGTTTTAAGCAAAATCAACCTGACCTGAACTAACAAATTTTTTCTCTTTATGTTTCTCTTTGATGCAGATGAGAAAATTGAGTGGGACAGAGGATAGGGGCAGGGACCTGATGTTTGGGAATATCATGGAAGAACTAATGACAGAAAAAGAAAATATTCTAAACATAAACTAGCCTCATTTGACCTGTTCAAAGGCAGGGAAATAAGATATCTTAAAAATATAATATAAACAAACCCATTAATTGAATAAAGCACCAGTGTATCAACCAAGTCCTTAACTCAACCCATCAGACTACTGCTAAATAAGAACATAAGCTCCCCATCATTTACAGAGACAGAAAACCAAGAATCATTGAAAACTAACAAAACTAAAAGTGTGGAAGATAGATACTAATTCATTAGGCGCTATGCAGTAAAGTCAGTCATATTTGAACAATTCTACTAAAACAAAGTATTCATAATCATGGTTTCTGAGGGGAACTTTTTAGGATTGATATCCTTAAAGTCCACAAGTTGTGCAAATAGGTAGGCTTGCCCTCTAGGGAGAAAAGAGTATCAATAAGAGCATAATCAGGTTCGTCAAATGGATTTCTAATCAAGGTGTTCCCATAAGTTGCTATTTTATCTGATTTTGACATCTCACGGAAACCATGATGGGCAATTTTTATGTATTTGTGGTCATCCATTTGCACAGGAAAGAATGAGTAGTTATAATTGTTGCAAGCAGAAAAATGCAGTAGAAGAAAGTACAAAAACATATCTATGTATTTGCAATGGTTAAAGAATTGAAAACTCTAGCAAAATTAACTGAAGATGCTAAAGAAACAGAAAATTAAACCTACAAAACGGAAAAAGCAAACCTTTAAGATATTTCCTCTTTTCTTATCAAGAACCAAACCCCTGACCATGTATTTCCAGTCAAAAGACCAGTCCAGTAACTGCATAGAACCACATTTTTGAAACATGCAATTTATTAATTCAAGTTATTAAAGCTAGCAAAAATAAATAATGAGGAAGGCAAGAAAGAAGAAAATTTAACATCAAAGTTAAGAAAAATCTATGACCAGCAACAATTCTCAGAAATGAAATCATAAAAAATTCAAGATGTCAAACTGAATGGAGACGTAAAAATAGACCACTCATAACTTCAAAGATTATCCTGAGCAAGTTACATCAACTAAGCACTACAAAGTACAAACACAAAATATCACAAGGGAAAGTAAATAAATAAATAAATGACTTGAGTGTTTATAGAGATGAGAAATTTATTTTGCTTGACTCAAATCATAAAGCCCAACTCCGCCTTAAAGCTGAATTGTCACACAAAAGGCTATGAAAACAACCAATTCACCTAAGAAAGCATATTTGTTTATGCATTAACAATTGAATAATTTTCAGACAGGTCAAGAAAAACACACAGAAGCAAGCCAAAGTACAGAGCTTTCCATGATAATTTAACCTCAGAGGAAGATGCATACAAACCTCTGGTGGTTATCCCAAATCATCAACCAGCTTCCTAATTGTGCCATAATATGCAAGAGTTTCAAAGGTATCAGACTTATATTGCACAAGGGTGTAATCCATATCAAACCCAACCGCAACAATATTCTTTGTATTTAAAGAAGTATTACAAAAGATCTGCTTCCTCACATCAATTTTACAGTCTTCATAAGAAGACCAAATATGTTAATCTTGACCATAATCACTACAAACAGCAGGTTCAAGTAGTGATGTTTTGTCATCTACACCATCGCCATCCATTATGTGGCTGGCATGCAACTGATTAGCTCCTGATAGCAATAGAACAAATAGTCAGTATGAGCACAAGAACATGTATACCAAGTTATGTCAATAAATCAAGCAGTCTATATACTAGGAAATCGGTATGCACTTATTCATTTTTAAATGGATGTTTATGTTTTTTAATGGAAACTATTTTCACGTAGTGAATAACATGCTAAAGTTGCCACAAAGAGTACGTTTCAGACATAAGGTAAAACACTTGTCAAATTCAGCTTAATAAGATTGTGAAGGGCAGTGTTAGAAGGTTAACTACCTGAATAATCAATCAGTGTGGATTAAATGCATGCAAAAGAAAGTATAAAAGATAGAAAGAAAGAAACAAAACACGAAAAGAAGATGCAATAATCTCAGGAAGGCTAAATACATTAATTTATACATGATCCGAAACCTCAGACCAGGTCAATAAATGACCCTAAATCAGTTCTTGGACATGAATCATCTATAGACAAAAAGTATATATACAGTTGTTGGTTCTTCATCTTCCTACAGTTTCGTCAAATCATTCTACAATTGTTTATACGATCTTCACTTTTCTTTCTCAAATGTATAATGGAGATAAAACCAACAAGAAGGAAGCTTATGAATCTGGATGAAAATCCATAAAGCCACAATGACTTTTCTCCGTAACTGACGTAAGAAATGCTCTCAAAACCAAACCCTCCCAACAAGATAAGTTAAAACTTCACTTCAAGGAAGAAAAGAAAAAAAAGAAAAAAAATCAACCAACAACGAATCCCAAAAACAAACAGATAAAACGAAAATACAAATCCAACTAATATCGTGATTGATTAGCACGGCATACAAACCAATAGTAATGGGAAGTTGAAAGAGGGAATAACATAAAATTTTTTTTGAGAAAACAGAAAAGAAGAGCTGCAATAGATATTTGGTGTAGAGACCTAACCAATTTCTTTCCTTTCCTCCTTTCAAACAACGATTTGGCTTCTTTCTTGCTATGGATTTTTCTGCCGGAGCATTAATCCGACGATTCTCCGACTGGAGAGCTCGCTGAAAATTCTTTTTCTGCAGAGAAAAAAGATGGCAGCCCTGCATGTTACAGGGGAGCCCGACCTAGAAAAAAATGAGGTCAATGTTCTCGGCAGAAGATCGTACGGGGAGATCAAGGTTCCTCGTTTTTTCCGGGGTCTCCATTCGTTTGACTTCGCCAGGAAGCACAAGGTTTTCTGAATGATTGAGGTTCTCGGAGGTATCAAACTCTGTCACGTATTCATGCTTGATTTCCCCATCGTCTTTAGAGTCGTTCCATTCAAAATTCACAGCGGGCTTCTATTGGATTGTGTTATTCTAAATTAATGCTATAATAGTTTCAGTTTTATATTATATGGACTAGAATAATATGTAACAGAATAATCATGTAGTAAACAATATTCACACATGTATCACCAATAAATATATATATATATATATATATATATATATATATATATATATATATATATATCAATTATAATCATATAGTTAAATTGAAACATACATAAAATATACATAACCATGCGTACCTTATAAGCAGTAACTCGAAGTTATGAAGGAGGATTGAGTCGTGTTGGTACACTCTCTTTAAAATAGTATTTGCCTTCTATTGGTGCAGTAGGTCTTCTGCAAATCTGCCTTCAAGATAAAACAACCCCTTATGTAGGATACCCACCCAGCGTACACATACTGACAGGTATATGCAGACCCGACGGCTAGGATCAACTCCTTTGGAAGAACACCGAGTTTCGACTCTTCTATTAAACAGAATACGAAGAGAGAGAGCTGGAGAGGGAGAGAGAGAGAAATCGTATTGATTTCGAATTAAATTTGAAGCATGGGGTCGGGCTCTATTTATAGGGCCCAATTACCTCTTGGATGTGTCCACTGGATGGGGTGTGACCTTCTAGATGGACCGTCCAGATTAATCCAGATCTCAGATCCTGAGATCAACAGTTCAGATGACACCCTTTTATGTGTAAAGATACATCTCTACACATAAATCCTTTCCAAAAGGGTATCCGGGTAGGGGTGTATCTGAATCCGAAAAAACCCCATACCCATACCCATAGCCCGTGGCCCTCGGCCCACTCGCAAGTTGCAGTCGCGATCATGGTCGCGATCGTGGTCCGGTCCGGTGCGCATGAGCGTGTGTGTGAGTCAAACAGAACATTGCTTCCATTTTGGGGCTCAAAAGATAGGCGGCACTCTCTACAAATAAAGACCTCTCCTCCACAATCCTTAAGCAATGTGGGACTAAAAAGTCCTACATTGGAAAGGCCAACTCAAAACCAAAAAAACGAAATTCACGCCCATAACGAAAACCAAATTTTGGAGCTAAAACAAAAGGGCAAATTTTTGAATTTAAATCTTTCTAAACTTTATTTGGAAAAACCTTTTTACTTTTGACTTTTTTTTTTCCAACAATTCCCCCACAAATTTTAAAAGATAGCGTAAAAACAGAAACAAGAAGTTGATCTTATGAGAACTGTAAGCGGTCGTTGTAGATGTCTATCGACTTGAATGTACACTAGGTTTGATAGGCCACGCTACAGAGTATAGGTGAAGCTTGCTCGTTGAACTTTTCCTCATTGGTGTAGCCGACTGACCTACCAGCCACCTCTTACAGTTCGACCCTCAAAAAATCCCTTAAAGGTGGACATATTTTAAACCGGCCTTATCCCTATCCTGGTTCATGAATGTTTATGAGAGTTTACCCTTAAAACTCTTATTGGAAGCGGCCCCACTTCCTACATTCAATAAGGTCAGCCCATAGTGTGCACCACAGTTAACACACCCCCACATTCCTCTAGGATATCTTGGCTTAACTAAGAATCCTTAAAATTCATCCTCTGTTCATTGTGGTGAGTACTATCTTACCATCTAACTAGAATGAGCAAATTTTGATAGTACTAAACAAGTCATCTGCGTGATTTCGTTTTTACCCATTGAACCTAATTTCAGGGATCTCCTATCACATAGGTTGGGTTTCCATAACATGACTTATGACACGGGCTTTAAGCTCATTCCTTTAGATGTATCGATCATGACCTTGGTGGTTTGAGGCTTTGTAAATATATTGGTCAGATTCTTTTCTGATTTTACAAAGTCGATAGCTATCGTTCCTTCACTTATATATTGCCTCACAAGGTTGTGTTTTAGGCGTATATGTCTTCTTTTTTCGTTATATATCTTTCTTTTTGCTTTAGCAATGGCTGTCTGACTATCACAATGTAGTGATATTGGGGGCATAGGTTTAGGCCATAACGGAATTTCTACCACCAAAATTTTGAGCTATTCGGCTTCTACCCCAGCCTTCTCTAAAGCTATAAATTCTGCCTCCATAGTGGAACCTGTACCACAGGTTTGTTTAACAAATTTTCATGAAATCACTCCTCCACCAAGAGTATATATGTAACCCTTTGTAGCTAAGGATTCTTCTGTATCAGATATCCAATTAGCATCACAATATCTTTCTAAAACTGAAGGATTCCCATTATAGTGTAAGCCATAGTTTATTGTTCCCTTTAAGTACCTTAAAAACCTTGTTAAAGCTTCTCAGTGCTCCTTCCTAGGGTTATGAGTATGTTGACTCAATTTCCCTAGTGCCAAGGCTATGTCCGGTCTTGTTGAGTTCATTAAGTATGACACTGAACCTATAATCTAGGAATACTCCTTTTGGGAGACAGGTTCACCTTGGTGTTTTATGAGATGACTCACTATCTCTAATGGTATATTTATTGGAGAGCACTCATAATATCCATATTTCTTTAGTAGTCTTTCCACATAATGTGCTTGAGATAATATTATCTCATTGGGTTTTCTTATAACTTTGATGCCTAAAATGACATCAACTTCTCCCATGTCTTTTGTATCAAATTTAGACATAAGAATTTTCTATATTAAATTTATAATATTTTAATCTGTTCCCATTATCAGCATATCATCAACATAAAGAATAATAATTACACCCTTGCCATTATGAAATTTGTTATATACACACCTATCAGAATTATTAATAATAAAACTATTATTTAATAATACTTGATCAAGTTTCTCATGCCATTGTTTAGGTGCTTGTTTTAAACCATACAAAGATTTAATTAATTTACAAACTTTATGTTCTTGTCATGATATTATGCATCCTTCAGGTTGTTTGATATAGATTTATTCCTCTAAATCTCGATTTAGAAAAGCTGTTTTAACATCCATTTGATGAATTACTAAGTTCGTATGGTACAATACGAGCTACAGGGGAGAAAATATCAAAATAATCCCTATCCTTCTTTTGTCTATACCTTTTTACTACCAACCTTGCCTTAAACTTATCAAGAGATCTATCATGTTTTAATTTCCTTTTAAAAATTCATTTAGTATCTAGAAGCTTTGTTCTTGGTGGAAGATCCACCAACTCCCAAGTATGATTTTGAATAATAGAATCTAATTCACTTTTAATAGCCTCTTTCCAGAATACAGCATCTGGAGATGTTACAGCCTCTTGATAAGTAAAGGGGTCTCTATCCACATGATATAGTAACATATCATCACCTAGGTCAGCGGGTCTCCTTTGTCTTTTACTTCTCCTAAGTAACTCAGTAGTGAGTTCGTCAGATTCTTGTTCTACACTAATTTCATTTCTTATAATAGGATTCTCATTATGATTCTCATTAGAAGTAGTTCTAACCAATTTAGGAAACATATGTTCAAAGAATTCAACATTACGAGATTCAATGATGGTGTTAGCATCAAAAATATTTTCAATTGATTTCAAAACCAAGAACCTATAAGCAGCACTATATTGAGCATATCCTATAAAAATACAATCACAAGTTTTTGGTCCAAACTTTCTTTTCTTGGGTTCGGGTATTCTAACTTTGGCTAAACACCTCCATACCCTTAAGTGATTAAAGGATGGTTTCCTACCATGCCAAAGTTCAAAAGGAACTAGATTTGATTTCTTAGGAGGTATTCTATTAAGTATATAACAAGCAGATAAGATAGTTTCCCCCTACATATTATAAGGTAATCCAGAGCTAATAAGAAAACAATTCATCATTTTGTAAGCACCCCATTTTTGCCATCCCAGCTAAACAAAGCCCTACGGGCGTGTGGACAACAAAAGGAGAAAGATGATCGAAAGTTTGGATTTTTGACTGCGAATTTGAGGAAGTTTTCAATGGGTCTGTGAATTTGAGGAAGTTTTCAATGGGTCCACAGCAAGGTGATGGGTTATAATTTTGCATGGATGCATAGGTCATAGAATTATCTTCGAAATGAGACCAGAATTGCTCAATTCTGATATCAAATGAAGAAGATATGACCATTTTAGTCGGATGATACATATAAGGGAGGTTTATGAAGTTATTATAAATAATCCCAGGGGCCTTCGTGCAAATTATCCTAAGTCGTATCGTTTGAATTTCAAATCATCATATCGTAATCATCCGACATCGGATTCAGATGATCCCAAGACCATTATTCTTCATTCATGATGTTCTACAAAATGGACGTAAAAAATCCCAGGTAGAAGTCACCAGTGGGTCCCATGCAAGCTTGCATGCAAAATTATCGTCAGAACTTCAAAGCTGCATATCTTTTCCATTCTACATCGGATTCAGGTGATTCCAGTTCCTATATTCCTCATTTTCAATGTTCTACAAAATGAACGCAAAAAATTTGGAATAAAGGCCATCGGAAGATTCCATGCGGGATGACAGCGGAAATGACCCATGAAATGACAAGGAGAGAAAACCCAAGTTAATTCCAATCAATCCGGTCAACTCGGTTCAAGCCAATTTTGGTCCAACCTAGCTCAACCCATATCGGTTTAACTCGGTCAACCTAAGTCGGTCTCAACCCGTTTCGAACCAGTTCATTCATGTGCATAGTATTTATATATATTATATATATTATATACTATATATATATATATATATATATATATATATATATATATATATATATATATATATGTATGTATGTATGTATGTTATAAAATATATGTGTATATATGTATATAATATATATTATTATATGTAAATGATAATCCAAAAGATTTTGAGAAGAAAAATGAAAGAGGAGAGAGAGAAAACGTGAAAGAGAAGGGGCTTTAGGGTTGAGATGAAATCTAAAAGATCTTGGAGAAGAAAAAGGAAAGAGGAGAGAGAGAGACGTGAAAGAGAAGGAGGCTTTAGGGTTGAGATGAAATCTAAAAGATCTTGGAGAAGAAAAAGGAAAGAGGAGAGAGGGAGACGTGAAAGAGAAGGGGTTTTCTAGAAGAAGAATGAGAAAAAGGAAAGAAAGGAAGAAGAAAAAACGTGAGAGAGGAAGAAAAGAAAGGAAAGAAGAAAAAATGGAGAGAAAAAAAGATTTTCTAGAAGAAGAAGAAAAGGAAAGAAGGATCTTCTAGAAAATGAGTGAAAAATTATAAATAGGAGAGAGGAGGGATCCTTTTCCATACAAGAGAGAGAGGGAAACGTGGGTGAGAGAGAGAAAGGTGAGTGAGAGAGAGAAAACGTGAGAGAGGAAGAAAGAAAGAGAGAAAAAAAGAGAAAAGAAAGAAAAGAGAAGAAGAAAAGAGAGAAAGAGAAGAGAGAAAGAAGCAGAAGAAAGGAGAAGGAGGATTCACATTCAAAGGGGGTTGATACAACCTACAATCACCCTTCATCAATGGTTTCACTCAATTTGAGCCCAAGGTTAGTACTCTAAACAAATTTAGAGGTCGTTATAATGCCCGAATGCCAATTTTGCTTGAAAAAGGCTAATTTTCATGAAATCTCAATCATGAATGCTCTATTACATGCTTGTTAATGTTAGGATGCCTATGTCTAACATTTTTCATGAATGATAATTTGTCTAAGCTATTCAATGATGAATTTTTGATTGATATACAATGATGTTTGATGTTTTTTGTAAATTTCATAAAGTGATTTTCTGATCTGAAAATTCCAGATTTAGGGTTCAAACTTAGGACGTACATCATATGTATTTTTTCTAAGCTTTTGAAGCCCAAGATTTTATGGGAGTCTCTCTGATATGATATAAGACTACCCTAAAAATTTCGTTCCATTTGGAATTGGGGAAATATATCAAAAAATTTGTCTTTGACATTGCTATTTTTCTCGGATGTAATGCAATCCTCCATCGAAAAGTCTCTAGACAAAGGCCTTATGGCCATAATCAGAAAATCCACTTAACATGAACTTTTTAGACATGAAAGTCTTCTAAAAAATGGCACTAGTTTCATATTTTTTCAATTTTTCGTTGAATTGATATCAATTTTTAAGTGCATAGTGCTTTGATTTCAGATCTGTCATGATGTGCTGATTTGCATGATTGAAAAGAGTCATTTTTCTCAAAGAAAATATACTGTTTTAACTTGTTTTTCTTAATGAAATCTTAGATCAGACAGTTATCTACATAGATATATGTCTGTATTTAATTTTCATTAAGAATAGAATTTTATTTGGAATTTATGGTGCAACTGGTCAAAAATCTGGAACAGACCTGACCAGTGTATTTGCCTGTACTTGGGGAATGTTTTCGACCTGCCTATGGTCTCTTTCAGGATTAGCTTCCTTGAGACAAAATGTTGGCCTCTGAGTCTTCTTTCCAGGGATATATTTTAAGAATTTTTTGAGTAAGTACAGTGCCCTATGTGCCCATTTTGGTCCAGCCCGACAAAGCTGTCATCTTGCTACGTGTTCCATCATGTTTTGATTGATTCTCATATGCTTTGGTTGTTTCTCACATGCCATATTTGATGCTATGCTATGTTCGGATGCTCGTATGCATACACTACTATAATTGGAATGGCCACACTGCCATAATTGGAATAGTCACACTGCCATAATTGGAATGATCACATTGCCATAATTGGAATAATCACATTGCCGTGATTGGAATGCTACACATGCTTATTGCCATATTTGTCGCTACACTTGCTCACATGCTATATTGGATGATTACTGCCATGTTTGGATGCACACTTACCATGTTTGTATTGATTCACATGCTCACTTGCCATCTTTGATTGATTTGTTGCTAAATTTGAATATATTTCCAACATGTTATATTTGGATGCTTACACTGCTATATTTAAGCTCACATTGCTATGTTAGATTGTTTACATTGTACAACAACTAGGGCAAGATACACCCTAAAATGGAAATAATTGAACAATTAGGGTAAAAAAATCCTAAAAATGGAAAAATAGCAATTAGGGTAGAAAACCCTAAAAAATGAAAATCACAATGAAAAGGGATAGGAAACCCTAAAAACCTAAAAATGGAAACAATAAAAATAGTAGGAATTTAGGTCTCATCCCTAGATCCTATTCACAAAAATGGAAAGAATTTGGTACACATCCCAAATAAAAATAGTAGGAATTTAGGTCTCATCCCTAGATCCTATTCACAAAAATGGAAAGAATTTGGTACACATCCCAAATAAAAATAGTAGGAATTTAGGTCTCATCCCTAGATCCTATTCACAAAAATAGAAAGAATTTGGTACACATCCCAAATAAAAATGGTAGGAATTTAGGTCTCATCCCTAGATCCTATTGACAAAATTAGAAATAATTTGGTACACATCCCAAATAAAAATGGTAGGAATTTAGGTCTCATCCCTAGATCCTATTGACAAAATTGGAAGGATTTTGGTACACATTCCAAATCCGACTCTCACAAATTTCGAACTACGTCGTACCTGATTTCTAGGGCAAACCCTAGAATACGTAGGCAATTTGGGAATCCCAAATACGGTACAAAGCCACCCATCAACCATACATCCAAAGCATAAACTTCAACTTGAACAACAAAGAATCTAATTGAAGCAAATGCATAAATCACTTCCATAATCTTTAATCACACAACCCATGTTCGAACTACGTTTTTGGACTTGATTTCCGGGGATTGGAATACGTAGGCGTTGAGATGTCTTACACATCTCAGATTCAGTCCAAGACCGAACCATCTTTGGTTCGGTTCACTGTATAATATTGTACATTACATTTGCTCGTTTATTTACTTTAAAACATGATTGGCTAAACCCTAGGTTAGAATAACTTAGCAACTTGGTTTAGGACATCCCCCATTGAACCCTAGTCATCCAGTTGACCAAGCACAGTCAAAATTAGAATTTAAGGAAAGTTTAGGAGGCCGATATTGATCGGGCGGTTTGGGTGCCTAACACCTTCCCATAACCGTACCCTGAATACTTACCCGATCTCTTGCAGACCAAAGAACCGATACATTGGGTCACGAGTCAATAGAAGTCTTACCTTAGGGTGAGGCTACATTTTTAGAGGTCCTAGACCTTAATCTAGGTGGCGACTCCAATAGATTCATCGATCTTCATCGATACGGGATACACATTTCCATCCCGAGGAGGATCACGTCGGTTTTCCATTGTCCTCACACATTTCTTTTAAGGTTCTATTTTTCCTTTCTGCTACACCATTAGACTCAGGTTGGTATGGTGCAGTAGTTTCATGAATTATTCAATTTTCTTCACAAAACAGAGATAGGCTATGAGTGTCATACTCAGTCCCTCTGTCGGTTCTCAACCTTTTAATTTTCTTATTAAGTTGATTTTCAACTTCTAACTTATATGTTTTAAAAGCATACTCAGTTTCATCCTTAGATTTTAAAAGATATACCTTAGTATACCTAGAATAATCATCAATGAAGGTTATATAATATTTATTACCTCCTCTTGATTCGTGAGATTTAAAATCAACCAAGTCACTATGTATTAATTTTAAAAGATTGGCTTGTCTTTCTACAGACTTATGAGGTTTTTTAATAATTTTTGTTTCTATGCATACTGGGCATTTATGTTGTGAGGGTTTAGATGGACTTTGAATATATCCTAAGTAAGATAATCTTTTAATGTAAGGTATACTACGATGTCCTAGTCTGCCATGCCAAACATCAACTGACTCAATCAAGTAAGAAGAAGCAGGAATTTCATTCATAACATTTTCAACACTCATTACAAATAGGCCATTACTGACATAACTCTTCCCTACATATTTGTCCCCCTGTAGTACGATGACCTTATCAGCTTCAAAGTTGAGCTTCATTCCAGCTTTATTCAGATAGAAGCTAGAAACCAGATTTCTATGAATGTCTGGGACATGTAGCACTTCATTCAAAACAAGAGTCTTTCCAAAAGTCAGCTTCGAGCTACTTGACCCTTGCCCATAACTGGTGAGGTTTGAGAATTTCTCATATACACAAAATCACTTCCTTTGATCGGAGAATATTTTGTGAAAACAGATCAGTCAGAGCATATGTGCTCGGAAGCTCCAGTGTCTATGATCCACTCCTTTGGTTTCTCAACCAAATTCACCTCAGTTACTACAGTTGCAAACAGGTCCTCTTCAGTGAAATGGACCTTAGCTTTGTCATTTTCCAGTTTCTTCTTGAGGGCCTGACAGTCCTTTTTGAAATGACCTAGTTTCCCGCAGAAGAAGCAACCTCCCTTGGTCTTCTTGAACTTGCCTTCTTTCTTCACCTGAAGAAACTTCTTTGACTTGTCTTTCTTTTCAGTTTTACCGCCTTCCACAAGATTAGCCTTGGTTTTGAATTCCTTGGCTTTTTCCACCTTGTTAGTCTCACAGTTCTTCTCTCCTATCTTGATACGCATTATGTAATGCTCAAGAGTCCAGTCTTTAGATTTGTGCTTCATGTGTGATTTGAAATCACTCCAGGTGTCACACCCCAATTCCGTACTATTCAGAATGGTGTGATGAACCGCTAACAAACCAACGGTTCAACCAGGATCTCAAATAGGCTATCCCCGCGTTATCCAAACTCACGCACATCCATAATCATAATCAGAGTATATACACAATAGCGGAAGTCTTATAATAACATGAACTGAGAAACTAAGATGATATCATTTAATTTAATAGCAAATTATTTTGTTTTCAACTGAGACATAAATATTTAAATACCAAGTACATGTCTTAATAAATCCAAATAAGAAACCTATAAAAATATCTAATCAAATACACATGAGTTGCACTCGCAAGAGGAGTCGTGTGTATCCACTTCAGCTTCAGCTTCCATCGCTGCCACGTTCCCGTATGCAGACGCATTCATATAATCTTCAGCGGTATAACCTGCATCATCAACTAAAAATATTCGACGTCGAGGGGTGAGCACACATCACGGCTCAGTGAGTAGCCAAAACAATGCAATAATACATATGCATGCAAAAAGTCAATTTATATCTTTGGTCTGGTATATAAGTTTGCAGTATGCAATAGAAAGGTTTAGGTAGCCAAAGGTCGCGTTTATTGACCCCGCCTCTATACACGAGTGTGTGACGTTACCCGAAGATCACGTTTATCGTCAACTCACATGCACCCAATCATGAACATTATATAACAAAGGTTACGTTTATTGCTATATAGTGCCATACCAACACGTAAGCCCCTGTTAGCGAGGGCTGCAAACTGGGCTCGCAACTAACCAATCCTAATGCCAAAAAGTGTATCCAAGACCTCACCCCAGCATCCCTCAGAATATCCATAGAGATAGAGCTAAGGCCCCCCGGTAGAGTCATAGACTACAAGGACCGAGACCACCTCCCCTGATACTCTACAACATAATAGTTCTGCTAAAGTAATGGCGATACGACGATGCCAATGCACAAGACTTGAGTTAGAGATAGAGCTAAAGTGCTGAGACCCGCCAAAGGTTAACGTTTATTGACATTCTCATCACACCTCCCCTGATACCCGCTCGCATCAAATACATCAACCACATACATACAAGCACATGCCTATTCCTATCATCATCATCATCATCATGTTATAAACAATAAAGTAAATATGCATGAACAAGTAATAAAAATATTAGATGGCATGCTGTATGCACATTACAAACATATTCGCATAGAATCAAACATGGCATAGGACTCAAGAAAATAGAAAACAGTTTGTTATTAACCAATTTAGTTTGGGGTTCGTGTTCCTCACCTTAGCTTGCTATAAGATGTTTTTCCAAGCTTTAGAATCACCTTTACAGTGTTATTATATTGCTAGAAGACCTAACAAAGTCGATAGAATTTAATTAGAATTAATTTCAGATTTAAAAACCATGCTGTTAACTGAGGGTCGGAGGTAGGGTCGGAGTCAGGATCGACCCTGGGTGTGACCCTCCCTTAACTCTGAACTTCCCGAACACTGAGGGTCGATGGTCAGGAACACCTAGGGTCGGATGGTCATCGACCCTTGGTGCGACCCTCTGTGCACTTTGGTCCAATTCCCTCTTTTAATCCATTCTTCGTGCTTGGAATCCTATGGCTTGCTCCTACATTCCATTCTACATTCATTCCATGGTCTGAAACCATGTATAACCCACCTAGATAGCTTTCATGCACTTTCCTATGGTTTTCCATGAAAACCTAACCATAGATTGATGGTTTGGGTTTCTCCGAAATCACACTCTCAACATTAACTAACCTAAGGTCTGTAGAAACTCATGGAATTAGTATCCATACCTGAGAAGATAACCTTTCTCTGCAACTCTTCTCTTTTGTCTTAATTTCTCTTCCTTCCCTTTCTTCTTCCTCTTTCCTTTTCCTCTCTTTCTCTCAATTCGATTAGGGTTGTGAAAGGAGTGAAAGTGGCTTAGGGACGTCCTTTAAATAGAGTAGGAACATCCTAAATAAGTCCCTCTGAGATTTGGAAAGAATCCCAACGAAAATTAGGAAATTTCCTAATTTCTATATTCGGCAGAATCCGAGGCTCGATGGGAGGGTCGATGATCCCGTCGACCCTAGGGTCTTAAGCTATCCGACCCTCCCTTCAAAACTGAGGGTCTGACTTTCTATTTTGGGAGGTCCGACCCTGCTTAGCTGGGTATGCGACCCTTCCCTTATTTTAAGTGTTTTTGGGTCGA
The DNA here is from genome assembly GCA_028583415.1 of Protea cynaroides. Classification (NCBI taxonomy): domain Eukaryota; kingdom Viridiplantae; phylum Streptophyta; class Magnoliopsida; order Proteales; family Proteaceae; genus Protea; species Protea cynaroides. The sequence continues at coordinate 20,249,892 of CM053269.1, forward strand.
TTTGATACCTGGGATCTCGATCTCCTTTACGCCCTTGGTCCATTTGACTCGACCATGATGGGTAAACCTGGTTCAAGGTGGTAAGACTGGGTTAGATTGACACGGGTCTTACAACTCCCCCCAACTTATAAAAATTTCGTCCTCAAAATTGTACGTACCTTCTGAATCAAATAAATGAGGGTATTGCTTTCGCATAGCATTCTCTTCTTCCCATGTAAGCTCTTCCATGTCTCTACTTTTCCATGTGACCTTAACATAGTATATATCTCTGTTGCATAGACGTTGAACTTTTCGACTAGTGATTTCTGTTGGTGTTACTTCAAATGTCAAATCATCAGTCAATTCTGGCAAATCCGCTGTCAAAACATGCGTTGGGTCTTTGACATACTTCTTCAATAGGGAAATGTGAAATACGTCATGCACACTTGACATAGATGGTGGTAGTGCTAACTGATAAGCCACTTTTCCACGCTTAGCTAGAATTTCATACGGCCCGACATATCTTGGACTTAGTTTCCCTTTCTGTCCGAACCTCTTCAATCCTCGCATGGGTGATACCTTCAAAAATACTTTATCACCTACTGCGAACTCTAGATCTCTTCGTCGAGTATTTGCATATTGCTTCTGACGGTTCTGAGCTGTTCTCACTCTTTCCTTGATAATGTCGACCACTCGACAAGTCTCTTTCATAAATTCCGATCCAACAATACTACGTTCTCCAACTTCATTCCAAAACAAGGGAGTTCGACACTTCCTGCCATACAGTGCTTCATAAGGTGACATCTGTATGGTAGCCTGATAGCTATTGTTATAAGCGAACTCGATCAGTGGTAATCTTTCGTCCCATGATCCCTTGAAATCAATCACACATGCTCGTAGCATATCTTCTAGAATCTGGATTGTACGCTCCGACTGTCCATCTGTCTGTGGGTGGAATGCAGTACTAAACTTTAGCGTTGTTCCCATAGCCTTTTGCAATCCTTCCCAAAACTTGGAAGTAAATCGTGGATCTCTATCGGACACAATGCTTTCTGGAACACCATGTAATCGAACAATGTTATCCACATACAGCTTCGCTAACCTTTCCAGTGTATACTGAGGTCGTATAGGTATGAAGTGAGCTGTTTTAGTCAGACGGTCCATAGTCACCCAAACTGCGTCAACTACTCGAGGAGTCAATGGTAGTCCTGTGACGAAGTCCATAGTGATACAGTCCCATTTCCATGCTGGTTCCGGTAATGGCTGTAACAGTCCTGCAGGTCTTTGTCGTTCGGCCTTTACTTTCTGACAATTTAGGCATTGAGACACGAACCTGCTTTCATTCCCCTCCACCAATATAGTTTCTTCAGATCATGATACATTTTTGTACTTCCAGGATGTATCGAATAGATGGTGGTATGGGCTTCTTTCATCAGTCGGTGTCTAATGTCCATACTTTCTGTTTCGGTACACATATTCTTCCTTTGTATTTCAGTACTTTCTCGTCATCCAAGGTGAACTCGGGGTTAGTCCTACCTTTTTCAATATCTTCTTGTACCGTTCTCAGATAAGGATCTGCTTTGATAGCCGTCTTCACTTCGTCCACTATATCCGGTATAATCTTCAATGCTGCGAACATTTTCAAAAACCGATGAATAAACCCTTGGTTGGCTGATCCATCCATTGTATCTATTACATACTGCTCGTTGCCGTGATTGAATACCATTCGGTGGTACACATTGCTGCGGTCGTGCTAACTTCTCCTTGAGATTTTATCATTGCTTTTCTGCTTAATGCATCCGCTACTACGTTCGCTTTTCCCAGATGATACTGGATATCACAATCATAGTCTTTCAATAGTTCTAGCCATCTTCGTTGTCTCATATTCAACTCCTTCTGATTAAATAAATAGGTAAGACTTTTATGGTCCGACTTAATCTGAAATTTCTCTCCGTATAAGTAATGTCTCCATATCTTGACAGCATGTACTATTGCCTCTAATTCCAAATCATGAGTGGGATAATTTTTCTTATGTACCTTTAACTGTCTTGAAGCATAAGCAATTACTTGCTCTCCTTGCATAAGCACACATCCTAATCCCAATCCCGACGCATCAGTGTATAAGGTAAACGTCTGTCCTGGAATAGGAATAGTCAAAATTATGGCAGATATCAATCTGGTCTTCAGTGTTTGGAAACTCTTCTCACATTTATCGGTCCATACAAACTTTTCACCCTTCTTAGTCAAACTGGTGAGAGGTACGACAATCCGAGAATAGTCTTCTACGAATCTCCGATAATAACCAGCTAGACCCAGAAAACTTCTGATTTCCGAAACGCTCTTTGGTGCTTCCCACTTTACAATAGCCTCGATCTTGCTGGGGTCCATTTTGATTCCTTCAGCGGATACTACATGACCTAGGAAGGCAACTTCACTTAGCCAAAACTCGCATTTGGAAAATTTGGCATATAGCTTCTCTTTCCTTAAACGCTGTAGGGCTGCGTTTAGGTTCTTGATATGAGTTTCCTTGTCCTTGGAATATACCAATATGTCATCAATAAATACTAGAACCGACGTATCCAACATATCATGGAAAACTCGGTTCATAAGTTCCATGAACGTTGCCGGTGCATTAGTTAATCCGAAAGACATAACCAAAAATTCATAATGTCCGTATCTGGTCCTGAATGCTGTCTTTGGAATATCACCTTCTTTAATCTTCAGCTGATGATAGCCTGATCGAAGATCGATCTTAGAAAATACTCTTGCTCCTTGTAACTGATCGAAAAAGTCATCGATCCGAGGTAGTGGATATCGATTCTTGATTGTCAGTTTATTCAACTCCCGATAGTCGATGCATAATCGAACGCTACCATCCTTCTTCTTTACGAACAACACCGGTGCACCCCATGGAGATATACTGGGTCGAATATAACCCTTGTCCAATAGTTCTTGTAGTTGCACCTTCAGTTCCTTCAGTTCTGTAGGAGCCATTCTATAGGGTGCTTTTGATATGGGTGCGGCTCCAGGTATAAGGTCTATCACAAACTCTGTGGCTCGGTCGGGTGGTAATCCGGGTAGTTCCTCCGAAAATACGTCAGGATAGTCCCGCACGACATCAATATCTTCCATTCGTGGCGCTTCCTTGGTTAGGTCGACCACGGATACTAGATACCCGATTGTCCCCTTCTCAAGGCACTTCTTAGCCTTTAGTGCTGAAAGTATGAGCTTGCGTCTCCGGGGAAGTTTGGTTCCCGAGAAACTTAATTCTACTCCTTCTTTGCCTTTGAACGTTAACTTCTTTTCGGCGCATAATAGATTTGCAGAATGCCGAGCTAACCAGTCCATTCCCAAGATGACATCAAAGTCTACCATCTCAAGTTGTATCAAGGTTGCATCTAAAGTCTTCTCTCCAATGAGAACTGGACATGGTCCATAACCCTTCTCTAGTTCCACTTCTAACCCCATCGGTGACCGTACAAGTAATTTGTAGTCTAATGTTTTGATGGGTAATTTTGTCTTCTTTCCAAATGGCACAGATATAAATGAATGAGTAGCTCCGGAATCGAAGAGTACTCTGGCGGGTACGCCATTTATAGGTACAATACCTGTGATTTATCTTTACTTAGTCTACATGCTCATTCAATGTAATTACAACTTTAAAAGGTTCAGTCATACCTGTGACCACATCGGGCGATGCGGCGGCATCCTCTGATGTAACGGCATATACCCGTCCTTGATGTAACTGCTTCTTGGGCTTTGGGCACTCCCTTGCCATATGCCCGGGTTGGTTGCAGTTAAAACACTTCAGGACTTCAGAATTTGGCTTTGGTTGAGGTTGAGCTGCTGAATTGGTCTTGGGTGCAGTAGTAAAATTCTGAGGACGAAAAGGCTTATACGTCCTGTTATTGCCTCCGTTGTAGGAGTTTCCTGCTGGCCTTTTGATGCCTCTGTTCTGAGTAAGATAACTCTCCTTCTGGCTCGATTCAATCACTCGAGCAATCTGGATAGCTTCGTTGTAAATTTTCTTCTCTAAGCCCAGAACATTTTCTCTGATGCTTCCTCTTAGTCCCGCGACGAACCTACGGGTTTTGGTATCTTCTTCTGCGGCGGACCCTGTACCTGAGGCTGGTCCTTCGCATGCGGCTGGTCCTTCACTTCCACCTTCTGACATGATGGAGATGCTGCAGGAGATCAGGGAGGCTCAGCGCAGAACTGATCTGAGGATGGAGGAGTTGCTAGATGCCCAGCGTATGAGGGTGGATGAGCTGTTATCGGTCCAGCGGGCGACTGATAGGAGAGTAGCCGATCTTACAGCTAGTCTCCAGACGACCCAGACCCAGGTGGCTTGGTTGACTAGGGTCTATGCTGAGGACTATGACCGAGATCGTGAGGCCCCGCCTCCTCCTTCACCTCCAGCTTCATGAATGTATTTATTTTCTTGTACTACAGAGTAACTGTCTGGGTTGTGGACTGTACTCTGCTTCAGTTATGTATATACGTTTTGTTTCTCTTTCTCATTATATGTAACTTGTTTCCCCTTTTATAGATGCATTATTCTCTTTTTAAATTTGATCTCAATCATCACTTGTGCTTACAGTGTGTTTATATTAAAGCTTTTACTTTTATCCTATCTCAGTTCACAATGGTCTTGAATGTATGTTAGTTCGGCGGGCAAGACCTGAGATGCTCTGATACCAAGTTGTCACACCCCAATTCCGTACTATTCAGAATGGTGTGATGAACCGCTAGCAAACCAACGGTTCAACCAATATCTCAAATAGGTTATCCCAGCGTTATCCAAACTCACGCACATCCATAATCATAATCAGAGTAAATACACAATAGCGGAAGTCTTATAATAACATGAACTGAGAAACTAAGATGATATCATTTAATTTAATAGCAAATTATTCTGTTTTTAACTGAGACATAAATATTTAAATACCAAGTACATGTCTTAATAAATCCAAATAAGAAACCTATAAAAATATCTAATCAAATACACACGAGTTGCACTCGCAAGAGGAGTTGTGTGTATCCACTTCAGCTTCAGCTTCCATCGCTGTCACATTCCCGTACGCAGATGCATTCATATAATCTTCAGCGGTATAACTTGCATCATCAACTAAAAATATTCGACGTCGAGGGGTGAGCATACATCACGGCTCAGTGAGTAGCCAAAACAATGCAATAATACATATGCATGCAAAAAGTCAATTTATATCTTTGGTCTGGTATATAAGTTTGCAGTATGCAATAGAAAGGTTTAGGTGGCCAAAGGTCGCGTTTATTGACCCCGCCTCTATACACGAGTGTGTGACGTTACCCGAAGATCACGTTTATCGTCAACTCACATGCACCCAATCATGAACATTATATAACAAAGGTTACGTTTATTGCTATATAGTGCCATACCAACACGTAAGCCCCTGTTAGCGAGGGCTGCAAACTGGGCTCGCAACTAACCAATCCTAATGCCAAAAAGTGTATCCAAGGCCTCACCCCAGCATCCCTCAGAATGTCCATAGAGATAGAGCTAAGGCTCCCCGGTAGAGTCAGAGACTACAAGGACCGAGACCACCTCCCCTGATACTCTACAACATAATAGTTCTGCTAAAGTAATGGCGATACGACGATGCCAATGCACAAGACTTGAGTTAGAGATAGAGCTAAAGTGCTGAGACACGCCAAAGGTTAACGTTTATTGACGTTCTCATCACACCTCCCCTGATACCCGCTCGCATCAAATACATCAACCACACACATACAAGCACATGCCTATTCCTATCATCATCATCATCATCATGTTATAAACAATAAAGTAAATATGCATGAACAAGTAATAGAAATATTGGATGGCATGCTGTATGCACATTACAAACATATTCGCATAGAATCAAACATGGCATAGGACTCAAGAAAATAGAAAACAGTTTGTTATTAACCAATTTAGTTTGGGGTTCTGGTTCTTCACCTTAGCTTGCTATAAGATGTTTTTCCAAGCTTTAGAATCACCTTTACAGTGTTATTATATTTCTAGAAGACCTAACAAAGTCGATAGAATTTAATTAGAATTAATTTCAGATTTAAAAACCATGCTGTTAACTGAGGGTCGGAGGTAGGGTCGGAGTCAGGATCGACCCTGGGTGCGACCCTCCCTTAACTCTGAACTTCCCGAACATTGAGGGTCGATGGTCAGGAACACCTAGGGTCGGATGGTCATCGACCCTTGGTGCGACCCTCTGTGCACTTTTGTCCAATTCCCTCTTTTAATCCATTCTTCGTGCTTGGAATCCTATGGCTTGCTCCTACATTCCATTCTACATTCATTCCATGGTCTGAAACCATGTATAACCCACCTAGATAGCTTTCATGCACTTTCCTATGGTTTTCCATGAAAACCTAACCATAGATTGATGGTTTGGGTTTCTCCGAAATCACACTCTCAACATTAACTAACCTAAGGTCTGTAGAAACTCATGGAATTAGTATCCATACCTGAGAAGATAACCTTTCTCTGCAACTCTTATCTTTTGGCTTAATTTCTCTTACTTCCCTTTCTTCTTCCTCTTTCCTTCTCCGCTCTTTCTCTCAATTCGATTAGGGTTGTGAAAGGAGTGAAAGTGGCTTAGGGATGTCCTTTAAATAGAGTAGGAACATCCTAAATAAGTCCCTCTGAGATTAGGAAAGAATCTCAATCGAAAATTAGGAAATTTCCTAATTTCTATATTCGGCAGAATCCGAGGCTCGATGGGAGGGTCGATGATCCCGTCGACCCTAGGGTCTTAAGCTGTCCGACCCTCCCTTCAAAACTGAGGGTCTGACTTTCTGTTTTGGGAGGTCCGACCCTGCTTAGCTGGGTATGCGACCCTTCCCTTATTTTAAGTGTTTTTGGGTCGATTTGATACCTGAGATCTCGATCTCCTTCACGCCCTTGGTCCATTTGACTCGACCATGATGGATAAACCTGGTTCAAGGTGGTAAGACCGGGTTAGATTGACACGGGTCTTACACCAGGAATTAGGCAATTTCTCATTTAATGCTGCAGATACAAATTATTCTGGTAGTGACATTCCTTCTTTGACAAGGCTAGCTACCAAAATTTGGAACATGTCCATTTACATGGATACACTCAAATCTTCTTTCAATTTGAAATTTAAGAAGTTTGCAGTAACATACTTCTTACACTCAGCATCTTTCAGAGAATTTGTCAAGAGCATCCCATATGGTATACGCATAGTCATAGGATGAGTATACATTATATAGATCATTGGTCATAGCATTCAGGATTCTTTTCTTTCACTGGAAGTCAGCATTGATCCATGCAACCCTTTTGGGCCTCATTTCAGGGTCATCAGATTCCTCAGGCATCTTTTTAGTAAAGGCGAAGATAGCTCCCACTTGGGACAGGGCGAAGTGCATCATCTGTCTCCAATGCTTAAAATTCGAACCATTAAATGGCTCAATACTGTCAAACTCAGACACGATGCGCATCTTCCCTATGGCAAGCCTAACTTCAGTGGTTATTCCAGATTCAGCCATGATAACAGTCACTACAATATATAACAGAAATACTGTCTTAAGATTGTTATTCTAAATTAATGCTATAATAGAGCTTCAGTTATATATTATATGGACTAGAATGATATGTAACAAAATAATCATGTAGTAAACAATATTCACACATGTATCACCAACATATGCATACGTAGATATATGTATATATATATATATATATATATATATATATATATATATATATATATATATATATATATATATATATATATATCAACTATAATCATATAGTTAAATATGAAACATACATAAAATATACATAACCACATGTACCTTATAAGCAGTAACTCGAAGTTATGAAGGAGGGTTGAGTCGTGTTGGTACACTCTCCTTAAGACAGTTTTTGCCCTCTATTGGTGCAGTAGGTCTCCTGCAAATCTGCCTCCAAGATAAAACAACCCCTTATGTAGGATACCCACCCAGCATGCATACACTGACAGGTATATGCAGACTCGACGGCTAGGATCAACTCCTTTGAAAGAACACCGAGTTTCGACTCTTCGATTAAACAGAATATGAAGAGAGAGAGAGAGTTGGAGAGGGAGAGAGAGAGAGAAATCGTATTGATTTCAAATTAAATTTAAAGCATGGGGTCGGGCTCTATTTATAGGGCCCAAGTACCTCTTGGATGTGTCCACTGGATGGGGTGTGACCTTTTAGATGGACCGTCCAGATTAATCCAGATCTTAGATCCTGAGATCAACGGTCCAGATGACACCCTTTTATGTGTAAAGATACATCTCTACACATAAATCCTTTCCAAAAGGGTATCCGGGTAGGGGTGTGTTTGAATCCGACAAAACCCCATACCCATAGCCCGTGGCCCTCGGCCCACGCCCACGCCCGCGTCACCATCGTAGGTCGTGGTCCGATTCGGTCCAGTGCGCGCGCACATGTGTGTGAGTCAAACCGAACATTGCTTCCATTTTGGGGCTCAAAAGATAGGCGATACTCCCTATAAATAAAGACCTCTCCTCCACAATCCTTAAGCAATATGGGAATAAAATTTCCTACATTGGAAAGGCCAACTCAAAACCAAAAAAACAAAATTCCCGCCCAAAACGAAAACCAAATTTTGGAGCTAAAAAAAAAGGGCAAAATTTTGAATTTAAATCTTTTTAAACTTTATTTGGAAAAACCTTTTTACTTTTGACTTTTTTTTTCCAATAGCTTGGCTTCGATCTTACTTTGGACGAGAAAGAGAGGCAAGGAGAATCACAATGCAATGGCGATGGGAGGAAATTTTCTGCATAAAAGAACGATGGCAGCCCTGTATGCTACAGAGGAGGCCAATCTAGAATAGAAATGAAAAACCCATTTTTTTCCCCTGTGGCATAGTTGCAAGGTCTTGAGATGCTCCGGTAAAAGTGATCAGTGAGAAGCAGAGGGAAACGGCGAAGGAGAGTTTCTCCTTTGCACAGTTGCAAGGCCTCCACGCTAGAAGGAGAGGGAGAGATGATCGATTGTGCACAATTACAATTAATCCTTCCTTCATGAAATTAAGTGGAAATTTTAATTTATAATCTATTTTCAGTATGATTTTATAAAATTATTCTTATATATTAAATTCCCATTGCATCCTTACATGTAGTTTAAGAGGATAATTCATATCTTCTTATGTTTGAAAAAATAACAAACCTGATTTTATAAAATTATTCTTATATATTTAATTCCCATTGCATCCTTACATGTAGTTTAAGAGGGTAATTCGTGTCTTGTTATGTTTGAAAAAATAAGGAACCCTTATTACAATAACATTATATATATAAATCATTGTTACAATAACATTTATACATACATATATATATATATATATATATATATATATATATATATATATATATATATATATATATATATATATATATATATATATATATATATAGTGTGTGTGTGTGTGTATTAGTGTGTGTGTGTGGGTGTGTGTGTGTGTGTGTGTGTGTGTGTGTGTGTGTGTGTGTGTGTGTGTGATCTGTGTATAGGTTATTGATTGTTCTTATGTAATGAATGGATTTGATAAGGCTATTCATTTATGTATGAACTGATTTGTTGTTGGGAGGATTAAAATTGCCGAATTCCTTATGTCTATGGAATAGAAAAATAAATTATTGCGAGATATAAATGTTAGGAACTATATATATATATATATATATATATATATATATATATATATATATATATATATATATATATATATATATATATATATATATATATATATATATATGAAACTCCTTTAAGTTTGGACAAGTACGTTGAAAAGTTTCAAATGCTTTAAGAACACATGTTAGCAATACTATTAGAAAAGGTAATTTATACTAGAGGTACCTAACGTTCTGAGAAATCACAACAAAGGTACCTTACGTTTCAAAAATCATACCGGAAAGTACCTCTTCTCATATTTCCAACATCAACCCTATTTAACGTTGGCATCCTCTAAGTTAATCATTAGATTTACCTCAAATTTTTAAAGACTGATCGTTTTTTGTTGAACTACCCCTATTTGGTATCTGATCGTTGGTACACCTGCAGAAAAAATAGTAAGTTGGGGTTTAGAGTTTTCACCGGAGGTGTGTACCATAGTCAAGATTTGTGACTTGGTGATGAACAACTACCGGTGAGGAAGGGTCACAGGAGAGGACAGGGGTAGGAGAGGGGGTGGGTAATTGAAACAACAATGAGCACATGGGAATCCAAGTGGTGAGTTGTTGCGGCAACGGGATGGTGAGAGAGTGAACCAAAGGAGACCAAGAAAATTATGCTAAATAGGGGTAAATTTGGAAGTACAAAAATAAAAGGTATCCCAAGTATAATATTTTTGAAACGTCAGGTACCTCTGGTATAATTTCTCAAAACGTTAGGTACCTCTGGTATGATTTTTGAAACGTGAGGTACCTCTGGTATAATTTCTCAAAACATCAGGCACCTTTGGTGTAATTTAGCCATTAGAAAAAGAAAACTTCTAGAACCCTTGTTATGGTTCATATGCATTATTAGGATACTTAATAACGAACTATCATAAGCCTAATGATTACTATAGCAATGATATGAACTGAAATGATTAAACTCAAGTAGGGAAATGAATTAAGATCTCTAAGATACTGTAAGACCCGTGTTAATCTAACCCGGTCTTACCACCTTGAACCAGGTTTACCCATCATGGTCGAGTCAAATGGACCAAGGGCGTGAAGGAGATCGAGATCCTAGGTATCAAATCGACCCAAAAACACTTAAAATAAGGGAAGGGTCGCATACCCAGCTAAGCAGGGTCGGACCTCCCAAAACAGAAAGTCAGACCATCAGTTTTGAAGGGAGGGTCGGACAGCTTAAGACCCTAGGGTCGACGGGATCATCGATCCTCCCATCGAGCCTCGGATTCTGCCGAATATAGAAATTAGGAAATTTCCTAATTTTCGATTGAGATTCTTTCCTAATCTCAGAGGGACTTATTTAGGATGTTCCTACTCTATTTAGAAGACATCCCTAAGCCACTTTTACTCCTTTTACAACCCTAATCGAATTGAGAGAAAGAGAGGAGAAGGAAAGAGGAAGAAGAAAGGGAAGGAAGAGAAATTAAGCCAAAAGAGAAGAGTTGCAGAGAAAGGTTATCTTCTCAGGTATGGATACTAATTCCATGAGTTTCTACAGACCTTAGGTTAGTTAATGTTGAGAGTCTGATTTCGGAGAAACCTAAACCATCAATCTATGGTTAGGTTTTCATGGAAAACCATAGGAAAGTGCATGAAAGCTATCTAGGTGGATTATACATGGTTTCAGACCATGGAATGAATGTAGAATGGAATGTAGAAGCAAGCCATAGGATTCCAAGCACGAAGAATGGATTAAAAGAGGGAATTGGACCAAAGTGCACAGAGGGTCGCACCAAGGGTCGATGACCATCCGACCCTAGGAGTTCCTGACCATCGACCCTCAATGTTCGGGAAGTTCAGAGTTAAGGGAGGGTCGCACCCAGGGTCGATCCTGACTCCGACCCTACCTCCGACCCTCAGTTAACAGCATGGTTTTTAAATCTGGAATTAATTCTAATTAAATTCTATCGACTTTGTTAGGTCTTCTAGCAATATAATAACACTGTAAAGGTGATTCTAAAGCTTGGAAAAACATCTTATAGCAAGCTAAGGTGAGGAACCAGAACCCCAAACTAAATTGGTTAATAACAAACTATTTTCTATTTTCTTGAGTCCTATGCCATGTTTGATTCTATGCGAATATGTTTGTAATGTGCATACAGCATGCCACCCAATATTTCTATTACTTGTTCATGCATATTTACTTTATTGTTTATAACATGATGATGATGATGATGATGATAGGAATAGGCATGTGCTTGTATGTGTGTGGTTGATGTATTTGATGCGAGCGGGTATCAGGGGAGGTGTGATGAGAACGTCAATAAACGTTAACCTTTGGTGGGTCTCAGCACTTTAGCTCTATCTCTAACTCAAGTCTTGTGCATTGGCATCGTCGTATCGCCATTACATTAGTAGAACTATTATGTTGTAGAGTATCAAGGGAGGTGGTTTCGGTCCTTGTAGTCTCTGACTCTATCGGGGGGCCTTAGCTCTATCTCTATGGACATTCTGAGGGATGCGGGGGTGAGGCCTTGGATACACTTTTTGGCATTAGGATTGGTTAGTTGCGAGCCCAGTTTGCAGCCCTCGCTAACAGGGGCTTACGTGTTGGTATGGTACTATATAGCAATAAATGTAACCTTTGTTATATAATGTTCATGATTGGGTGCATGTGAGTTGACGATAAACGTGATCTTCGGGTAACGTCACACACTCGTGTATAGAGGCGGGGTCAATAAACGTGACCTTTGGCTACCTAAACCTTTCTATTGCATACTGCAAACTTATATATCAGACCAAAGATATAAATTGACTTTTTACATGCATATGTATTGTTGCATTGTTTTGGCTACTCACTAAGCCGTGATGTGTACTCACCCCTCGACGTCGAATATTTTTAGTTGATGATGCAGGTTATACCGCTGAAGATTATATGAATGCGTCTGCGTACGGGAACGTGGCAGCGATGGAAGCTGAAGCTGAAGTGGATACACACGACTCCTCTTGCGAGTGCAACTCGTGTGTATTTGATTAGATATTTTTATAGGTTTCTTATTTAGATTTATTAAGACATGTACTTGGTATTTAAATATTTATGTCTCAGTTGAAAACAGAATAATTTGCTATTAAATTAAATGATATCATCTTAGTTTCTCAGTTCATGTTATTATAAGACTTCCGCTATTGTGTATTTACTCTGATTATGATTATGGATGTGCGTGAGTTTGGATAACGCGGGGATAGCCTATTTGAGATCCTGGTTGAACCGTTGGTTTGCTAGCGGTTCTTCACACCATTCTGAATAGTGTGGAATTGGGGTGTGGCAGATACGGCCAAGAAGGTGTTTACCATAAGCACCATTAGACCGACAATAGTCTCTCGTGTGACGCCATGGAGTGAGTTAGACAATGGGGTGCATATGGGCCAGATATGTAGATAACCCCGTGAGCTCAATAAACCGCTTGATAGGAAAGATAAATACCATCGGTTTAACAACAGTCTCGAGTGTAATATCACGGAGTGAGTTGGTCAATGGGGTGTATGTGGACAAGATACGTAGATAATCCAGTGAGTCCAATACACCACTCGATATGTAAGATAAGGGCAAGATATGTATGTAACCCGGTGAGCCCAAATACTCAACCTGATATGATCAATAAGAGACAATCTGGGTAAGATAATAAAAAAAAAAAACCTGACATGCTTAAATAAGAGATAGTAATAGTATAGGATGAGTAACCTATGAGTTAAAAACAAAGAATTGAAATGGAAGAACTTATGTTAGATGAGGTGTTGGGAACGGATAAGTAAATATAGTGTAAGCTTATGGTTGGTATTAATTTCTCACAATATTATTATGTGGTTATGTGCATGTATGCTTGTACTTCTGCTAGGGTAGAAACTTCCTTCACTGAGCTTTGGCTCACCCTTGCTATGTTGAATGTTTTACAGATGACGATAGTGAAGAAAAAACTGAAGCTGAAAGCCAATGAAACTCCAAGTGGGAGGATAATACCCATTGGCAACCTTGACATTTTGTTCATATTTGGATATTTGTTCTTCGTATTATAATGTGATATTTTTGTGGGCTAGAATGTTTTTGGTGTATTACCCATATAATTGTAAAGAACAGATATAAATTTCTATTTTAGTAATGAAACACTTTTCGCCACCAAGTATTAATCTTGGATTGTATTAAGTCTTTCGCTGTTCAATGGAATGTTGAATGATGTATTGATTTAGTTTATGTATGTTAGTGTTTTCAAAATGAAAAAAAAAGTTGTATAGGTTTTCTATGACTATGTTGTTTGTTATAAACCCAACCACCAATCCAAACCCGATCCAGATAAGCTCTCACAGGCTCTTACATGAACAAACCCTAACTTAACTTGCACTTCGAAATTTCGATGGTTGGATCAACGAAGACACAGGAAATGAGAAACAAATAGAAGACACGAAGATGATAAGCGAGAAATTATGCCCCTACCAAATTACTTCGAAAGCATGAACGAAAACTCCATGGAACTAACGATGGCACAAACCTATACGGTAGATAATTTGGGGCAAATGTGTGATATTTTTCCCTTATCGTTTAGGAGCTCTTATTATCTCTTACAGTTGCAGAAAAGTCTTTGTTGTTTCCCACTTCAATTCTCACCAAAAGGTTGGGAAGGCAGTGTTAGACTTTTTCCAGTTCATAGGGTTTCATCCTAAACCTTAATATCCATACAGAGATCTATAATACAATGATGTTCAATGTAATCAATAATAATAGAGACATACCTAAGAGTAGAAGATTGATTTCCACCATTATTCTCCAAGAATGGTGTTGGATCTTTGATCACGGTCTTCCATAGTTTGTAGAGGTTCCACGCCTTTCTCACTGCTTGTGGGTACAGAGAGAAGAAAACAACTATGGCTGCGGGGACTCATGACCTGGTATATATAATACTGTCACAAACCCTAACCAGTCCCACACTGTAATAGGGATTGCCTATCTCTTTATCTTGTGACGAACCAGACCCAACTGGTCTAACCTAGTGACATAGACTCCCACTGATCAATGGGCCTAGTAATTAATTAAGCCCACATATATATATTCCAACATTCTCCCACTTGGGCTAGATTAATTACAATGCCACCATTGAATAGTGTGGCCATGGAATCCATTCACACAATAAATCATCACCTACTTTGATCCAGCTATTAAGCCTGCCAATGTCGAGCAACAACGGAAAATACTCCAACACAAATGATGTATTACCTTCCATCAGTCACATACAAAAGCCTACTTAACAGCATGAATCGTCGTGAGATAATGAGTCCTCTTTGATCAAATTACTTTCGATCGAGTTACCTCAAACTTTTATACTTGATATTATCCTTTCATGGCAAACCGTTTGTAAGACCCGCACTCCATGAATCCGATCTAAACCTTTAATTCATGTCATAACAGGTTTTCCAATCATTACTGGACCAGATGGGACGAGCGGATGACAAACAGGTACGAAAACGGACTGATTTAAGTATGAAATAATTCATATCGGTCGATCGTACCGGTCTTGGTACCGGTCGATGGCGACCGATATGGCCTACGTAGACTTGGATCCGAAAAAGGATCTCTGTGTAAGACCTGCACTCCGTAAACCCGGTCTAAACCTTGGTTTTGTGTCGTAGCAGGTCTTCCGATCATCACCGGGCCAGACGGGACGAGCGGATGACAAGCAAGTACGAAATCGGATCAAAGACGGTTAATTAATTATCATTTTATGTTGACCGGTCGATGGTACCGGTCTTGGTACCGGTCGACCGGTCAGCTCTGCGCAGTTGAGTGCGGAGATCTGGAATTTGATCTCTGTGGGTCCCATCTTCCTAAACCCTAATGCCTGAACCTTCCTAATCTTAATAGGGTTATTAAACCCTAATCTTAGCCTATAAATACACCCTTAAACCTCTTAAAATCCTTTCCATTGTCTCTCACAAACTCTAGAGAAGAGAAAGAGGTTGGAAAGGAGAAGGGGCTAGGAAGAAGAAGAAGGTGCCGCCATTACCGTTCGACGATGCTCACGTTACGCCCATCAACGGTAAGTGTTTTAATCATTCTTCTTACTCTGTGACTTTAGGTTAGTTGTGTGGGTGGATCAATAGCATGCAAAGTAGGTATTGATCTAAAACCCTAAATTGGCCAATAAACCCTAAGTTGCCGTCAAACCTAGATTCGAGTTTCCAAATGATATTCATCGAAACGAGACTTGAATGAGTTGGGGATAACTCTAACTCAAAGCTCAGACTTAGAATGAATAGGAGAAACCCTGAGAATCCAAGGAAATTGATCGACGGTAGTCAAACAACCAAGTGTATGGTCTTTCGGAGACATACCGGTCGACCATACCGGTTGCTAGTTTGCTCACAGAGCTGCAACCGGTATGTTGCGACCGGTCAGATCTGAAAGGATGATTTTGGACTTTGTTGGTTTCCGACCAATATGAAACCCTAAGAAAAATATTCTAATGAAACCCTAATAATATTATAGGACTTTGTGACTTCCCGTTTGGATCTTGCGACATGGAGCAAGCTAACAAACGATCGTCAGGTAAGGGAATTTGACCTAAACCTAATAATTAATGGACAGTAAGTCGTTGTTAATCACCTGATTATATATGATGTGATGTTTGTGCATATTCACATGCCATCTTTTAATTTCAATTATTATTACTGTTCATGCATTGATAGGATGTGATTGTTAAGCATGTGATTGTTTTCGTTAGTGTGTGGAGTGGGGCATGGGCCTGAGATCACTCCTCACACTAGCACCTTTTGTAGTATTCTGTCTTAACATGCTTGGTATGGGGAAGATCGTGGTACGGTGGTCTCCGATGTTGATGCTGGCCTGGCCATGGTTATATGGCATTGTGGTCTCCGAGGTCGACGCTGGCTTGTCCACGATGCTTTAGCTCTATCTCTATGCCATAGGGAGTTATGTTGGGATAGGGTCTACCTACGTTTTGTTTCTATCCTAGTGGGTTAGTTGCGGATAGGGCATCAGGGGAGGTGTGGGAATGCCTTAGCTCTATCTCTATGCCGTAGACGGTTGTGCTGGGATAGAGCATACATTGATGACATATAGGATTGGTTAGTTGCGAGCCCAGTTTGCGAGCCCTGGCCAGTAGGGGGTTAGGTACTGGTATGGGTAGAGCATCAGGGGAGGTACGGGGGTATCTTAGCTCTATCTCTATTCCATGTTGGGTGCATGTGGGCCAATGGGGGTGTGATCCATGAGGTGCCACACACTCGTATATAGAGGTGCGGGGGCCACCAAACCTTTCTATAGCACATTGCAAACTTAAACCAGACCACAACATAAAATTGATTGTTACTCATGCATAATATTGTGAAACTGTCTGATTGTCTTACTGAGCTAAGTTGTGAGCTCACCCTTTGTATATATACATGTTTTTAGATGTTGATGCAGGTTACACTGTGGATGACTACATGAACGCTCCGGCGTATGGTGACGTTGCTGCTTTGGGTGTACAGGCAGGAGAGGACGAGCATGACGCTTCATGCGAGTGCCCTTTCTGCGTGTATCTTTGATTTGACTTTTATTTATTTCCATTATTTTCGGTTGGATTAAAGTGATGTAACGGTATTATATTTATGGTTTGGATTTGAAATAATTGGATACTTATTTAATTTATCAATAGATACTCAGTTCATTCTATTTTAAAGACTTTCGCTGTACTATTTATATTCTGATTGTGGTTATGTGTAATGGTTTGTATGAGTGGACACGGCCTATTCGAGATCCTGGTGTGAACCGTTGGTTCAATGACGGTTCACTCACACCATTCTGGTTGGATCAGAATTGGGGTGTGACACTCTGTGGGGCCCACTTTCCAAATTTCAAACCGAAGGACTTTCCTAATGTTAGGAGGCTTCCTAAACCTAACCCTAGCCTATATAAGGTCCCTTAAACCTCCTAAAACCTCTTCCATTGATCCTCACAAATCCTAGAAAGGAGAAGAGGTTGAAGAAGGAGAAGAAGCTAGGAAGGAGAGGGAAGAGCCGCCATTGCCGTTCGACGAAGAACACATTACCGCAAGTCAACGATAAGTGCTTAAACCTTCCTCTACATTAAGTATTCTAGGATGGTTAGTTATGATTGGGTCAATACCATGGAAATCAGGTATTGATCTAAAAGCAGGTATTGATCTAAACCATGTTTGCCGTTAAACCCTAATCTAGTCGGTAAACCCTAGATTCAAGTTCTAGGTTGAAGATCATCGAAACTAGGACTTGAATGGAGTTGGAAACAACTCTAACTCAATGCTCAGACCTAGGATGTATAGGAGAAACCCTAGGAATAATAGAGGGTGACCGACGGAAGGCGAGAACCAAGCATATGGTCTTCCGGAGACATACCGGTTGACCATACCTGTCGGACCCTATGCGACCGGTACTGCGACCGGTACCTCCCGGGGACTGGTCTGTGGGGACCGGTCGACCATACCGGTCGCACCTTTCTCCACAGTGCCGCGATCGGTACTACGATCGGTATGCTCTGTGAGGAGTATTTTGAACCAGTTGGTTTTCTGACAAACGTAAACCTAAGGAAAAACTATTCTAATTAAACCTAACATTGTTTAGGACCTCGTGATAGCACCTTTGGATTCTGCGACGAGGAGCAAGCAAGCAAACAAACATTAGGTAAGGGAATCGGACCTAAACCCTAATAATTTAATAAATAGTAAATCGTTGCTAATAACCATGATTCTATGGTATGATGTTTGTGCATACTCACATGTCATCTTTTACTTTTAGTTATTATTATTGTTCATGCATACTCGCTATGCTAGGATGTGACTGTTAGGCATGTGATTGTTTTCGTTGGTGTGTGGAATGGGAAGGACTGGAGGTCTAGGATCATTCCTTACACTAGCACCTTTCGTATCGTTCTGTCTTAGCATACTTGGTGTGGGTAGGGTATCAGGGGGAGAAAGTGACACTGTGGTCTCCGATCTGGCCACTAGACTCTAGCTCTATCTCTATGCCGTAGGGAGCTGCGCTGGGACAGGGCCTACTGTGATGACATATAGGATTGGTTAGTTGTGAGCCCAGTTTGCAAGCCCTCACCAATAGTGGTTTACGTGTTGGTATGGGTAGAGTATCAGGGGAGGTGTTGGCGGTGTTTGATCCAAACGCCTTAGCTCTATCTCTATTCGATGATAGGGTGCATGTGGGACAACAGTGGTGTTTGATCCATTGGGCGGCTTCACACACTCGTGTATAGAGTGTCCAATCATTTCTATAGCACATTGCAAACTTAAACCATACCATAATGTGAATGTTACTCATGCATATATTTGTTGCACTGTCTGATTGTCATACTGAGCTAAGTTGTGAGCTCACCCTTGTGTATACACTATTTTTAGATGTTGATGCAGGTTATTCAGTGGAGGATTATGTGAACACTCCATTGTACGAAGGCATGGCTGCTTTGGACGTGCAAGCAGGAGAGGACGAGCATGACGCTTCATGCGAGTGCCCTTTCTGCATGTACCTTTAGGATTTGATTTAATTTATTTTTATTATTTTCAGATGGAAATATAGTTGATGTAAAGATATTTATTTATGTTTTGGGTATTTGAATAATTGGATATTTTATTTAAATTTATCAATAGATCACTTAGTTCATTTAATTTAAGACTTCTACTGTATTTATTATATTCTGATTGTGGTTACGTGCAATGGTTTGTATGAGTGGACACGGTCTTATTGAGATCCTAGTGCGAGCCATTGGTTCAGTGATGGTTCACTCACACTTCTGGTTCAGCCTAAATTGGGGTGTGACAACTTGGTATCAGAGCTCTTAGGAGGCTCTGTCCAACAGACCATACATACACTTGACTGAGTCAATGAACTGAGATAGAAAAAATTAAAAGTCTTAATAAAAACACACACTTAAGCATTGTTTGATGCCTGAGACTAAATATGAAAGAGAATAATATACTATATTAAATGTAGAATGAATAAATACACATACTCTAGTGAGGAAACCAAAGTGGCAAGCAGAATGATCATGAATTACCATAACAAGTAAGAAGAAATTTTTTTAAAACATAAAACATCCAAAGAGTGATAAGTTAATGGTGCCACAGGGTACAGTGCACAAGTCAGACAGTTACCCTGATATATAAACCATTTTGTGAGAGAGAGGAAATAAATGAACTATCATGGGAATGGGGGCATAGGAGGAATGGGGTCCGTGATGTCATAGTCACGCTCGTAGGCTACCCTGAGCCAGTGCACCTGCTCCTGTATGACTCTGAGGCTGCGAGTAAGGCGCCCTAGGTCACGACTCATCTCCCGCTGGACATCTCGGATCTCCGTGAAGATACCCATCACAGTATCTGGAGGAGGCTGAGATGGTCCTGCTGCATGCGTGGGCTGTAGTGCTGGTGCTGGAACATCCTCCATCTGATCATCGTCACCATCATCATCATCCCCTGCCTCTTCTGCATGAGCCGCATTGGCTGCTGTTGCTGCGGCTGCTACCCTCCTGAGTGGACGAGGACGAGCCTCTAACTCCTCATCACTGATGGACAGATTTTTCATCTTCATCCGAATGATGGCATCCCAGTCAATGTCAGAGGTCATGGTGTCCTCAACTACAACCTCACCTCTCATGTCCACCCGTAAGCGTCGTAGAAGAGTAGTGATAAGCCGGCCGTATGGAAGGTTACTGATCTGATCGGGCCGAGTAGCCTGACGCATGGTCTTGATAATGATGTAGGGAAGACAGACCCGCTCCCCGGTGCAGACACAATAGGTCAAGTACTGAGTGAGCTGGGACAACTCACTGTAGTGGCCGCTCTGGGGAATGATGTCATGCTAGATGATGCAACAATATACCCGGGGAACAGGCCTCAAGTTAGCGGCTTTCATGGGCACTCCGGGGTTAAGGATCTGCTCTGAAACCTCCTGGCACAGATCATCAGGGAGAAAGTCCTTCATCTTTGGGGCACAGTAGCCAAGTCACCATCATTGGGAATCCCTAAGAGATCGGCAAGCTGGTGAGTGTCGAAGGAGATGGGGACACCCTTGACGTAGCTAGTAAGGCGGAGTTCCCTACCTCAGCTGAAGTCATTGACATCTCCCTCTATCTCCAAGTTTGCATAGAAATGTTTAACAAGGTTGGGGCGGGTAGTCACCGTGTATGTAATGACGGGCAACCACCCGAGTCTACCAAAAGCTGCTTCCACATCAAACCGCTGAAGCTGCTTCCACATCAAACCGCTGAAGCTGCTCCAGGTTCACCTGTCCCCCTGACTCAATAGTCTTCTCGACATACCAAGGAAAACGGGCTTGCACCGCCTCGAAACGAAACCACCGTTCATCAAGCTGTGGAACAGGTGGATGCGGGCGGTTCATGCCAAGACCAAAGGCATGTTTACCAGCACCTCTGCATTGAGATATGTTGAGCTACAAAACAAAGACAAAACAAGGAGAAATTGGTTAGAACATTTGAAATTTCGGCAGCATAATGACAGTAATTTAAGCAAAAGCCTTGAACTCACCCAAAACTTGGGGAGGAGGACTTACATCATCACCCAAGACCACATGGAAACCAATCATACATCAATCAAACAAGAAAGTTAGGATTATTTAGAAAATTTTGATTTTTTTGTAAAAACCTAGGTTAAAAACCTAAAAAATTCAATTTTTTTTGAAAACCATTCGGTGGAACCTCAAATTGGTTGAGGGCTTTTGCTCATAGAGGTCCCTAAACCCTTTTTAAGCCAAAGAAAAAGAGTTCCTACGGTTAGAATATTCCAAACTAAGAAAAACCTAGTTTTTGGGCATGAAACCATGAAGAAACGATGTAAAAAGTAAGAATGGAGGGAAGGAACTTACTTGGAGGCGATGTTCTAGGTCTTAATTGGAAGAAAATAGCTTCTAAGACCACCGGTCGGACTATAGCAACTCAGCAAGCCAGAGAGGAATCGCCACCGGAGAGGAAGAAGAAAGGAAAAGTGAGAAAAAAATCTCACTTTTCCCGATTTTACAGAGGAATCTGGGCATACCGGCCGACGGTTTGCCCATACCAGTCGACCGGTACCCCCTGGTAAAGTCGACCAGTATCTCTCGGTCAGGAGAAAATCCTGACCGATCGACTATACCAGTCGCGCCATACCCTACAGGGTAGCTACCAGTACATCGATCGGTACCTCTTGGGAATCCGAGAAGTTTGTCCGCCTGGACATACCGGTCGCACTACTATATACAGTGCCGCGACCAGTATGTTGCGACCGGACAACTATTCAAAGCCTAGAAAATTTTGAGAAAAATCTTAAAAATTTCCAATTTAAGTTTCCGCCACGATTTTTCGCCTTGCATTTGTTAAAGACTAACACTATTACGACTATTCGATTGTACCTCATGTGTTATGTCTTCTTCTCAGATCCACACAAGAAAACTAATCTGAGATGTAGGCGGGAACGGTCGTAGAGGCTCACGAAAGCGTCACCACTCCAAGGTGCGCCCAGATGAGGACAACCTGGAAACAGGATCTATTGATGGGCAAATCCTGAACTCAGAAGGTAGAGAAGGGCAGATCCCCATAGCACCAACAAATTTTCCAGACCCTCCTCACACTAACTTGGAGACAATTGTAACAAACTTAGTTTATCAAATGGAAGCTCAACAGAAGGTGTTCCTGAACGAGATGCTGAAGATGTTCAGGCCACCAGGATATATCCCTACAGAAGGTACGCCTGAGTCTGGAAGAAATGACACCACCCTGCCAATGGATGGTAGTACTGGGCCAATGGGCCAAGGACAGAATCTACAACCACCACACCAATTTCCATCGTCGTCTGCCTATCAAGGAATCTATTCGTACCCACCACCATGGTATGGAATGAATGCACAGGGGCAGAATGACCTAAGCCGAGTAGTAGATAGGTTCTTAAAACTGAAACCCCCTACTTTCATAGGGAAACCAGGGAAACCACTGTGGCCTACACAGTGGGTTGTTGAAATAGAGAAGAACTTCCGTCTGATGACTTGACCAGAGGATGAGAGGTGCTATTTACTATGCACATGCTCAAGGAAGATGCAAATGCCTGGTGGAATTCTACCCGGTCATACTTAGAGGTAAAACACACTCAGATCAATTGGGCAATATTCAAGGGAGCCTTCTTTAATAAGTACTTTCCGAAGAGCTTCCGTGATCAAATGGAGAAGGAATTCTTGAACCTGCAACAATCCCAGTCAACTATTGATGCTTACCAACAAAGGTATGAAGAGCTGTTCTTCTTTGCTCCGGTAAGCGTACAAGAAGAAGAAACCAAGACCCGTAGGTTCACCATGGGATTGCGAGGAAGTATCTGAGAGTACGTCTTGGGTTTGGAGAAGAAAGTATATAATGAGGTTGTACAGATTGCTAGGGTAATTGAATCTAGACATAGAGACAGTTTCTTTGCTCAGAACAGAGGACTGAAGAGGCCCACCACTGAGACTTCAGGTGGAGGGAATACAAGACCATTCCGCCCATACAGGGCTCAGTCTGTTGTGGTGCCTGCAAGGAACACTACTGCACCACCACCGTCACAGTTTGCTGGACAGAACCCAAATGTTAAATGTTTCAACTGTCAGCAATTGGGTCATTATACAAAGACCTATACTCTACCCAAGAAGCAACTGCCACAGCAAGGAAAGATATTCGCAGTCACCACTGAGGAGGCAGCCGCATCACCTGATGTGGTTACTAGTATGATTCCATCCCTTCCTATTTGGCTTACTATTTTGTTATGTTTGAGCATGTAGAACTAAGGGATAATTAAATTTCAGGGACGGTAAATATAGCTGGTGTACCCGCCAGAGTACTCTTTGACTCTGGGGCCACGTACTCCTTCATTTCTATTTTTTTGGGAAGCGAATGGAATTACCTGTCAAGTATTTGAACCCAAGCTTGATAGTAAGCTCTCCGTTGGGAGTCGAAGTGGCGTTGAATGAATACTATGGGCCGTGTATAGTTAGTATTGAGGGCCGAAACCTAGAAGCAAATCTGGTTGAACTCGAGATGACAGACTTTGACGTCATCTTGGGAATGGATTGACTAGGCCATCATTCAGCTAGCTTAGTATGTGGTGAAAGAAAACTTGTGCTTAAAGATGAGAAGGGGAAAGAGTTTAGCTTCACTGGGACCAAGTTACCTAGGAAGCGGAAGCTGATCCTCTCCGCCCTAAAAGCTATGAGATGCTTAGAGGAGGGAGGAGTGGGGTACTTAGTGTCTGTGGTCGCATAACTGCTGAGATGCCAAAGATGGAAGATCTAGATGTGGTACGAGAGTTTCCAGATGTATTTCTAGAAGATCTACCAGGTCTACCTCCAGACAGGGCTACAAAGTTCGTGATAGACCTCATGCCAGGGTCGGCGCCGGTGTCTAAGGCACCGTACAGGATGGCCCCTATCGAATTAAAGGAGTTGAAGACCCAGTTACAAGAATTACTAGATAAGGATTTCATACGACCAAGCATATTGCCATGGGGAGCACCTGTATTGTTCGTCAAGAAGAAGGATGGTAGCGTACGACTATGTATCGACTACCGAGAGTTGAACAAGTTAACTATTAAGAATCGATACCCTTTGCCTAGGATCGATGATCTGTTTGACCAGTTGTAGGGTGCAAAGGTTTTCTCAAAGATTGATCTTCGATCAGGGTATCACCAATTGAAGATCAAGGCAACAAAAATTCCGAAGACTGCTTTCAGGACAAGGTATAGACATTATGAGTTCCTTGTAATGTCATTCGGGTTGACTAACGCTCCAGTGTCGTTCATGGAACTGATGAACCGAGTGTTTCATGACATGTTGGACACTTCGGTCATCGTATTCATTGACGACATATTGGTCTAGTCACAAGATAGGGAGACTCATGCAACACATTTGAGAGCAGCCCTATAACGACTGAGAAGAGAGAAGCTTTACACCAAGTTCAAGAAGTGTGAATTTTGGTTGAAGGAAGTGGCCTTCTTGGGTCACGTAGTATCTGCAGACGGTATCAAGGTAGATCCAAGAAAGATCACAGGTATAGTAGGATGGGATGCACCGAAATCAGTTGCAGGGATTCATAGTTTCCTTGGATTGGCTGGTTACTATAGAAGATTCGTGGAAGACTACTCAAGGATCGTCGTTCCACTTACCAGAGTAACCAAGAAAGGGGAAAAGTTCATATGGACGGATGAGTGTGAAAAGTGCTTTCAGACTTTGAAGTCAAGACTAGTCTCTGCACCTATCTTGACCATCCTGGCACCAGGCTTGCCGTTCACCTTATATACGGATGCCTCAGGGTTAGGTCTTGGATGTGTGTTGATGCAAGGAGAACAGGTAATTGCTTACGCGTCAAGACAGTTGAAAGAGCATGAAAAGAACTATCTTACGCATGATCTGGAATTAGCAAAAGTTATTCACGCAATCAAGACTTGGAGACACTACCTTTACAGAGAAAAGTTTCAGATTAAGTCAGACCACAAGAGCTTAACTTACCTTTTCACTCAAAAGGACCTGAATATGAGACAGAGGAGATGGCTGAAACTATTAAAAGATTATGATTGTGATATCCAGTACCATCCGGGTAAGGCAAACGTTGTGGCTGATGCCTTAAGCAGAAAGTGGGCATTGAAGCCTGAGGCAGGATCTAGTACAAATACTGCATTGTGTGCTGTAGCCTCAAGCTCAATAGAGAATGATGAAGAGTATATATTAGAAACTGCAAGAGATCCAGTGGAACATGGCTTAATTCATAAGTTCACGTTGATGTTCGCAGCCATGAAGATCTCATCGGATCTAATAGATGAGGTCAAAGTACCAATCCTACAGGATCCACACCTCGAGACTGTGCAAGAAGATCTAGAGAAGGGTAAAAGTAACCTTGACTTTACCTTGGATTCAGACAAGGTACTTAGGTATCGTGGACGATTATGTATACCTGAGAGTGAGAACTCAAATAACAGAGATCGAGTTATGACAGAAGCTCATTACACCCTATATTTGGTACATCCAGGAAGCACCAAGATGTTCCATGATTTAAGAAGATTATATTGGTGGAGGGGTATGAAAGCGGATGTAGCTCGATTCGTATTCCAATGTCTGAATTGCCAGCAACTTAAATCAGAAAGGCAGAGACCCATAGGTCTGTTACAACCACTACCGGAGCCAACATGGAAGTGGGATTATATCACAATGGATTTCGTCACTGGCCTACCCTTGACACTAAGGTCAGTGGATGCAGTATGGGTTATAGTCGATCGACTTACTAAGACAGCTCGATTCATTGCGGTCAGACCTCAGTATACCATGAAAAAGCTGGCCAAGCTATATGTGGATAATATAGTCAGACTTCATGGCATCCCAGAAAGTATAGTATCTGACAAAGATCCCTGTTTTACATCAACGTTCTGGGAAGGATTACAGAAAGATATGGGAACCAAGTTGAAGTTTAGTACAGCTTTTCACCCTCAGAAAGACGGGCAGTCAGAAAGAACTATTCAAATCTTAGAAGATAATCCGAGTGTGTGCCCAAGATTCAAAGGAGCTTGGGACGAGAAGCTATCGCTTATTGAGTTTGCTTACAATAATAGTTACCAGGATATGATCCAAATGGCTCCATATGAGGCACTCTATGGGAAGAAATGTCGTACACCTTTGTTATGAAATGAGGTGGGAGAGAGAAGGATTGTAGGACCGAAGTTCGTCAAAGAAACTTGTCGAGTGATTGATCAAATTAAGGAAAGAGTGAAGACAGCTCAAGTTCGACAAAAGCATTATGCAGATAACCGACGTCGAGATCTGGTGTTTGCAATGGGTGATAAAGTGTTCTTGAAGATATCACTTGTGCGAGGTCTGAAACGGTTTGGTAAGAAGGGGAAGCTATGCCCCAGGTATATGGGACCATACGAGATTTTGACTAGACATGGCAATGTGGCATATCAACTGGCTCTACCACCATCCATATCAAGCGTTCATGATGTGTTCTATGTTTCTTTATTGCAGAAGTATGTCAGGGATCCATCACACATCTTGACAGCAGACCCACCAGACTTGACAGAGGACTTGACATTTGAAGTAGTACCTGTGATGCTCACAAGTCGTAAGGTACAACATCTCCGAAGCAAGGATATCTACTATGTGAAAGTGCATATATATATATATATATAGTGAAAAAACAAAGATGTAGAAGAAATTACTTGGGAGGAAGAAAACGCAATGAGAAAGGAATACCCTAACCTTTTTGACGACCAAGGTACGTACAAATTTTGAGGCCGAAATTTATTTTAAGGGTGGGGGAGTTGTGAAACCTACATGAAAATTTTGGGGACGGAATTTCTTTTAAGGGTGGGGGAGTTATAAGAACTGCACTCCATGAATCCGATCTAAACCTTTAATTCATGTCGTAACAGGTCTTCCAATCATCACTGGACTAGACGGGACGAGCGTATGAAATAATTCATACCGGTCGATGGTACCGGTCTTAGTACCGGTCAATGGTCGACCGGTATGGCCTGCGCAGACTTGGATCTGGAAAAGGATCTCTGCGGGTCCCACTTTCTAAATTCGAACCGAAGGACTTTCCTAATGTTAAGAGGCTTCCTAAACCGAACCCTAACCTATATAAGGACCCTTAAACCTCTTAAAACCTCTTCCATTGATCCTCACAAACCCTAGAAAGGATAAAGAGGTTGAAGAAGGAGAAAAAACTAGGAAGGAGAGGGAAGAGCCGCCATTGCCGTTCGACGAAGAACACATTACCGCAAGTCAATGGTAAGTGCTTAAACCTTCCTCTACATTAAGTATTCTAGGATGGTTAGTTATGATTGGGTCAATACCATGCAAAGCAGGTATTGATCTAAAAGCAGGTATTGATCTAAACCATGTTTGCCGTCAAACCCTAATCTAGTGGGTAAACCCTAGATTCAAGTTCTAGGTTGAAGATCATCGAAACTAGGACTTGAATGGAGTTGGAAACAACTCTAACTCAATGCTCAGACCTAGGATGTGTAGGAGAACCCCTAGGATCAATAGAGGGTGACCGACAGAAGGCGAGAACCAAGCGTATGGTCTTTCGGAGACATACCGATTGACCATACCGGTTACACCCTATGCGACCGGTACTGCGACCGGTACCTCCCAGGGACTGGTCTGTGGGGACCGGTCGACCATACCGGTCGCATCTTTCTCCACAGTGCCGGGATCGGTACTGCGACCGATATGCTCTGTGAGGAGTATTTTGACCCAATTGGTTTTCCGACCAATGTAAACCTAAGGAAAAACTATTCTAATTAAACCTAACATTATGTAGGACCTTGTGATAGCAAGTTTGGATTTTGCAATGTAGAGCAAGCTAGCAAACAAGCGTCAGGTACGGGAATCGAACCTAAACCCTAATAATTTAATAAACAGTAAATCGTTGCTAATAACCATGATTCTATGGTATGATGTTTGTGCATACTCGCATGTCATCTTTTATTTTTAGTTATTATTATTGTTCATGCATACTCGCTATGCTAGGATGTGACTGTTAGGCATGTGATTGTTTTCGTTGGTGTGTGGAATGGGAAGGACTGGAGGTCTGGGATCATTCCTCACACTAGCACCTTTCGTATCGTTCTGTCTTAGCATGCTTGGTGTGGGTAGGGTATCAGGGGGAGAAAGTGGCACTGTGGTCTCCGGTCTGGCTACTAGACTCTAGCTCTATCTCTATGCCATAGGGAGCTACGCTGGGACAGGGCTTACTGTGATGATATATAGGATTGGTTAGTTGTGAGCCTAGTTTCCAAGCCCTCGCCAATAGCGGTTTACCTGTTGGTATGGGTAGAGTATCAGGGGAGGTGTTGGCGGTGTTTGATCCAAACGCCTTAGCTCTATCTCTATTCGATGATAGGGTACATGTGGGACGACAGTGGTGTTTGATCCATTGGGCAGCTACACATACTCGTGTATAGAGGTGCGGTGGCCGCCAATCCTTTCTATAGCACATTGCAAACTTAAACCAGACCATAATGTGAATGTCACTCATGCATATATTTGTTGCACTGTCTGATTGTCTTACTGAGCTAAGTTGTGAGCTCACCCTTGTGTATACACTATTTTTAGATGTTGATGCAGGTTATTCGGTGGAGGATTATGTGAACGCTCCAGTGTATGGAGGCGTGGCTGCTTTGGATGTGCAAGCAGGAGAGGACGAGCATGATGCTTCATGCGAGTGCCTTTTCTGCGTGTACCTTTATGATTTGATTTAATTTATTTTTATTATTTTCAGATGGAAATACAGTTGTTGTAAAGATATTTATTTATATTTTGGGTATTTAAATAATTGGATATTTTATTTAAATTTATTAATAGATCACTCTGTTCATTTAATTTAAGACTTCCGCTGTATTTTATTATATTCTGATTGTGGTTACGTGCAATGGTTTGTATGAGTGGACACGGTCTTATTGAGATCTTGGTGTGAGCCATTGGTTCAGTGACGATTCACTCACACTTCTGGTTCAGTCAAAATTGGGGTGTGACAACTTGGTATCAGAGCTCTTAGGCTCTGTCCAACAGACCATACGTACACTTGATTGAGTCAATGAACTGAGATAGAAAAAATTAAAATTCTTAATAAAAACATACACTTAAGCAATGTTTGATGCCTGAGACTAAATATGAAAGAGCATAATATACTACATTAAATGTAGAATGAATAAATACACATACTCTAGTGAGGAAACCAAAGTGCAAGCAGAATGATCATGAATTACCATAACAAGTAAGAAGAATTTTTTTTTAAACATAAAACATCCAAAGAGTGATAAGTTAATGGTGCCACAGGGTACAGTCCACAAGTCCGAGAGTTACCCTGATATATAAACCATTCTGTGAGAGAGAAAAAATAAATGAACTATCATGGGGATGGGGGCATAGGAGGAATGGGGTCCGTGATGTCATAGTCATGCTCGTAGGCTATCCTGAGCCAGTGCACCTGCTCCTGTGTGACTCTAAGGCTGCGAGTAAGGCGCCCTAGGTCACTGCTCATCTCCCGTTGGGCATCTCGGATCTCTGTGAACATACCCATCACAGTATCGAGAGGAGGCTGAGATGGTCCCGCTGCATGCGTGGGCTGTAGTGCTGGTCTGGAACATCCTCCATCCGATCATCGTCACCCTCATCATCATCCCCTGCCTCTTCTGCATGAGCCGCATTGGCTGCTACTGCTACTGCCGCGGCTACTACCCTCCTGAGTGGACGAGGACGAGCCTCTAACTCCTCATCACTGATGGACAGATTTTTCATCTTCATCCGAATGATGGCGTCCCAGTCAATGTCAGAGGTCATGGTGTCCTCAACTGCAACCTCACCTCTCATGTCCACCCGTAAGCGTCGTAGAAGAGTAGTGATAAGCCGACCGTATGGAAGGTTACTGATCTGATCGGGCCGAGTAGCTTGACGCATGGTCCTGATATTGATGTAGGGAAGACAGACCCGCTCCCCAGGGTTAAGGATCTGCTCTGAAACCTCCTGGCGCAGATCATCAGGGAGAAAGTCTTTCATCTTAGGGGCACAGTAGACCAAGTCACCATCATTGGGAATCCCTAGGAGATCGACAAGCTGGTGAGTATCGAAGGAGATGGGGACACCCTTGACGTAGCTAGTAAGGCGGAGTTCCCTACCTCAGCTGAAGTCATTGACATCTCCCTCTATCTCCAAGTTTGCATAGAAATGTTTAACAAGGTTGGGGCGGGTAGTCACCATGTATGTAATGACGGGCAACCACCCGAGTCTACCAAAAGCTGCTTCCATATTAAACCGCTGAAGCTGCTCCAGGTTCACCCGTCGCCCTGACTCAATATTCTTCTTGACAAACCAAGGAAAACGGGCTTGCACTGCCTCGAAACGAAACCACCATTCATCAAGCTGTGGAACAGGTGGATGCGGGCGGTTCATGCCAAGACCAAAGGCATGTTTACCAACACCTCTGCATTGAGATATGTTGAGCTACAAAACAAAGACAAAACAAGGAGAAATTGGTTAGAACTTCTGAAATTTTGGCAGCATAACGACAGTAATTTAAGCAAAAGCCTCGAACTCACCCAAAACTTGGGGAGGAGGACTTACGTCATCACCCAAGACCACATTGAAACCAATCATATCAATCAAACAAGAAATTTAGGAATTTTCAGAAAATTTCGATTTTTTTGTAAAAACCTAGGTTAAAAACCTAAAAAATTCGATTTTTTTGAAAACCATTTGGTGGAACCTCAAATTGGTTGAGGGCTTTTGCTCATAATGGTCCCTAAACCCTTTTTAAGCCGAAGAAAAAGAGTTCCTACGTTTAGAATCTTCCAAACTAAGAAAAACCTAGTTTTTGGGCATGAAACCAAGAAGAAACGATGTAAAAAATAAGAATGGAGGGAAGGAACTTACTTGGAGGCGATGTTCTAGGTCTTGATCGGAAGAAAATAGCTTCTAAGACCACCGGTTAGACTGTAGCAACTCAGCAAGCCAGAGAGGAATCGCCACCGGAGAGGAAGAAGAAAGGAAAAGTGAGAAAAAATCTAACTTTTCCCGATTTTAAAGAGGAATCTGGGCATACCGGTCGACGGTTTTGCCCATACCGGTCGACCGGTACCCCCTGGTAAAGTCGACCAGTATCTCTCGGTCAGGAGAAAATCCTGACCGGTCGACTATACCAGTCGCGCCATACCCTACAGGGTAGCTACCGGTAGGTCGACCGGTACCTCTTGGGAATCTGAGAAGTTTGTCCGCCTGGACATACCGGTTGCACTACTATATACAGTGCCGCGACCGGTATGTTGCGACCAGACAACTATTCAAAGCCTAGAAAATTTTGAGAAAAATCTTAAAAATTTCCAATTTAAGTTTCCATCACGATTTTTCGCCTTGCATTTGTTAAAGACTAATACTATTATGACTATTCGATTGTACCTCATGTGTTATGTCTTCTTCTCAAATCCGGACGCCTTAGCTCTATCTCTAATCCATGATATGGTGCATGTGGGACTACAATGGTGTTTGATCCATTGGGCAACTTCACACACTCATGTATAGAGGTGCGGTGGCCGCCAATCCTTTCTATAGCACATTGCAAACTTAAACCAGACCATAATGTGAATGTTACTCATGCATATGTTTGTTGCACTGTATAATTATCTTACTGAGCTAAGTTGTGAGCTCACCCTTGTGTATTCACTATTTTTAGATGTTGTTGCAGGTTATTCGGTGGAGGATTATGTGAACGCTCCAGTGTACGGAGGCGTGACTGCTTTGGACGTGCAAGCAGGAGGGGACGAGCATGACGTTTCATGCGAGTGCCCTTTCTACGTGTACCTTTAGGATTTGATTTAATTTATTTTTATTATTTTCAGATGGAAATACAGTTGATGTAAAGATATTTATTTATGTTTTCGGTATTTGAATAATTGGATATTTTATTTAAATTTATCAATAGATCACTCAGTTCATTTAATTTAATACTTCCGCTGTATTTTATTATATTCTGATTGTGATTACGTGCAATGGTTTGTATGAGTGGACACGATCTTATTGAGATCCTGGTGTGAGCCATTGGTTCAGTGATGGTTCACTCACACTTCTGGTTCAGCCAGAATTAGGGTGTGACACCGCCTCTAACTTGGATTAATATCTCACTTTGACACACCGTCATAGTTTGTTTGGCTGGATACCGCCCTTAATCTTTGGCTGAATACTACCTCTTATCTTGGTTGAGTACCACCTTTTATATTTGGATGAATACTGCATTGTTTGATCTTTGGCTAAATATTGCCTGGTGTCTGGCTAAATACTGCCCATTTTATCTTTGACTAAATACTGCCTGAATCATGAATCAAATCGCCAACAATACAAACAACCATAGAACCAGATATGAATGAAAACTCCCACTGACTAAGCACATCAAAATAATTCATGACTATCGTATCATTCATAAGTCACTAAAGGCTTCTTTTTTTCTAACATCAGAGTAGCTCTTCTGACGAGTTTATATGACATTGATCCTTTCTTTGATCAGATCAACTTCTTGACAAGTTTCTTGCACGAAGTCTGGTCCGATGATTCTTCTCTCTCCGACTTCCTTCCAATATAAGGGTGTACAACATCTTCTCCCATATAGGGCTTCATATGTAGCCATGCCAATGCTATCTTGATAACTGTTGTTGTGGCGAACTCCATAAGTGGTAGCTTCTCATCCCAAGCTCCTTTAAAGTCAATAGCACAAGCACATAGCATGTCCTCCAAGATTTGAATGGTCCTTTCTGACTGACCATCGGTTTGAGGGTGAAAATTTGTACTGAAGTTCAACTCAGTACCCATTACTTGTTGTAGTCCTTCCCAGAACTTAAGAGGTCAATCTAGGATCTCTGCTGACACGATGCTTTGTGGTATGCCATGTAGATGAACTATTTGGTTCACATATAGTTTTGCCAGTCTATCCATGGTGTATTGGGGTCTTATAGCTATGAACCTTGCTATCTTCGTGAGTCAATCCATAATTACCCAAACAGCATCTACTGTTCTTGGTGTTAAGGGTAACCCAGTCATAAAATCCATAGTAATGCAGTCCCACTTCCATTTTGGTATCGATAGTGGTTGAAGCAATCCCAAAGGTTTCTGTCTAACTGTTTCACTTGCTAGTAAGTCAAGCATTTGTATATGAATTCCGCCACGTCTACCTTCATCCCTCTTTACCAGACGGTTTTCTTCAAGTCATGGTACATCTTCGTACTTCCTGGGTGAGCTGAGTATGGTGCGTTATGGGCTTCCTTTAAAATTTTCTCTTTAATGACCTTTGTCATTGCTGGGATGCAGAGTCTTCCTTGAAATTTGAGTGCACCATCACTCAAGAGAGTGAAGTCAGGGTCTATTCTCCCCTTCTGCAGGTCTTCTTTCTGTGTCCTAAGGTAAGGGTCTGTTGGTAGTTCTCGTACTACTTCTGTAACTAGTTCCACCTTTACTTATAATACCTCGAACAGGCTTGCAAGTTTACATACGACCTCGTTTCCTAGAGATCATTCTGATACATCCAGCTCCTCTTGTACTTTTTTCCGGGTACTGGTTCATGCAATTCATCTTGGAACTAGTTTATTCCCTTCCTCTAATCTCGTGAGGGTTTTTCTACTCAAGGAGTCAGCTACTATGTTCACCTTACCTGGGTGGTATGATATCTTACAATTGTAGTCTTTTAGCAGTTTCACCCATCTCTGTTGCTTTATATTTAAGTCCTTCTGAGTGAATAAGTATATAAGTCTCTTGTGGTCAGATTTGATCTGAAACTTCTTGCTATATAGATAATGTCTCCATGCCTTAAGAGTGAAAACTACGACTGCTAGCTCCAAGTAGTGAGTAGGTTAGTTTTCCTCATGTTTCTTTAGCTGTCGCGAGGCATATGCTTGACTTGGTTTCCATGCATGAGCACTCATGCCAAGCTTAGTTTTGAGGCATTAGTGTATAAGGTGAATGGTTCACTGGCCTTGGAATGGTTAATATGGGAGCCAAGACTAACCTTTCCTTCAAAGTCTGAAAACCTCTCTCGCAATGGTCTAACCAAATAAATTTCTCCCCCTTCTTAGTTAGCTTTGTCAGAGGTATGGTGATCCTAAAAGAATCTTCCATGAATCTGCGATAGTACCCAACTAAACCTAAGAAACTACAAATCTCAGTAATTGTCTTGGGTGCTTCTCAATTTATGATGGCCTTGTTCTTACTGGGATCTACTTTGATTCCTTCGACTGATACTATGTGACCTAGGAATACCACTTCATTCAGCCAAAAGTCACATTTCTTAAACTTGGCGTAAAGAGTCTTCTCCCTTAATCTCTGTAAGGCTTGTTGCAAGTGTACCTTATGCTCCTTTTCATTGCAAGAATAGATCAGAATGTAGTCAATGAAGACTATCACTGAGGTATTTAGCATATCATGAAACTCTCGGTTCATGAGTTCCATGAATGATGCTGGAGCATTCGTTAGTCCAAATGACATGACTAAGAATTCATAGTGCCCATACCTAGTTCAAAAGGCTATTTTAGGTATGTCACTCTCCTTTATCTTCAATTGATGGTAATGTTTTTAACGTACACCCTAGTTTGTCCTACTAATTATGTTTCATTTACCAACGTCAATCTATTTGTACAGTTATGCATGATCATTTAATTTGAAAGCATAACATGAAAGGTTTCACTACATACCTGATTGAACTTCAATGTCTGTCTTGGAATCCTCTCCTTCGATGTTTCTGTGAGACCTACATGCAAATTTTGGGACGAAATTTTTTTTAAGGGTGGGGGAGTTGTAAGACCCGCACTCCGTAAACCCAGTCTAAACCTTGGTTTTGTATCGTAGCAGGTCTTTCGATCATCACCGGGCCAGACGGGACGAGCGGATGACAAACAGGTATGAAATCGGATCAAAGACGGTCAAATAGTCATCATTTAATGTTGACCGGTCGATGATACCGGTCTTGGTACCGGTCGACCGATCAGCTCTGCGCAGCTGAGTGCGGAGATCCGGAATTGGATCTCTGTGGGTCCCATTTTCCTAAACCCTAATGCCTGAACCTTTCTAATCCTAATAGGGTTACTAAACCCTAATGTTAACCTATAAATACACCCTTAAACCTCCTCAAATCCTTTCCATTATCTCTCATAAACCCTAGAGAAGAGAAGGATCTAGAAAGAAGAAGGAGGTGCCGCCATTACCGTTCGACGACGCTCACGTTACGCCAGTCAATGGTAAGTGTTTTAATCATTCTTCTTATCCTATGACTTTAGGATAGTTGTGTGGGTGGATCAATACCATGCAAAGTAGGTTCAAGACTAACACCACTATTGCTTCATTCTCATGTATTAAGTCTTCTTCTCAGATTCAAACAGAATAGTCTGAGATGGTGGGCGGAAATGGTCGTAGGGGTCGAAAGCATCACCAGGCTAGGATGCGCCTCGAGGAAGAAGAACAGGTTGAACCAGGCCATGTTAGGGAGCCAAGCCCGGAAGTTGAGGAAGAACAGGTTCTTGAGGTACCGACAAATTTGCCTGGCCCACCTCACAGAAATTCTGAGACCATTGTTACAAACCTGGTCTATCATATGCAAGCTCAGCAGAAAGAATTCCTGAGCGAGATACTGAAGATATTCAGGCCATCGGGTTCTGTTCCCATTGGAGGTACGCCCGAGTCTAGAGAGATAATACTACACAACCGACGCATGGTAGTCCAGGACTGATGGGCCAACCCCAGAATGTACCACCACCGCACTAGTTTCCATCATCTTCTGCTTATCAGGGAACCTATCCTTATCCTCCACCATGGTACGGAATGAATACGCAGGGACAGCACGATCTGAGTCGGGCGGTGGATAGATTCCTAAAGTTGAAGCCTTCATCTTTCACAGGTAAAACAGGGAAACCATTGTGGCCAGCACAGTGGGTTGCAGAGATGGAGAAGAATTTCTGACTAATGACTTGTTCAGAGGATGAAAAGGTCCTATTTGCCACTCACATGCTGAAAGAAGATGCAAATGCTTGGTGGAATTCTACACGGGCATATTTGGAGACGAAGCATACACAGGTGGATTGGGAAGTGTTCAAGGTTGCTTTCTTCGATAAGTATTTTTCGAAAAGCTTCAGAGATCAGTTGGAGAAGGAGTTCCTTAATCTACAGCAGTTTCAGTTGACTGTGGATGCTTATCAGCAAAGGTATGAGGAGTTATTTTTCTTCACACTGGCAAGTATGCAAGAAGAAGAGACCAAGACACGTAGGTTCACCATGGGACTACGTGAAAGCATCAGAGAGCACATCTTGGGTCTGGACAAGAAAATATATAATGAGGCTGTGCAGGTTACGAGGGTGATAGAGTCTAGTCAGCGGGACAGCTTCTTTGCACAGAACAAAGGAGTGAAGAGACCCGTTATTGAGAGTTCGGGTGGCGGTAACAATAGACCTTTCCACCTATACAGGGCTCAGACCGCTACAGTACCTGCTAGGAACAATACGGCACCACCTGTGCCACAGAACGCCGGATTCAACCCGAATATCAAATGTTTCAACTGTCAGCAAGTGGGTCATATTGCAAGGACATGCACTCTACCTAGGAAGCAACCTCCCCAGCAAGGAAAAGTATATGCGGTCACCACTGAAGAGGCAGCCGCATCACCTGATGTGGTCACTGGTACGACTCTATCCCTTACTATTTGGCTTACTATTTTCATTGTGTGTATGCGCATGTAGAACTAAGGGGTAGTAAAAATTCTAGGAATTGTAAATGTAGCTGGTATACCTGCCAGAGTACTATTTGACTCTGGGGCCACACACTCCTTTGTTTTTATTTCCTTTGGGAAACGAATGGAGTTACCAATTAAGCACTTAAACCCAAGCTTGATAGTTCGCTCTCCACTAGGAGTCGAAGTGGCTTTGACTGAATATTATGGACCATGTACTGTATGTATTGAGGGCCGAGACTTAGAAGCAGGTCTGGTACTACTCGAGATGGCAGACTTTGATGTCATCTTGGGAATGGATTGGCTAGGCCATCATTCAGCTATCCTATTATGTGGTGAAAGGAAGCTTGTGCTTACAGAAAAAAAGGGAAAGGAGTATAGGTTCACTGGGATCAGGCTATCTAGGAAGCGGAAGCTGATCCTCTCCGCCCTAAAAGCCAAGCGATGCTTAGAGAAAGGGGGAGTGGGGTATCTAGTATCTGTAGTCGACATCACGGCGGAGTCACCCAAGATGGAAGATATAGATGTGGTTCGAGAGTTCCCAGATGTATTTCCAGAGGAGCTTCCAGATCTACCATCGGACAGGGCTACAGAGTTTGTAATAGACCTTATGCCAGGTTCGGTGCCGGTGTCTAAAGCACCATACAGGATGGCCCCTACCGAGTTAAAGGAGTTGAAGACCCAATTACAAGAATTGTTAGATAAGGGTTTCATACGACCTAGCATGTCGCCTTGGGGAGCACCTGTATTATTTGTCAAGAAGAAAGACGGAATTGTAAGACTATACATTGACTACCGTGAACTGAACAAGTTGACGATCAAGAATCGATATCCCTTGCCTAGAATCGATGATCTGTTCGATCAATTGCAGGGTGCAAAGGTTTTCTCGAAGATTGATCTCCGATCGGGGTATCACCAACTGAAGATCAAGGCCGGAGATATTCTGAAGACTGCTTTCAGGACGAGGTATGGGCATTATGAGTTTATAGTTATGTCTTTCGGGTTGACCAATGCTCCAGCATCGTTCATGGAACTGATGAACTGAATGTTTCATGATATGTTGGATACTTCGGTCATCGTATTCATCGATGACATATTGATTTACTCAAAGGACATGAAGACTCATACAACACATTTGAGGGCAGCCCTACAACGGCTGAG
Organism: Protea cynaroides; assembly: GCA_028583415.1. Lineage (NCBI taxonomy): Eukaryota > Viridiplantae > Streptophyta > Magnoliopsida > Proteales > Proteaceae > Protea > Protea cynaroides. The sequence goes on from CM053269.1 coordinate 20,287,999, forward strand.
ACAAGAAAAGCTTTATGCTAAGTTCAAGAAGTGCGAGTTTTGGCTGAAGGAAGTGACTTTCTTGGGCCTTGTAGTATCTTAAGACGGTATCAAGGTTGATCCAAGTAAGATAGCTGCTATAGTAGGATGGGAAGCACCAAAATCTATTGCGGAGATTCGTAGTTTCCTCGGGTTGGCTGGTTATTATAGAAGATTCGTGGAAGATTACTCCAGGATCGCTGTTCCACTCACCAGATTGACCAAGAAGGGAGAGAAATTCATATGGACAGATGAGTGCGAGAAGTGCTTTCAATCTTTGAAGTCAAGACTAGTCTCTGCACCTATTTTGACCATCCCTGAACCAAGCGTACCGTTTACTTTATATACGGATGCTTCAGGGTTGGGTATTGGGTGTGTATTGATGCAAGGAGAACAGGTGATTGCTTACGCATCAAGACAGTTAAAGGAGCATGAGAAGAACTATCCTACGTATGATTTGGAGGTAGCAGCGGTTATACATGGAATCAAGACTTGGAGACACTACTTGTATGGTGAGAAGATTCCGATCAAGTTAGATCACGAGAGCTTAACTTATCTTTTCACTCAGATGGATCTGAATATGAGACAGAGGAGATGGCTGGAGTTATTAAAAGATTATGATTGTGACATCCAGTATCATCCGGGTAAAGCAAATGTTGTAGCTGACGCCTTAAGCAGAAAGTGGGCATCGAAACCTGAGGTAGGACCAAGTACAAATGCTGCATTATGTGCCGCAGCCTCAAGTTCAATTGAAGATGATGAAGAGTATATAATAGAGACTGCAGAAGATCCAGTCGAGCAAGGCTTAATTCATAAGTTCACCATGATGTTCGTATCTTTGAAGATCTCACCGGATCTAGTTGATGAAGTCAAGTTAGCAATCCTACAGGATCCACATCTCAAGACAGTGCAAGAAGACTTAGAGAAGGGTACGAGCAATCCTGACTTTACCTTGGATTCAGACAAGGTACTCAGGTATCGTGGACAGTTATGTATACCTGAGAGTGAAAACTGCAATATCAGAGATCTAGTTATGACTGAAGCTCATTACACCCCATATTCGGTCCATCCAGGAAGTACCAAAATGTACCATGATTTAAGAAGACTATATTGGTGGAGGGGTATGAAAGCAGATAGAGCCCGTTTCGTGTTCCAATGTCTGAATTGTAAACAAGTTAAAGCAGAAAGGCAGAGACCAACAGGTTTACTACAGCCATTACCAGAACCTGCATGGAAGTGGGATTGTTTCACCATGGATTTCGTCACTGGCCTACCTTTGACACCAAGGTCAGTGGATGCAGTTTGGGTTATAGTCGACCGACTCACCAAGACAGCTCGATTTATTGCGATCAGACCTCAGTATACCATGGAGAAGCTGGCCAAGTTGTATGTTGATAATATAGTCAGACTCCATGGCGTTCCAGAGAGTATAGTATCTGACAGAGATCCCCGTTTTACATCAAAGTTCTGGGAAGGATTACAGAAAGCTATGGGAACAAAGTTGAAGTTCAGTACAGCTTTTCACCCTCAGACAGACGGACAGTCAGAACGAACTATTCAAATTTTAGAAGATATGTTCCGAACTTGTGCAATAGATTTCAAGGGAGCTTGGGATGAGAAACTATCACTTATCGAGTTTGCTTATAACAACAGTTATCAGGCTACAATTCAGATGGCCCCATATGAAGCACTCTATGGGAAGAAGTGTCGTACACCTCTGTTATGGAACGAGGTGGGAGAAAGAAGAATTGTAGGACCGGAGTTTGTTGAAGAAACTTGCCGAGTGATTGATCAAATCAAGGAGAGAGTAAAGACAGCTCAAGTTCGACAGAAGCACTATGCGGATAATCGGCGTCGAGATCTAGAGTTTGCAGTGGGTGACAAAGTATTCTTGAAGGTATCACCGGTGCGAGGTCTGAAATGGTTTGGTAAGAAGGGGAAGCTATGCCCCAGGTATGTGGGACCATATGAGATATTGACCCGATGTGGTAATGTAGCATATCAATTGGCTCTACCACCATCTATGTCAAGTGTTCATAACGTGTTCCATGTATCATTGCTGAAGAAGTATGTTAGAGATCCATCGCACATCTTGACCGTTGATCCCCCAGACTTGACTGAAGACTTAACATTCGAAGTGGTGCCTGTGATGCTCTCAAGTCGAAAGGTACAGCAACTTCGAACCAAGGATATCCATTATGTGAAGGTGCATTGGAGAAGCCAAAATGTCGAAGAAATTACTTGGGAAGAGGAGAGCGCAATGAGGAAGGAGTATCCAAATCTTTTCGACGATCAAGGTACGTTCAAATTTCGGGGCCAAAATTTCTTTTAAGGGTGGGGGAGTTGTGAAACCTACATGTAAATTTCAGGATGAAATTTCTTTTAAGGGTGGGGGAGTTGTAAGACCCGCACTTCGTAAACCCGGTCTAAACCTTGGTTTTGTGTCGTAGTAGGTCTTTCAATCATCACTGGGCCAGACGGGACGAGCGGATGACAAACATGTGCAAAATTGGATCAAAGACGGTCAAATAGTCATCATTTTATGTTGACCAGTCGATGATACCGGTCTTGGTACCGGTCGACCGGTCAGCTCTGCGCAACTGAGTGCGGAGATCCATAATTGGATCTCTGTAGGTCCCATTTTCCTAAACCCTAATGCCTGAACCTTCCTAACCCTAATTGGGTTACTAATCCCTAATGTTAGCCTATAAATACACCCTTAAACCTCCTCAAATCCTTTCCATTATCTCTCATAAACCCTAGAGAAGAGAAGGAGGTTGGAAAGGAGAAGGAGCTAGGAAGAAGAAGGAGGTGCCGCCATTACCGTTCAACGACGCTCACGTTATGCCAGTCAACGGTAAGTGTTTTAATCATTCTTCTTACCCTATGACTTTAGGATAGTTGTGTGGGTGGATCAATACCATGCAAAGTAGGTATTGATCTAAAACCCTAAATTGGATATTAAACCCTAAGTTGTCGTCAAACCCTAGATTCGAGGTCTGGGATGATATTCATCGAAACTAGACTCGAATGAGTTGGGGATAGCTCTAACTTAAAGCTTAGACTTAGAATGGATAGGAGAAGCCCTAAAAATCCAAAGTAATCGATCGACGATAGTCGAAAAACCAAGTGTATGGTCTTCCGGAGACATACCGGTCGACCATACCGGTTGCTAGTTTGCTCACAGAGCTGCAACTGGTATGTTGTGACCGGTCAGCTCTGAAAGGCTGGTTTTGGACTTTGTTGGTTTCCGACCAACATGAAACCCTAAGAAAGCTATTCTAATGAAACCCTAATAATATTGTAGGACTTTGTGACTTTCCGTTTGGATCTTGCGATGTGGAGCAAGCTAATAAACGAGCGTCAGGTAAGGGAATCTGACCTAAACCTAATAATTAATGGACAGTAAATCTTTGTTATTAACACTGAATATATATGATGTGATGTTTGTGCATATTCACATTCCATCCTTTACTTTCAGTTATTATTATTGTTCATGCATTGATAGGATGTGATTGTTAAGCATGTGATTATTTTCGTTAGTGTGTGGAGTGGGGCATGGGCCTGGGATCGCTTCTCACACTAGCACTTTTTGTAGTATTCTGTCTTAACATGTTTGGTACGGGTGGGGCATCAGGGGAAGGTCGTGGTACGGTGGTCTCCGATGTTGATGCTGGCCTGGCCATGGTTATGTGGCACTGTGGTCTGCGAGGTCGACGCTGGCTTGTCCACGATGCTTTAGCTCTATCTCTATGCCGTAGGGAGTTATGTTGGGATAGGGTCTACCTGCGTTATGTTTCTATCCTAGTGGGTTAGTTACGGATAGGGAATCAGGGGAGGTGTGGGAATGCCTTAGCTCTATCTCTATGCCGTAGACGGCTGTGCTGGGATAGAGCATACATTGATGACAGATAGGATTGGTTAGTTGCGAGCCCAGTTTGTGAGCCCTGGCCAGTAGGGGCTTAGGTACTGGTATGGGTAGAGCATCAGGGGAGATACGGGGGTATCTTAGCTCTATCTCTATTCCATGATGGGTGCATGTGGGCAGATGGGGGTGTGATCCATGCTGTGCCACACACTCGTGTATAGAGGTGCGGGGGCCACCAAACCTTTCTATAGCACATTGCAAACTTAAAACTAGACCACAACATAAAATTGATTGTTACTCATGCATAATATTGTGAAACTGTCTGATTGTCTTACTGAGCTAAGTTGTGAGCTCACCCTTTGTGTACACATTGTTTTTAGATGTTGATGCAGGATACACGGTGGATGACTATATGAACGCTCCGGCGTATGGTGATGTTGCTGCTCTGGGTGTGCAAGCAGGAGAGGACGAGCATGACGTATCTTTGATTTGACTTTTATTTATTTTCATTATTTTCGGTTGGATTAAAGTGATGTAATGGTATTATATTTATTGTTTGGATTTGAATAATTGGATACTTATTTAATTTATCAATAGATACTCAGTTCATTCTATTTTAAAGACTTCCGCTGTACTATTTATATTCTGATTGTGGTTATGTGTAATGGTTTGTATGAGTAGACACGGCCTATTTGAGATCCTGGTGTGAACCGTTGGTTCAATGACGGTTCACTCACACCATTCTGATTAGATCAGAATTGGGGTGTGACAGTTTCTCTTTCTTGAGAGGAGGACTGCTTTAATCTCTTTCTTTATCCTTGTCTGGAACTTCTATCGTACCCTCTTCTGTATCTTCTTGGCTAATAACTCCGAGTGCTTGGTCTGAGGTGTTGTCTTTTTTGTTGTGCTCTGAAGGGTAGTCAGTGTTGCGGCATTTGGTTCAACTTATGGTCCATCTGAACTCGCCTCTCCCTTAGAGGCTATTACAAGTTGGGGGCATTGAGTTATGGTGTGTCCCCTTCGTTGAGACCATGAACATTGGAGTATCCCCTTGGGGAAATCTCTGATTACCTTTACCCCAAACGCTAGGCGACAAGTCTGGTAGAACTTCCTGGAGACTTCTTCCTCTAGGGTCAATTCGATCTCTCTCTCTCTGGTTACCATTTTACGTAGTCCTTATGGAAACATAGTTGAGAGATCATTTCCTTGTAGATGTCAAGGATACTCATTTGTCAAGGTGATGCCTTTGGTTGTCCCTTCTGCCCCCACCAGGTGTAAGGATCTCCTGCGATCATATGCTCTATATATGCCTTTGTGACCTTCTCGGGACGTTCCCCCTTGTCAAAATGCCTATTCGCAGCTTGGTACATTTTGGTTAACTCCTTTAAGTTTTTCTTACTCTGAGTGGACAGGACTTTCTCTTCGCGGGTAGGCATCCGAGGAACATAGTGAGCTAGGAAAGCTTCTCGGAACATTTTCCAAGTGACCTTCCCATGTTGTTGTTGTAACACGGGTTCCAGGCCCTGCCACCATCGATACGGTGCTCCTTCCAGCTGATAAGAGGCACAAGCGACCTTTTGGTCATCAGAACAGTCAAGGATTCCAACTACCTTCTCCATGTTTTGAACCTAGTACGTAGGTTGTGCAGGGTCCTTGAAGTTTTCGGTAAATGCCCTTGGTTTCAGCTTTAGGAATCGATGCATGGTCTGAAGTAGATCCTGGTCTTTCTGCTACTGTTCCCTCAGCATATCCCGTTGTTCCTGGCCCATAGTGTGAGCTAGGTTCCTCATGATTGCTGGGATATTCTCAGTAGTAGGTTCGGGTGGCAGTGGCAACGTGTTTTCTCCCTGAGTGCCATCACCAAGGGTCAGAGTAAGTGGCTGCGTATTGTTTGGGTTTCAATCATCATCATCCCAACCGTTATTGCATGAACTTGAGCGGGTATTAGGTGCCATTCATGACCGGTAACAATTCCTGAAACGTTTCATAACACAGTTAGTAGCACATTTTATGATAATGGCATAAGGGCAATACTGGAATAGAACATGTACAAAACGACACCAATAAGCAATAGGCAACTAAACATTTTGATTAGATTTTCACTTATACAGTCACGACATCTGGTTTTGATAAATTGCAATAGGTACTCATGATCATAACCAATTTTAGGTCTTCTAGAACTATCCGTTAGCAATATCCGATCATGACAGTCGCGCGACCGGTAGTCCAAATAGGTACCACTATCAAGAGCAAAAATTTTGACCGGTAGGGATATCCTGTCGTGATAACAGGTTGTGATTTCCATCAGGAATCGTAACCGGTTGAGGAAATTTCACCCTCGTATAAAACCTACATGGATTTTAAACTTTTACTATGTTTAAACTTCTTTGCTATTTGTTTCTATTGTAGACAATGGCAAAAGAAATTTGTTTATTTGTAAAATTTCCTAATGGAAATCACAACCGTTTATCGCGACCAGATATACCCACCGGTCAGAAATTTTGCTCTCGATAATGGTACCAGTTTGGAATATCGGTCACGTGTCTATCACGATCAGATATTTCCAGAAGACCTAAAATTGGTTACAGTCACTGTTTATTGAAATCAAACGCCGCTACCGAATAAGAGAAAATCTAATTAAAATGTTTAGTTACCTATTGCGTATTGGTGTTGTTGCATACATGTTATATTCTAGTATTGCCCTTATGCCATTATCATAGAATGTGTCACCAACCATGTTATGAAACGTTTCAGGAATAATTACCAGTCACGAATGGCACCTAATACCCGCTCAGGTTTATGCAATAACGGTCGAGATGAATATGATTCGAACCCGAACGATACGTAGCCACCTACTCTGCCCCTTAGTGAGGGCACTCAGGGGGAAAACACGTTGTCGCCACCACCCAAACCCACTGTTGAGAATGTCCCAGCAATCATGAGGAACCTAGCTTACACTATGCGCCAGGAACAATGGGATGTGCTGAGAGAACAGCAGTTGGAAAGTCAAGCCCAGCAGCGATAGTTTTGGCCGACCTCAGAGACATACTATGTCACACCCTAATTCTGGACGAACCAGAAGTGTGATGAACCGTCATAAGAACCAATGGTTTAATCCAGGATCTCATAAGACCGTACCAACCATCTAAACCAAATACACATTCCACAACATAATCAGAGATAATAAAATAAATAGTGGAAGTCTTCATAAATACTGAACTGAGTGTCTAACATGATAAATAAGTAAATTATCCAATTATCTCCCAAATAAACTCAAAACATAATTAGGTAATCTATTACAAGTTCTATAACTCCCAAATGGAAAATAACTAAGAATAAAGACATCGAAAATACTCGCACGCAGAGTCATGCTCGTCTTCCATAGTCTGTGTATCCATTGTCGCTACGTGTCCATATGACAGTGCTTCCATAAAGACTTCCACTATAGGACCTGCATCATCAACTAAAAATATTCGACATCGAGGGGTAAGCACACATCACGGCTCAGTGAGTAAGCAAAACGATGTGCAAACCTATGCATTTATTTAATTTATATCTCAAGTCTAGTTTAAGTTTGCAACTGTGCTATAGAATGTCCGCACCTCTATACACGAGTATGTAAATCAACCCTACGGATCAACACCATTGCCTTCCTACATGCACCCACCTTGGAATAGAAATAGAGTTAAACTATCCAGATCACGCTGTAAGAACCGTGTTCTAAAAACTGGGTCTAACCCGTGGTTTTATATGGTGACAGGTGTTCCAAGCATAATCGGACCGGAAAGCGAAGCCGGGTGACGAACCACTCAATTTTCAGGTATGAGAACCTATGAAAAATGGTATAAATTTCATAGGTCTTGTCACACCCCAATTCTGCACCAACCAGAATGGTGTGATGAACCGTCAACAAATCAACGGTTCAACCAGGATCTCAAAATAGGCTATCCCACATATGATAAACCAAAACACATTCCACATTAATCAGAGGTAATAAAATAAATAGCGGAAGTCTTACAGATAATGAACTGAGGTCTAAACATGATAAATAACTAATATTCCATTTATTTCCAAGTAACCAAAACATAACTTAATACATATTACAATATCCAAATACGAAAACTAAACACTACACGTATCCATCGCTAAAACGCTCGCTTAACGAACCGTGTTCGTCCTCCATAGCTTTCTCATTCGTAGCCTCCACCCGTTCGTATGTTGGCATGTAGACATAGTCTTCAATCATAGTACCTGCAATATCATAAACTAAAAAGATTTGCACGCGCGAGGGTCAGCTCTCCAACTTGAGCTCAGTGAGTAGCCAAAACAATGCAACAATACATATGCATGCAAAAAAAATCAATTTATATCTTTGGTCTTGGTTTATAGTTTGCAATGTGCAATAGAAAGGTTGGGTGATCAAAGGTTAACGTTTATTGATACCGCCTCTATACACAGGGTGTGGAAGCCCGCCCGAAGGTTAACGTTTATCGTCGTCCCCATCCACCCTACCATAACATTATACAACAAAGGTTAACGTTTATTGCTATATAATGCTATACCAACACGTAAGCCCCTGTTAGCGAGGGCTTGCAAACTGGGCTCGCTACTAACCAATCCTAATGCCAAACAGTGTATCCAAAGCCTCACCCCAGCATCCCTCAGAACATCCATAGAGATAGAGCTAAGGCCCCCCGGTAGAGTCAGAGACTACAAGGACCGAGACCACCTCCCCTGATACTCTACGACATAATAGTTCTGCTAAGGTAATGGCGATACGACGATGTCAATGCACAAGACTTGAGTTAGAGATAGAGCTAAAGTGCTGAGACCCGCCAAAGGTTAACGTTTATTGACGTTCTCATCACACCTCCCCTGATACTCGCTCGCATCAAGCACATCAACCACACACATACAATCACATGCCTATTCCTATCATCATCATCATCATCATGTTATAAACAATAAAGTAAATATGCATGAACAAGTAATAGAAATATTGGATGGCATGATCTATGCACATTACAACATATTCGCATAGAATCACACATGGCATAGGACTCAAGAAATAGAAAACAGTTTATTATTAACCAATTTAGTTTGGGGTTAAGGTTCCTCACCTTAGCTTGCTAATAGATACTTTTCTAAGCTTTAGAATCACCTTTATAATGTTATTATATTGCTAGAAGACCTAACAAAGTCGATAAAATTTAATTAGAATTTATTCAGAATTTAAAAACCATTCTGTTAACTGAGGGTCGGAGGTAGGGTCGGAGTCCTGATCGACCCTGGGTGCGACCCTCCCCCTAATCTGAACTTCCCGAACACTGAGGGTCGATGCTAGGGTCGGATCTGCCATCGACCCTAGGTGCGACCCTCCATGGTTTGAGTCGAAATTATCAGATTTTGTCCATTCTTCCATGTTTGGGTCCTATGGCTTACTTCCACAATCCATTCTATACATGTTCTATGGTTTAGAACTATACTTTATTCACCTACATGGTTTTAATGATCTCCTCCATGGTTTTCCATGAAACGAAACCATGGATGGATGATTTGGGTTTCTTCTAAGTCATATCATCTTCATAAACGATTCTAAAGTCTTAAATAAATCATGGGAAATGTATCCATACCTTAGTTTTGCTGAGATTCAGAGTTCCTCTGAATTTCCTCTTCTTCCTTAGCCTTTTCTTCAAGTTTTCCTTCTCTTCTTCTCTTCCTTCTCTTCTCTTTCTCTCAATCCAATTAGGGTTGTAAAAGGGATTGAAAGAGGCTAAGGGACGTCCTATTTATAGAGTAAAACCTCCCAAAATAAGTCCCATTAAGTTTAGGAAAGGTTCCAATCGAAATTAGAAAGGTTTCCAAATTTTCGGTTCGTGCTGTTTTTTTCCCGAATACCGAGGGTCGATGGTGAGGGTCGATGGGAGGGTCGGACAACTCATAGACCCTACGACCCATGGTTGAGGGTCGATGGTGAGGGTCGATGGGAGGGTCGGACCTGCCTGTTAAAACCTGCGACCCTACCCTCATTTTGACTATTTTTGGGTAAATTTTCATATTGGGTCTTGGCTTTCTTCACACACTTCGTCCACTTGGCTCGACCATGATATGTAGACGGGTCCCGACACGAAATGTAAGGTTAGGCCGGGTTCGTGGCGTGCGGGTCTTACAACTCCACCACCCTTAAATGAAATTTCGTCCTCGAAATTTGAAAGTACGGATCTTACAACTCCCCCATCCTTAGATGAATTTTGTCCTCAAAATTTAAACGAATCTTACAACTCCCCCATCCTTAAAATAAATTTTGTCCTCAAAATTTTGAATTTACCTCGGAGTCAATAGGTGGGAATTCTATTTTCGCATTGCATCTTCTTCTTTTCGTGCCATCATCTCCACGTCTTGTCTTCGTCAAATTATCTTCGTATAATTGATACCAAGTTTTTAAGGTGTTATACCTTTCAACTAGTGAACTAGGCCGGTACCACTTCAATAGTTAAATCTCCTATTTAATCCAGTGATTCCGTTGTCAATACTTTTGATATGGATCTCCAATGTACTTCTTCAATAGAGACACACGAAATACATCATGCACAATAGACATGGATAGCAGTAATGCTAATTGATATGCAACTTTTCTACTTCTCTCCAAAGTTTATAAAATCCAACACATATATAAAATATGACTTTCCCTTCTTGTCTAATCGTTTCAAACTGCGCATAAGTGATATCTTCAAAAACACTTTGTCACTTATGGCGAACTCAAGGTCTTGGTGTCTCTCCTGACAATCCTGAGCTATCCTGGCCCTTTTCTTTGATCTTGTTTGCCACTCGATAGTTTTCTTCATTAGCCTTAGGTCTCAAAATTCTTCATGCACCAACTTCATTCCAAAAGAAAAGGAATTTGACATTTCTATCGTACCATGTTTCATAGGTAACATTTACATGGTAGCTTAGTAGCAACTTTAATTCACAGTAACTTCTCAACTCAAGTTCTTTGAAATCAATTTTACAAGCTCGGAGCATAGCTCTTAGGATTTGTATAGTCCGCTCCGACTGTCCGTCGATTTGAGGTAAAGTGCGATACTAAACTTCAACTTTGTTCCCATTATCTTCTGTAAATCCTCCCAAAACTTCGAAATAAAGCATAAGCCTCTGATCGACACTAAGCTCTCATGCATACCATTCAATCTGGCAATATTATCCATATATAGCTTAGTTAGCTGCTCCAAAGCATACCGAGGTCGTATAGCAATGAAATGAGCTATTTTCATAAGACGATCAACAATCACCCATACTGCGTCAACCGATCTAGGAGTCAGTGGAAAATCAGTGACATAGTTCATTGTAATGCAGTTTCACTTCCCGACTGACTTTGATAGTTATTGTTGTAGCCATGTTGGTCTTTGTCTTTCAGCCTTTACTTGCTGATAATTCAATTACTGAAACATGCATCTATCCACAACCACTTCCATTCCCTTTCTGCCAAAATAATCTCTTTATGTCATGATACATATTGGTACTCTAGTATGTACTGAATATTGAGTACAATGGACTCTTATCATTATCCTCTTCGTGACATCTGAATCTTTTTCTTCAGGTATTCAAAATCTACCTCTATATCTGAGTACCATCTCCGCATCCCAAGTGATTCAGGATTGGGTTTTTCTTTCTCTAAATCTCCTTGCATTGTTTTTATATACAGATCTAACAAAATTGCTACTTTTACTTAATCCATCAATTTAGAGATGGTCTTTAATGCCACAAACGTAGCTGAATTATTGCTCCATAAGTTCATCTATAAGTTCTCGCTCAATTGGATCATCACTAGCTTCTATTATAAGTTACTCTTCTTCCAAATCTGAATCTGTTGCTACGGAACATAAGGCAGCATTTATACTGGGTTCTTCCTTGGACTTCATAATTCCCTTTTTGCTTAAGGTCTTAGTTACTTCACTAGCCTTCCTTGGATGATACTAGATATCCCAGTCTTAATCCTTGAGCAATTTCAGCCATCTTCTTATCCTCCTGTTCAACTCTTTCTAATGGAGAGATAAATAAAACACTTGTAATCCGATCTAATCTAAAATTCTTCTCTGTATAGGTAATGTCTCCAAGTCTTGATTGCATGAATCACAATTGTTTACTCCAATCATGAGTTGGGTAACTCTTCTCATGCTCTTTCACTTTTCTTGAAGCATATGAAAGCGCTTATTTACCTTACATCAACCCGCATTCTAGATTCAATCCGAAAGCTCTGATGGATAGGGTAAAAGGTTTTCCTGGTGCCGGAACGATCAAGATGGGAGCTGATATCAATCTTACTTTAGAATCTGGAAATATTCTTCACCCTTGTCAGTCAAATTAAACTCATCTCCTTTCCTGGTTAGCTTGGTAAGAGGTATTGCGATCTTAGAGTGGTTCTCCAAAAATCGTCTGTATTAACCAGCTAACCCAAGAAACTTTTGATCTTCGTAATATTCCATTCAATTGCTTCTATCTGAATAGGGTCCACTTTAATCCCTTTATATGATGCTACGTGATCTAAGAAGATCACTTTGTTTAATCAGGTCTCATATTCCTTGGAATTGGCAATAAGCTTTTCACTTCTCAGCTATTGTGAAGCTGTTCTAAAATCCGTTGTATGAGTTGCTTCATTCTTGGAATCAACCAAATATCATCTATGAAAACTATGACCGACGTGTCCAACAGGTCATGAAACACCCAGTTCATCAGTTCCATAAAAGACATAAGGGCATTGGTTAATCCAAACCTCATAATCGAGAACTCATAATGTCCAATCCCGATTCTAAAAGCTATCTTCGAGATATTTCTGTCCAAAATTCTTCAGCTGATGATATCTTGACTGAAGAAAATACCTTTGCTCCTTGCAACTATATAAACAAGTCATCGATCTAAGGTAGTAGATATCGATTCTTGACTGTGAGCTTGTTTAGTTCCCGGTAGTCTATACGCAAACAACGCTACCATCCTTCTTCTTCATGAATTGCATTGGCACTTCCCATGATGCAATACATAGCCAATTAGAACCCTTGTCTAATAACTATTGTAGTTGCGTCTCAATTCCTTTAACTCCATAAAAGCTACTCTACATGTGACTTTGACACGAGTATCGTCCTTGGTAACAAGTCGATGACGAACTCGGTCGCACGATCATGTGATAACCCGGCAAGTCTCCTAGAAGCACATCAGGGAATTTATGCATCACATCAATATTTGTCATCTATGGTGCTTCTTTGGTAACGTATACCACAGATACCATATATCCAACTTCTTTCTCTTCAAAGAATCTCTTCGCCTTTAGCATAGAGAAGATCAGCTTTCGCTTCTTAGGTAACATGCTTCCAATAATACCAAATTATGTGTCGTCTTTATTCTTGAATAACAACCTCTTCTATGCACGTAAGTACCGCCGGGCGCAACAACTGAGGGGGTTTCAGTGCCCGTGATATCCCTGCCATTTTTTGGCCCAACATCCCTTCCTGTCCCAGCACCAGAGATAGTAGTAGTAGTCACAGGGGGCAGAGGCAGATACAGACATGAATAAAAATAAATAACCACGCAGAGAGTCACAGGAGCACAACCCGTGACAGGAACAAGGGCGGGAGAAAGAGCAAGGGTGTACGGAGCCACTAGAGCGTAGATGGGGCAGGCGACAGAGCTAGCTAGTAGCAGAGGTGAAGGCCTCCGAGTAAGCAGTTTCTTCTATCGAATCATGACCAGCATCAGAGCACCAACCAGAAGTAGCAGCAATTCTAGAGCTGGGTGTAGTTCCAGTTGTTCCGGTTCGAGCAAATACATTGAATTTCGAAAGCCATTACGATCTCGCCCATATAAATATCCTATTCTCGTACCAGTCTATTTCCAAGATGACGTCAAGGTCTGCCATCTCAGGTCTAATTAGGTTGTGTCCATATTTTATCCATCCATACGATTTGGACTTCGTTCATAACACTCATCCAATTGACATATAGTCCAAAAAGGGCTTGAACTAGCAAAATCTGGTGAAATGGTCTAAGGAGCTTGTCTAGTTCCTTTATCTCTTATGATTTCTCGAAGACTATCGTCAAAATCTCATATTGCAATTATTAGCTTGTATTTCTTTTATCCTTGCTGTTCTACCTTGCTCTCTCTTCCATATACCTCGAAAATATCTTGTGATTGTTACCTCATATCCCAAGTCTATCTATAAGCATTAGGGTATATGCTTATAAATTCATTAATTCAGCCAAACTATTTTGGTCTTTACTTAATCATATCCCTCAACATTGGGCATAACTCAATTATCATTGTATTAAATCGAGTACTACTTATGCCCTGACTTTATCCATGTATCCACTCTTAAATTTGCCTTTAGGAATCTTCTACCTTGTCAAAATTCATACCGATATAACCATCATTAACCCTACTTGAGTGCTATCTATTTCTTTACTGGCTACTCTTAATAGTTCCCACATTTTCTCATGCACTCCTTTACAGACATGATTCATATCCATCCATTTAGCAATCTCAAAACAAATTCTCCATCACTTCATCTGAGTTCCATTGGCTATAGCATTTAATCTGAATCCAATCATCTTTCTTTCAATAATTCCATTATCACTAAACATTTTTATCATCAAAGGTCAGGGAGTGTATGAATCAAAATATTCCTCCAAAAGCAATTCACTTCCTTCTTTCAAATTTAGTATAACGGCAAACACTTGCTTTATCTAGTGAACCTAGGTTTTAAGAATCAGGAGTAAATCTATGGTAATCCAACCGGCATCAAAAGATCATTAAATTGTACGGTGGTCCAAATACATGCAATAGAGGTTTTACAATTCTTAACCTCATGGTTACAGGTTCTATTGAGTATATATAATGCCATTGGTCAAGGTACTATAGGAATAAATCTGGAGAAGATTTCATACATCTGTATATCAGGTATAAATCTGGAGAAAATTTTCGTACATCAATAAATCAGGTATAAATCAGAAGATGTACGCTCAACATGAATATTTAACTATTTATTCAGTGCATATCTTTGTTCATGCTGTCGATCATGAGAATGGTTCAGATTGGTATAATCAGGACTAAGACTAAAGAAACAATATCTGTAACTCCAATTGACAGGTTAAATCAAGAAGGTATCCTGTCAAGACATGAGAATTTAAAATCTGGTGTGTGCATCCTCTATAATCATAAGAGTAAATCAATAATGCACCTCATCCTATATAATCATATCCAGTTATATGGCCACAATTAGATTTGATCCTCGACTGAAAACGTTTAAGGCTTCGTCTTCAGAAAATATTCTTCAATCCTTGGTCGGATCATTGCAACTGTCCCATACATCGGTGGCTGGTAAGGTTAACCACCTTGATACAATGCCTGTTGTGCACCAAACTTCTGTACTGGGGTGTGCATTACTGGGACTTGCTGTATGGTAGGTACCGTGTGCTAACATGTACTGGGGTACAGTGTCGCTACTAGTTGGCACCGTACTTGGTTTGACCCGGAGGTGTTGATGTAGCATCGGTAACTTGGGTAGTAATTCACATAGCAACTTGCATAGTCGGTCTCATCTGTTGTTGCTCTTGTATTTTATTGGGCCAAGTTTATGACAACCATAACCAAGGTACTTAATAGTCCAGGTGGTTGGCTAGAGTGGCCTGGTTGTCCACCTCCTCTCATTTGCTCCAATCTGATTATCATTATTTAGTATCTACTGATATGAGTTTTCATTACCCATTCTCGACCCTGATAGTGGTGGGGTCAAGTTGCAACCTCTTCTAAATGCTCAGCGGGTAATGGATCAGCTTGTGGTGGATCTCACCCTAAGTCTCCATGTCACCCAGGAGTACAGCTTAAGCTTCTTTATAGTTGCTCTTATTCTTAATGTTTGGCCATTATTCTCTTATCTCTGTTGGATTTAGTCTGAGATCTTTCCCTTTATCTCTACAGGGGTTTTGGCATTACTAGCCATTTTTCTTCTCTCTTTGTCATACATTGAGTTTCACATCTTGTGAGTACCAACTCGGTATTCCAATTTTCTGCTATACAGATGCTCCCTTCTTGCTACTATACTCCTTGTATACTTGGATAACTACCCAACTTATAGATAATACCCTATATGGTTTGTTTATTAGGATAATTTTGGTCTTCTCTTTCTGTGTGAGTGTATATATATATGGTTCCACCTTTTATATGTACATTATCGTCTTGTTTAATTTCTGTCTCAACCAACACAGGTGCTTATGGTTTGTTTGTATTAAAGCTTTTAATTTATCCTAACTCAGTTCATGGACTCCAGTGGAAGTATTCAGGTTTAATGGGTAAGGCCTATGAAATGCTCTGATACCAAGTTGTCACACCCCAATTCTGCACCAACCAGAATGGTGTGATGAACCGTCAACAAACCAACGGTTCAACCAGGATCTCAAAATAGGCTATCCCACATATGATAAACCAAAACACATTCCACATTAATCAGAGGTAATAAAATAAATAGCGGAAGTCTTACAGATAATGAACTGAGGTCTAAACATGATAAATAACTAATATTCCATTTATTTCCAAGTAACCAAAACATAACTTAATACATATTACAATATCCAAATACGAAAACTAAACACTACACGTATCCATCGCTGAAACGCTCGCTTAACGAACCGTGTTCATACTCCACAGCTTTCTCATTCGTAGCCTCCACCCGTTCGTATGTTGGCATGTAGACATAGTCTTCAATCATAGTACCTGCAATATCATAAACTAAAAAGATTTGCGCGCGTGAGGGTCAGCTCTCCAACTTGAGCTCAGTGAGTAGCCAAAACAATGCAACAATACATATGCATGCAAAAAAAATCAATTTATATCTTTAGTCTTGGTTTATAGTTTGCAATGTGCAATAGAAAGGTTGGGTGATCAAAGGTTAACGTTTATTGATACCGCCTCTATACACAGGGTGTGGAAGCCCGCCCGAAGGTTAACGTTTATCGTCGTCCCCATCCACCCTACCATAACATTATACAACAAAGGTTAACGTTTATTGCTATATAATGCTATACCAACACGTAAGCCCCTGTTAGCGAGGGCTTGCAAACTGGGCTCGCTACTAACCAATCCTAATGCCAAACAGTGTATCCAAGGCCTCACCCCAGCATCCCTCAGAACATCCATAGAGATAGAGCTAAGGCCCCCCGGTAGAGTCAGAGACTACAAGGACCGAGACCACCTCCCCTGATACTCTACGACATAATAGTTCTGCTAAGGTAATGGCGATACGACGATGTCAATGCACAAGACTTGAGTTAGAGATAGAGCTAAAGTGCTGAGACCCGCCAAAGGTTAATGTTTATTGACGTTCTCATCACACCTCCCCTGATACTCGCTCGCATCAAGCACATCAACCACACACATACAATCACATGCCTATTCCTATCATCATCATCATCATCATGTTATAAACAATAAAGTAAATATGCATGAACAAGTAATAGAAATATTGGATGGCATGATGTATGCACATTACAACATATTCGCATAGAATCAGACATGGCATAGGACTCAAGAAATAGAAAACAGTTTATTATTAACCAATTTAGTTTGGGGTTAAGATTCCTCACCTTAGCTTGCTAATAGATACTTTTCCAAGCTTTAGAATCACCTTTATAATGTTATTATATTGCTAGAAGACCTAACAAAGTCGATAAAATTTAATTAGAATTTATTCAGAATTTAAAAATCATTCTGTTAACTGAGGGTCGGAGGTAGGGTCGGAGTCCTGATCGACCCTGGGTGCGACCCTCCCCCTAATCTGAACTTCCCGAACACTGAGGGTCGATGCTAGGGTCGGATCTGCCATCGACCCTAGGTGCGACCCTCCATGGTTTGAGTCGAAATTATCAGATTTTGTCCATTCTTCCATGTTTGGGTCCTATGGCTTACTTCCACAATCCATTCTATACATGTTCTATGGTTTAGAACTATACTTTATTCACCTACATGGTTTTAATGATCTCCTCCATGGTTTTCCATGAAACGAAACCATGGATGGATGATTTGGGTTTCTTCTAAATCATATCATCTTCATAAACGATTCTAAAGTCTTAAATAAATCATGGGGAATGTATCCATACCTTAGTTTTGCTGAGATTCAGAGTTCCTCTGAATTTCCTCTTCTTCCTTAGCCTTTTCTTCAAGTTTTCCTTCTCTTCTTCTCTTCCTTCTCTTCTCTTTCTCTCAATCCAATTAGGGTTGTAAAAGGGATTGAAAGAGACTAAGGGACGTCCTATTTATAGAGTAAAACCTCCCAAAATAAGTCCCATTAAGTTTAGGAAAGGTTCCAATCGAAATTAGAAAGGTTTCCAAATTTTTGGTTCGTGATGTTTTTTTCCCGAATACCGAGGGTCGATGGTGAGGGTTGATGGGAGGGTCGGACAACTCATAGACCCTGCGACCCATGGTTGAGGGTTGATGGTGAGGGTTGATGTGAGGGTCGGACCTGCCTGTTAAAACCTGCGACCCTACCCTCATTTTGACTATTTTTAGGTAAATTTTCATATTGGGTCTTGGCTTTCTTCACACACTTCGTCCACTTGGCTCGACCATGATATGTAGACGGGTCCCGACACAAAATGTAAGGTTAGGCCGGGTTCGTGGCGTACGGGTCTTACAGGTCTGACTATACCGGTCTGAGTCAGTCAGACCGGTATGGTGCAACCGATATGTGTATACCGGTCTGACTATACCAGTCTGAATCAGTCAGACCGGTATGTGCGACCGGTATGTTTAGTTTCTACTGGAGACGGACTCTAGTGGGTCTCTCACTCCGAATTGAAACTTGGAAAGTTTCCAATCGTGGGCTTTCCTCAATTAATAGAGAATATGACACTCCATTGATCATTTTCAAAACCCTAGCTATCTGGAGGAGAGTTGAGAAGGAGCAAGGAGGAGGAGGCTGCCCAGGAAGGAGATTTCCATTGGAGGAGCTTGCCGCCAATCGACGAACACTGCTGGTAAGTGCTCCATACTATTAGTAATATTAGGATGTTGGATCGGAGCCGCGAAGCAGCGCGGCAATCCAAAACCCTAGATCTTTCAATGAACCTAGTCTTTCTTTTAGATCTGATCTGGTTTGATACGGCGTTCTAGTCGAAATCAGAAGGCCATTAGGATACTTAGACCTCAGTGTGGGTTAGGAGAAACCCTAGAAACCTACTCGATAACCGATGAGGAAGGGAGATCCGAGACCTCGCTCTCGGATCCAAACCGCAGAGTATACCGGTTGGACGCAAGGCCCAGCAGTATGGGCCTGCGATATATACCGCAGGCACATACCGGTCTCACTAACTGAGACCGGTATGTACCGCAACCAGTATATACCGGTGGCACCATACCGGTCTCACTCCACTGAGACCGGTACCACGACCGGTATGTCTTCCGAGCCTGGTTTGCTTGGCCAAACATGGTGCTGACCACCTGTAACCTTAATAAATGAATTCTAACCTATGAATATAACTATGTAGGATCTATAGACAGCGTGAGTAAACCCTGTGATGCAGAGCGGGATTGTTATCACGCGTCAGGTAAGGGCCAAGACCCCAAACTCTAAATAACTAATTAACAGTAAACCTTTGTGACTAAATTGTATATGAATTCATTGTTTGATGTCTGTGCATTTCACATGCCATGTAGTTGCTTCTTTTATTATTATCTATTCATGCATTTCATATGCTAGGATTGTTGGATGTTAGGCATGTGTATGATTTTCGTTAGTGTGTGGAATGTGAAGGGGAGTGTGCCCTGGATATATCCTCAACTAACACCTTTTTCATATCGCCATCTACCTTAGCGGACTTGGTACGAGTAGGGTATCAGGGTGAGGACGCGGTAGTGTGGATTATTTCCTGATCGTCAGACTCTAGCCATATCCCTATGTCGTAGGAAGCCGTACTGGGGTAAGGCCATATATACTGTTTGACATATAGGACTGGTTAGAAACGGAACCCACTTGCAAGCCCTTGCCAATAGGGGTTTAGGTATTGATACAGTGTAGGGTATCAAGGGGAGGATGCGGTAGTGTGGATTATTGCCTGACCGCCAGATTCTAGCTCTATCTCTATACCGGAGTGAGTGATGTGGGGCAACAGCAGTAGTGTGGATTGTTGTCTGACTGTTGGGTGTGCTCATACTCTCGTGCATGGAGGTGTGGAGGCCACCAAACCTTACCATAGCACTTTGCAAGTTATACCTGGCCTAAATTGTAATGTTATCTCATGCATTTTGTATGTTGCATTGTTCTTGTACTTACTGAGCTAAGTTGTGAGCTCACCTGAATATATTTGATTTCTTTTCAGATCTTGATGCAGGATACTCAGTGGAAGACTTCATGTCTGCTCCAGCTTTCAGCACGGTGGCGGCTTTGGAATCACAGACTATAGAGGACGAGCATGATGCATCATGCAAGTGCTCGTTCTGTGTATTCTATCAGTGTTGGTTATTTTCTTTTGTTACATTGTAATAACTATTATTTAATTTTGTAGATGATAGAATAAGTTGAATAATTATTTTAAATTACAACATAGATCTCAGTTCATTTATTTTTATTCCGCTGCTATGTATTAATCTGTGATTATGTTAGATTGCTTGGAAATGATTGGTTGACACGGTCTATTGAGATCCTGGTGTGAACAGTGGTTTAAAGCTGGTTCACTCACACTTCTGGTTCAACCAGAATTGGGGTGTGACACACGCACTGCCAATACTTCCCCTAATTCCCTACCCATACCAGCACGTGTGCCCCTACTGGTGAGGCCTTGCAAACTGGGCTCGTAACTAATCAATCATAGATGTCATCTATATGTATCCAAGGCCTTACTTAGTATCCCTCAATACGTCCATAGAGATAGAGCTAGGGTTCCTCGGTAGAGTTAAAGACCACACGGTCCGCAAGCACCCATCTGATGCCCTATGACATACTAACTCCACTAAGGTAATAGTGATACGACGATGTCAATGTGATACATGGTTTAGGGATCACACACCCCTCCCCACCCAGCATGCCAACCACACTCACAATCATATGCCTATTCCTGTCATCATCAACAATAGAGTAAAAATAATAAATTAAATATGCATTAACAAGAATAATAGTAATATTAGATGACATGTGAGATGCACATTACAATCACATAAGCATGGCATCAATCATAGCATTGGATAAATAAAAAAAAGACAATAGCTCGTTATTAACCAGTTAATTTAGGTCTTGTTTCCTCACCTTGGATCGTAGTATCGATCTCTTCCAAGCTTTAGAAATTAATTATACTAGTTGACAACCTAGACAATTTATGAATTTAGATTAGGGTTTGAAGGTATTAGATTACAATAGTCTAAAATCTAGTTTTGCCTTAAAATAGGTTTTCTGTAATTGAGTGGTCGATGCAGTAGTCACAGGTATATATCAACCATATATTGTGTGGTCGACTGTGTGGTGGCACATCATGCGTCCACTGATGCGACCACACAACCCGGGGTAACTTCCCAAGAGCCTATAGTCGACTCACTGGTCACTCAATGGTCGACCAGTGATGCGACCACACAATTCACTGGTTGTGTTCGTGGGTCTTTCTCAATCTAACCCTTGGTTCAACATTGGAGCACCTCCTAGGGTCTCTCTGTGGCTTTATTCATGGGTTTCCCATCAACAATTTATCCCTAACCCATTCCCATGGTTTCTCCTTGAGATTAATTGAGAAATTGCACGATCTCAATCACAACATTCAATTCTGCTCATCAACTCCTTATTGGGAGATTAATTCTAATCAACCTACATCTACGAAGATAGGTTCCTTACCTTTGTTTTTTTGTTGTAGAGAGAGATAGCAACTTCTTCTGCAAATCCTCTTCTCCAAGCCTCCTTCTCCTTCTTCTTATCTTTCTCCTTCTCTTTCTTTCTTAGGTTTAGGGTTTAGAATTGGTTCTAAAAGAGTAAGAGAGACTAAGGGACGTCCTCTATATAGAGGGAAAACCTCCATATAGAGTCATCTCTTAACTAGGAAAGAGCTCCCTTTAATTTTGAAAAGTTTTCAAATCTCAGATTCAGATCTGGATTTGCATGGTCGACTCTGTGGTCGTAGAACCCGTTGACTACAGAAAGAAAAATGTGTGACCACACAATAAAATTCGACTGTCCTTACTTTTTGACTGAGTGGTCTACCACATAACATCTACCAATCGACCATATAATGAAAAACAGCTATTTTTAGATTGTTTCACTTACCTAGACTATTGGTTCCTTCATACGGTCGATCCGGTTAGTTCACCAAGCCGATAAAAATTGGAAGACCTGGCACGACATGGTTAAACCCAGTTAGTGGAGTGTAGGTCTTACATACTAAGGCTAGCACTGGAACCTCCAGGAACAGCTCCTCAGGAGAACAATACCACTAATGTTCCATTACCTGGAGACAATACTACCAACATTGTTGGAATGTCGATAGCTAAGGACAAGGTTGTGAATGAGACTAATCGCAACATACCAGTTATTCAGACTCAACATCAAGTCATACCAGTGCCACAACAGAAAGATCCATCCAGAACTATGGAGAGGTTCATGAAAATGAAACCTCTGAAATTTACTAGAATTGGGACAAATCTCTTGCAGCTGACAATTTGGATTAAGTCCATCGAGAAGACACTGTGAATGATGACATGTACTGAAGATGAGAAGATCTTGTGCACCACCTATATGCTCGAAGGTGAACCAAAGACATGGTGGGAGTCCAATAAACTACTCCTAGCGGCCAAGCATCCCCAGATCACTTGGGTAATCTTCAGAGAGGCCTTCTTCGACAAATACTTCCCAAGAAGCTTCAGAGGTAAGAAGGAGGTTGAGTATCTGAATGTGTCCCAGGGACAACTGTCTGTAGATGAGTACCAACAAAAGTTTGGAGAATTGTTATACTTCATCCCGGCTAGCATGAAGGAAGAGGCGACCAAGGGTTGCAGGTTCACAAAAGGATTGTGAGGCAACATCCGAGCTACTATAGATGCACTGGGTAAGGAAGTGTACTTTCACACCATTCAGATGGCCAAGATCATAGAATCCAGTCTGTGAGATAGCTACTTTGCACAGAAAGGAACTAATACGAGGATAACCAACTTCACCGACAAATGGACCACAAACAAAACCTTCTGTGCAGCTCAAACTATAGCAAAGTTTACCATAGCTAAGGTAGCACCCGTAGGGAACCATCTAGCTACCTCACCTATTGCCAATCTGAAATGTTTCAATTATGTGGAGACAAAACATTTCTCCAGATCTTGTCCTCACCCTCTTAAAGCAACCCAAACAGGGAAAGTGTATGCCGTCTCAGCAGAAAAAGCAGAGGTCTATCCTAACATGGTGATAGGCATGCATTTATAGTTATTACATTACTTTTGTATGCATAAACTAAAGCATGGAAAAATACCTTAGGTATTGTATCTATTACGGGAGTACAGGCAAAGGTACTCTTCGATTTGGGAGCTACCCACTCCTTTGTATCTCCATCATTTAGAGAAAGCATTAAAAGAGAAAGCATTAAAGGTGAAACAAAACCCCTCGAGTTGCCATTGATTGTTTGATCGCCTCTGGGAGCGGAAGTAATTCTCAATGAATACCAAGGGCTATGCCCAGTCCTAATAGATGGTAGAAGTTTGGAGGCAAAACTAATTCAACTAGACATGTTAGACTTTGATGTGATCTTGGGTATGGATTGGTTATCTCTATACAAGGCAAGTCTCCAATGTGAGGAAAAGAAGTTGTTGTTCGATGAAGGTGATGGGGTGACGTTTGAATTCATAGGGGAAATGAAGCCTAAGAAGAGGAAGCTATTTCTCTCGATACTTAAGGCAATTAAATGTCTACAGAAAGAGGGGGGGGGGGGGGTGGGATTTCTAGTATCTATCCTTGATGTTGCTATAGATAAGCCACGGTTATGAGACCTTGAGGGGGTAAAGGAATTCCCCGATGTATTCCCTAAAGATCTACCTGGATTGCCAACAAACCAAGCAACATAATTTGTGATAGACCTGCTACCAGGATCGGCACCAGTATCGAAGGCCCCATACTGAATGCCACCTATGAAATTGAAAGAACTAAAGGTGCAGTTACAAGAGCTATTAGATAAAGGTTTCGTCAGACCTAAAATCTCCCCATGGGTCACACCTGCATTGTTCATAAAGAAGAAGGATGGTAGTGTACAATCGGGCATCGACTACCGTAAGTTAAAGAAGCTCACCATTAAGAACTAGTATCCGTTACCAAGGATAAATGACTTGTTTGACCAGCCACAAGGTGCTGCAGTATTTTTGAAGATCAATCTCAGGTCGGGTTACCATCAATTGAAGATAAAGGAGAGTGACGTACCTAAAACAACCTTTCAAACTAGGTATGGGCACTATGAATTCATAGTCATGTCATTTAGACTGACGAATACTCCAGCCTCATTCATGGAACTCATGAACCAAGAGTTTCATGATATGCTAGATACCTTAGTGATAGTTTTCATTAATGACATTCTGATATATTCTCGCAAAGAAGAGGAGCATAAAGTACACTTGCGACAAGCCTTATAGAAATTAAGGAAGAAAACTCTCTATGCCAAGTTTAAGAATGCAACTTTTGATTGAATGAAGTGGCATTCCTAGGTCATGTAGTATCAGTCAAAGGAATCAAAGTAGATCCCAGTAAGATCAAAGCCATCATAAATTTGGGAGCACCCAAGACAGTTACTGAGATTTGCAGTTTCTTAGGTTTAGTTGGGTACTACCACAGATTCGTGGAAGATTATTCCAGGATCACCGTACCTTTGACAAAGCTAACTAAGAAGGGGGAGAAATTTATTTGGTCAAACCAATATGAGAGAAGTTTCTAGACTTTAAAGGAAAGGTTAGTCTCGGCTCCCATATTGACCATTCCAAGGCCAGGTAAACCTCTCACCTTATACTCTGATGCCTCATGACTAGTCTTCGGATGTGTGCTCATGCAAGGAGACTAAGTCATAGCATACGCCTTAGGACAACTAAAGAAACACGAGGAGAACTACCCTACTCACGACTTGGAGCTAGCAGTGGTAGTTTTCGCTCTTAAGGCATGGAGACATTATCTATATGGTGAGAAGTTTCAGATCAAGTGCGACCACAAGAACCCTACATACTTATTCACTCAGAAGGGCTTGAATATGAGGCAACGGAGATGGGTAGAACTGCTAAAAAACTATGATTGTGAGATATCGTACCACCTAGGCAAGGAAAATGTAGTAGTTAAAGCCTTGAGCAGAAAGAGCCTCATGAGATTAGAGGAAGCGAATGAACCAATTCCAAGACGAACAGCACGAATCAATACCCGTAAAAAAGTACAAGAGGAGCTAGATGTATCAGAAGGATCTCTAGGAAACGAGGTCATATGTGAACCTACAAGCATGTTAGCGACACTAAAAATAAAGGCAGAACTAGTTACAAAATTAGTACAAGAACTACCTACGGACCCTTACCTCAGGACACTGAAAGAAAACCTACAAAAGGGAAGAATAGACCTGACTGCACTCTCTCGAATGATGGTGCACTCAGATTTCGAGGAAGATTCTACATCCAGGCAAAGACAGAGGTCATTAAAGAGAAAATTTTGAAGGAAGCCCATAACGCATCATACTCAGCTCACCTAAGAAGTATGAACATGTACCATGACTTGAAGAAAATAGTCTGGTAGAGAGGGATGAAGGAATACATGGTAGAATTTGTATACAAATGCTTGACCTGTAAGCATGTGTAAGCAGTCAAATAAAATCTTTCGGGATTGCTTCAACCACTACCGAGAATGGAACGGAAGTGGGAATGCATTACAGTGGATTTTGTGACGGGGTTACCCTTAACACCAAGAACAGTAGATTCTATTTGGGCAATTGCAAATTGGCTCATGAAGATAACAGAGTTCATAGCTATAAAACCTCAGTACACCATGGATAGACTGGTAAGACTGTATGTGAACCAAATAGTTCATCTACATGGCATACCACAAAACATCATGTCAAACAGAATCCCATATTTACCTCTAAGTTCTGGGAAGGACTACAACAAGCAATGGGTACTGAGTTAAACTCCAGTATAGCTTTTTACCCTCAGACCGATGGTCAGTCGGAAAGGACCATTCAGATCTTGGAGGAGATGTTTTGTGCTTGTGCTATTGACTTTAAAGGAGCTTAGGATGAGAAGCTACCACTGATGGAGTTCACCTACAACAACAACTACCAAGCTAGCATTGGCATGGCTCCATATAAAGCCCTATATGGGAGAAGAAGTCGAACACCCTTATATTGGGAGGAAGTCAGAGAGAGTAGAATCATCGGACCAAACTTCATGTAAGAAAGTTGTCAAGAAGTTGATCTGATCAAAGAAAAGACATCGAGTTTGCGGTGGGTGACAAGGTATTTCTGAAGATTTCTCCCTTGAGAGGATTAAAGCACTTTGGCAAGAAGGAAAAATTGAGTCATAGATTTTTGGGACCTTATGAGATCATCAAACAATGTGGAGCGGTGGCCTACCAGCTAGCATTACCACCATCCTTGTCTAGCATACATGACATATTCCATGTGTCCATGCTAAAAAAAGTACGTTTTGTATCCATCCCACGTGTTGGAGGCAAATCTTCTAAAGTTGAGTAATGACCTAACACTCGAACTCGAGCCTTAAAAATTTTTGGACAGAAAGGTTCAACACCTTAGGAACCAGGATGTCTATTATGTCAAGGTGTTATGGAAGAACCAGTATGTAGAAGACCTTTCGTGGGAAGAAGAAGAGTTGATGAATAGGAAGTATCCCCATTTGTTTAAAAATACAGGTAAGTTAAATTTTGGGGATGAAATTCTTTTAAGGGGAGGGGGAGTTCTAAAACTTTCCCCAGAAAACCCGGCCTATCTTAGATTTTCTTACTATATCAGGGTTTTCCACCATCAACGAACCCGATCCCATGTCAATTTGAAGACCAATCCGAACAAGGTATGAACCAATCCATGGCAATTTAAAATTTTGGACAGCATTCTCAAAACCAGTCACTGGTCCCAACTTACCAATCTTGAAAAGTCCCAGCTGGACATCGTGATCGGTAAGGCTTGGGCAGACTATCCGCGAAGGCCCAGTTCAAAACTTCATTGTAAGTAATTGTGGGAATATTTCCTAGACCTAGGGATGACCCCAATGAGTCCCACCTCACTCCTAACTAATCTAGAGTTGGTTGAGGAGGTAGAGAACCTAAGGTACTCCTTAGGATGCCAATTGGCAGTCCCTTGTAGTCTCCAACTCTCCAAGGGGTTTTACTTCTAGAAGGAGACTCCCAAACCTTAAAACTCTCTCCAAAACCCTACCTCTCTCATGGTATCATTCCAAACACTAGAGTTTTGATGTGTTCTTGGAGAGAGGAGAAAGTGGGAATCACCATCGGGTTTTGATACCATCGATTAGCAGCTCGAAACCACTGTAAGTAAACCTTGCTATCCTTTGTATTGGACCATAGGTCAAGTAGGAAGGATAAGACCTTGGTTCATCAATCATTAATGGAACCACCATCCATTAATGGCTGAGCATCGAAAAGGTCTCGTCAAATTCGAACCCAAAATGAACTGGCAGAAATTTAAATAGTGGACCCTAACCTATGTGATTAATTGATTATAATTTCATGAAGCCTAGCATAAGATTGGCAACTACAATATGGATGTCAGGTCATGGACTCCACAGAGGAGTTCCATCTCAAGAAACCCATGGTTGAAATCTCGGATAAGAAAAACCTAGACCAACTCCTCGGAGAAGGTCCAGTCACGATATACCTGTCATGAAATGCGTAACTAGACACACGACCGGATACATTTGGCAAGCCCCTGGGAAGTTATGGGTCTCGGCATGCAGTCACAATACCTAAGATAGGACCCGTGATCGATTGAGATGATAGAAGGTTCCCGAGAGCATCCAGTCCTAACTACTAGTCTTGATAATCAAAATCGATCAGTTGCGACTGGTTAGCCCCAGAAAGCCTTGTTTAAGGCTAGATCAAATAAACAAAGTAACTAATGAGATTCCCAAATAATAGGTTACTTGTATGTGACCAAGAGTGACCCTTTAATTGGGAATAGTGACTGTCAACAAATCTCAAGTGAGGGAACAGAACCCCTGTCCTATGTTTGGAATGATTTTTGTCTTAAATATGATTAAGAATGATGAATTGATTATGTTAACATGTCATCCTCTTTATTGTGTTTGCACACATTTGCATCTTTTTATCATGAATATTGTGAATGTGTGTGAATATGAATGTACATCGTGAGCAGTAGTGAAACGGTTGAGGATCGTAGGATCCGAATCATTGAGTGGTTGGCTTGTGATGTTCTCGCACCCCTAGCGGGATGATAGCATCTTGGGGGGGGGGAAACTAATAGACTGGGACTCTTGTTGGGTGTGTGTGAGGAAACTACAAGGGATGACATGTAGATTGATGACTAGTGTGACAACCGATGTATGTGACCCTGGCCAACAAGGGGTTAGGTGTTGGTACTGTTTGTCTCTGGGATGATGCGTCGGAACACCACGGCTATTGGTGTAGATTGGTGAGCCCCCATTCTCTCCTATGTATAGAGGTTATGGCCAGCTTCGGTGAGTGTGGTCAGGCCTTCCCATAGGTATAGCATACATTATACCGGACCAATAGTGTGGACTATGAATAATAATTTGGTCATGTATATTGCCATTTCCTGTCTATTTTCTTGCTGAGCTCAAATTGGAGAGCTCACCCTTGTGTAGACAAACTTTTTAGTGGATGTTGCAGGTAACACTATAGCTGCTTTTGAGAATGCTCCAACTGTCTTTTTATGGCGTACATGGACGTACAAACTCAGGAGGAAGACGAACATGATGTTGATTGCGAGTGTGATGCATGCGTGTTCAGGTAAAGGAAGCAAGAGACGCTATGTCAACTTCTAGAAGCCGATGCAGTTTTACTTTAGTTTACTTTATATTTTAGTTTTATTTATTTTGATCAGTACTATTTTATAGCCCAATGTTATGGGGCTGGATTAAGAATGGATTTTAATTATTGGTTATGGATGATGGAGCTAGAATAAGTCTGATACAATGTTACTTATTTTATTTAAGTATCAATAAAAAGCTTAGTTGGTTTAGTTATTTCCACTATCTATATTACTCTGATTAATAAATTGTGACATTGATAGTAATGTGGTTGAGATGGGCATGACACCGCTTATGTGATTCTAAGTTGGACCAAACATAAAATGCGTATCGGTTCAGTCAGCTCCGAAATCTTATGAACAAACAAAGTAACTATCGGTAACGGTACTAACTCAATTATCGCGACCATGATATTCCTGATGAAAGTGGTAACCAGTTATCGCGATAGGATATCCCTACTCGTCAAAAATTTTGCTCTCATTAATGACACCGGTCTGGACTACCAGTCACAAAACTTTCATGACTGAACATAGCTACCGAATAGTTCCAGAAGACCTAAAATTGCTTACGATAGTAAGTATCAGTTGCAATTTATCGAAACCGAATGTCGTGACTGGATAAGTGAAAATCTAATTAAAATGTTTAGTTGCCTATTGTGTATTGGTGTCGTTTCGTATATGTTCTATTCCAATATTGCCCTTATGCCGTTATCATAGAACATGTCACTAACCGTGTTATGAAACGTTTCAGGAATTGTTATCGATCACGAATGGCACCTAATACCTGCTCAGGTTTATGTAATAATGGTAGGGATGATGATGATTTGAACCCAAATGATACACTGCCACCTACTCTGCCCCTTGGTGATGGCACTAAGGGGGAAAATACGTTGCCGCTGCCACCCAAACCTACTGTTGAAAATATCCCAGCAACCATGAGGAGCCTAGCTCACACTATGGGCCAGGAACAATAAGATGTAAGACACGCATGCCACAAACCCAGTCTAACCTTATGTTCTCGTGTTGTGACAGGTCTTCTCATTGCAATCGGCTTAAGCAAACCAACTGTATGAAGAAACCACAAAGCCAAGTAAGAAACAAGTTTTTCAAAGGTTATCCGATCCTTGGGATTCTAGACCTGCGAATAGACCAATGAGTAGACCGGTCAAGCCCAGAATGGAGTCTGTGAATAGGAAACTTTTCTAATTTGAAGAGGCTGCTGTCCTAATTGAGAGAGGACCCTATATGGAGACTTTCTCTCTATATAGATGACATCCTTTTACTGTCTCTCACTCTTTTGAACAATCATAGACCCTAAAATTGAAAGAAAGAGAGGAGAAGAAGGAGAAGAAGGAGAAGAAGGCTTGGAGAGGAAGGAAGCTTGGAAGAGAAGAAGGAGCTCTACAGAGAGAGGTTGTGCCATTGGGTTTCTAACCTCCTGTGTCAAGGATCTATGGTAAGTACCTTACCTCTATAGAAAGTTAGGCTATGTTACATTTGGAATTAGAGATCGCAATGTTTGAGATTGGATTAAATTAAATAACAATACCGTTTTCGATCTTAAGGTTTTCAATAAAAATCTGAAATAAATATAGTTATTAGGGTTTCTTCGAATGAGACAAATCACTAAGGAATTAATGGCCACAGAATGACTCTAGGATGAATCCCATTGTTGAGTCAAATAATTGACTCAGAAGGATTTCAGACTGAAAGACAACCTGAAGTATGACTCAGGAGTTGTCTGGTCCGTTGACCGGTCGACTATATAAGAGACCGGTGTGGCAACCGATGGCTCTTGGAAAGTATGATAGGGTTTGTCCGGTAAACTCACCAGTCCCATAATACAGGACCAGTGACTCGATCGGACAATGTCCAGAAGGCATGTGTTGGAGACCGGTCAGTGAGTATGAACACAATAACTTGATAGTGTGGAACCCTAACTAAAGTTCACTAATTGCCTAGGTTCCCAACTAGTCCCAGATAGTTTCTAAAGCTTGAAAGAGGAACAAACATCAATCATAGGTGACGAAACAAGGCCTGAACTAACTGGTTAATAACAAGTTATCCTTTATTTCTGTTAATGTGACTGTTATTGCCATGCTTTGTATGATTGTTTACGCATCTCACATGTCATCCAATTAACTACTATTTATCTTGTTCATGCATATTTACTGTTTCTTTGTATGAAGATGATGTTGAGGATAGGCATGTGTTTTTGTGTGGTTGGTGTGCTAAATGGGGAGAGGTAATAACATCTAACATTCTTTACATTAACATCATCATATCGCCATT
The DNA here is from genome assembly GCA_028583415.1 of Protea cynaroides. NCBI lineage: Eukaryota > Viridiplantae > Streptophyta > Magnoliopsida > Proteales > Proteaceae > Protea > Protea cynaroides. Next base: position 20,319,172 of record CM053269.1, read on the forward strand.
ACATTAGCGAAACTAATATGCTATAGGGATCAGGGGGTGATTATGGTGTGTGGCTGTAAGCTCTGTCAGCGAACCCTAGCTCTATCTCTATGGACGTATTGTGGGATGGTGGGATAAGGCCTTGGATATATCTGGATGACATTTAGGATTGGTTAGTCATGAACCTAGTTTACAAGCCCTCGCCAGTAGAGGCATATGTACTGGTATGGGGTAAAGTATTGGGGGAAGTGCTGGCAGTGGGTAATGTAAGACTCGCACCCAAAATCTCGTTACTAACCCTGATTCCTCTTGCGTCAGGTCTCAACACATCGACTAGTAGAGTACCTGATGCAGACCCAATGATGGTATCCAAACCTTAAGTTAGTCTTTATTACTTGTAAATAGTGATATAGGGTGTCCAAGTAGGCTTAGGATGGATAAGACATCCATCCCAAAGCATTTGAGCCAAAGAAAGGATCAATTGACTGTGTTTTAGGCCAACCGATAGAACATATAGGTATAACATTCATCCAGTTGAGTTTAACCAGTTAAACTCGAGCCAGTCACATTCTCTCTCCTCAATTTCCTATAAAAGGGGACCGAAGCCCTCATTTTCTCTCTTCTTACACCATAAGGCTTTGGAAGAGAATAGAAGATAAGATAAAAGAAGAAGGAAAAAATGAGAGCTTAAGCTCAAGGAACTCAAACTCTAGCCATCTCTTTGGAGGTAAGTGTTCTTAAACTTCCTCCTTCTCCTTTGTGTAATGGCTAGCAACCTTGGTGGCTGGGCACCATTAATGGTGACCACCATTAATGACTCTAGAAGACCTAGGTTGGTTTTCCCCACTCCTTAACGAGTTAATGAGGTAGAGTTACCCTCCTTCCTCTCTTCCTTGGGGAAATGAATGCAAGAATGCTTGGTGGTTAGAGCTCCACTAATGGAGATCTCATTATGACCTAGAAAACCTAGGGTTTGTTCACTAACTCCACTAAGGGAGCCATTAAGCCATTGTGAATATTTATGGTGGGAATGAGTTCCTCACCAATCGAAATGGCAATAATGAAGTGGGAAGCAAGTTCCTAACTTGAGGATCCTTGCTTCGTTCATGACTTGGTTTCTGGGATGAATCATAGCACATACTAGCAGAACGGTCATGTTCATTCTTTCGATTAGCCCAGACCGTAATACCACCAGGGCAAAGGCCTTGGCTAATGGATAATGAACTAATTAGAGTCTCAAATTGGAGGCACATACCTATATAATAGTCCCAACCGTTCGACCAATAATCGATGAATCTGCTTGGTTCGGATTTTTAGTTAGGCTTAGTAGTTAAGCGGAGCCAGTGCCGGATGAATGATCACCAGGCAATGCTTCCGAAAAACCTACTAGAATCTCAGAGTTATTAACAGCATACGAAATGGATGATCAATTGGATGGTCGAGCATCTGCTCGTTTATCCAGTACTACGCACTTAGAAAAACTCTAAGTATTTACTGGTTCCACGTACCAATAGAACCCTCTACTGGTTCCATCTACTAGTTCAATCAGTGTTGGCCTTTAAGCCTAGTAATGATTAGGAAGACCATCCTTTTGGTTCTCGGCCTTCTGTGAGACTCATGCATGGACACTAAGACTTGTCTATGCCGGTTTAAAAGCTATAAAACAAACCTAATGAAATCTTATATGCTTAATTAGGTATTGAACAAGGGTGATCATTAAAGCCTCTTATTTGGCTTGAATACTACTGCACTCTTTGTGTAATTAGGTGAGGGGTTTAGTCCTTAGACATAGGACATATTAATAACATGCCTATATTCCTAGTAACATGTTTAGGTTGTTATTTAATTGTATACTGTCATGATTGTTATGTATGAGCAAGCATTTGCATTTTTATAACTACAAATGTTGTATGATTGTTTGGGTATGGTGGACGTGTGTAGTATAAGAGTACAATATACGGGTCATATTGTAGATGCTAGGCTCTAACGGGAGCACGATAATCCATGGGATGGAGCCAGGGTTCGCCGTTAGAATATAGTTTTATTTATAAATTGATGCGACCATGTATGATGGTTTATGTGATGCATAGGAGTGCGTATGTGAAGCCTATAGTGGGAGGTAATGAACCCTATAAGGATAGGTGTCCCCAAGGGGAGAGTCTACCTGTAGAAATTGTTTAGTGGCCCATGATCGTTTATTCAGTTTCTATATTCACCCAGGATGTAGAAACTCAAATCTGAAACTGAATATAAAATAAATTGCATTCATATCATTGATTATTGTATGTGCATAGCATGTGATACTAGATTTCTCACTGAGCTGGGATGTGAGTTCACCCTCGTGTTGATACTATTTTTCAGATCATTCTACAGGTGATTTATTCATTGCTGAGTTTATGGTGGCTCCTTTGGCTACTGTGACTATTGGCCATGATGATGTTGGTGGAGAGCATGGCGAAGGCTGCACCTGTAGCGACTGTGTTTACGCATGACGTAGCCCTCCCCTTACTTTCTCCCTTCCCCGATATACTCTTGACTATTATGATTCTTTTCTATGGTAGACAAAGAGGTCTATCATGAACAATGTAATGAATTTACTGTTTTGGATTTGGGTATTTGAATATTGATATTGTAGTAAATATTTTGATGGAAAACAAATGGTTTGTAACAAATAACATGAAACATAGAGTGGGATATGATATCATTTAAATGCATCTGTCTATATTAAATGCTTTTATTTATTTTATTATTGCTTTTGGATTATTGTGGATATTATATGTGTAGACTGTGGGATTTATTTGAAATCATGATGGTAACGATCTTAGATGTATTCGGGTGCCACAAGGGTTGACCCAGATATCACGCCTGATTCTCCAGAATGGGCTGTGACATGTGATCCGGTAGGTTCTAGCTTTATCTCTATTCTATAGTGTGTGATGTGGGATGATAGCGGTGTGTGATCCATTAGGCATGCTCACACTCTCGTGCATGGAGGTGTGGTGGCTGTCTATCCTTAATATAGCACATTGCAAACTTATACCATACCAAATAAATGAATTTGACATCATGCATATGTTTGTTGCACTGTTTTGTTTTCTCACTGAGCTAAGTTGTGAGCTTACCCCACGGTACTATATTCTTTTAGTTTCTGATGATGCAGGTGTTACCCTTAAAGACTATATCAATGCGCCCACGTATGGACATGTGGCGGTTGTGGATGTCCAACCTGTGGAGGACGAGCATGACTCATCGTGCAAGTGCTTCCACTATATTCATGCATAGGGTTTTGTTTTTTTATTTGACTTATAGGATTCGTAATAGTTTATTATTTTATATTTTTATACACTGGAGATAATTGGTTATTATTATTTATCACTGTAGACTCTCAGTTCATATTAATACAATTTCTGCTATTTATTTTTTTACTCTGATTATGAGAAGTGTATGGTTTGATAGTTGGCACGGTCCTATGTGATCTTGGCTTGAACCGTTGGTTCATATGACAATTTATCACACTTCTGGTTCATCCAAAATTGGGGTGTGACATGGGATGTTCTAAGAGAACAATAGTAGGAAAGTCAGGCCCAGCAGCGACAGTTTTTGGCCAACCTCAGAGACATACTGAGGCCAACACTGGCACCTCTAGGAATATCTCCTCAGGGGAACAATACCACCAATGTTCCATTACCTGGAGCCAATACTACCAACATTGCTGGAATATCGATAGCTTACGACAGGGTTGCGAATGAGACTAATTGCAACAAACCAGTTATTCAAACTCAACATCAAGTCATACCAATGCCACAATAGCAAGATCCATCCAGGACTGCGGAGAGGTTTATGAAAATGAAACCTCTGAAATTCACTAGAATTTGGACTAATCCCTTGCAGCCGATAATTTGGATTAAGTCCACCAAGAAGACACTGTAAATGATGATATGTACTGAAGATGAGAAGATCTTGTGTGCCACTTATATGCTCGAAGGTGAACCAAATACATGGTAAGATTCCACTCAACCACTCCTAGTAGCCAAGCATCCCTAGATCACTTGGGTAATCCTCAGAGAGGCCTTCATTCACAAATACTTCCCAAGAAGCATTAGAGACAAGAAGGAGGTCAAGTATCTGAATGTCCCAGGGACAACTATCTGTGGCTGAGTACTAGCAAAAGTTTGAACAACTATTTTACTTTGCCTTGGCTACCATGAAAAAAGAGGCGGCCAAGGCTCGCAGGTTCACAAAAGGATGGATTGTGAGGCAACATCTGAGCTACTATGGATGTACTGGGCAAGAAAGTGTACTCCGACACTGTTTAGACGGCCAAGATCATAGAATCCAGTTTGCGAGACAGCTACTTTGCATAGAATGGAACTAATAAGAGGACAGCCAACTTCACCGGTAGAAGGACAACAAACAAAACCTTTTGTGCAGCTCAGACTACAGAAAAGTTTACCACTGCTAAGGCAGCACCTGTAAGGAACCGTCCAGCTACCTCAACTGTTGCCAATCTCAAATGTTTCAATTGTGGGTTGACAGGACATTTCTCCAGAGCTTGTCTTCACCCTCCAAAAGCAGCCCAGATAGGAAAAGTGTATACCATCTCAGCTGAAGAAGCGGAGGTCTCCTTGATGTGGTAACAGGTATGCATTTACAGTTATTATAATTTGCATGCAAAAACTAAAGCATTGTAAAATACCTAAGGTATTGTATCTATAGTGGGAGTACAAGCAAAGGTACTCTTTGATTTGGGAGCTACCGACTCCTTTGTGTCTCCATCATTTGGAGAAAGTATCAAAGGTGAAACGGAACCCCTCAAGGCACCATTGATCATCCGATCACCTTTGGGAGCAGAAGTACTTCTCAATGAATGCCAAGGGCTGTGCCCAGTCCTAATAAATGGTAGAAGTCTAGAGGCAAAAGTAATTCAACTGGACATGTCAGACTTCAATGTGATCTTGGGTATGGATTGGTTATCTCTATACAAGGCAAGTCTCCAATGTGCGGAGAAAAATCTGTTGTTCAATGAAGGCGATGGGGTGATGTTCGAATTCCTAGGGGATAGGAAACCTAAGAAGAAGAAGCTATTTCTCTTGGCACTTAAGGCAATTAAGTATCTACAGAAAGGGGGAGTAGCATTTCTAGTGTATGTCCTTGATGTTACTGCGGACAGGTCACGGTTAAAAGACCTTGAGGTGGTAAAGGAATTCCCTGACGTATTCCTTGAAGATCTACCAGGATTGCTACCAAATTGAGCCACAAAATCTGTAATAGACCTCCTACTAGGATCGGCACCAATATCGAAGGCCCCATACCGAATGGCACCTACTGAATAAAAGAAACTGAAGGTGTAATTACAAGAGCTATTAAATAAAGCTTTCATCAAACCTAGCATCTCTCCATGCGACCCACCTGTATTATTCATAAAGAAGAAGGATGGTAGTGTGTAATTATGCATCGACTACCATGAGTTAAACAAGCTCACCATTAAGAATTGGTATCAGCTACCAAGTATAGATGACTTGTTTAACCAGCCACAAGGTGTTGTATTATTTTTAAAGATAAATCTCAGGTCGGGTTACCATCAATTGAAGATAAAGGAGAGTGACATACCTAAAATAGCCTTTCGAACTAGGTATGGGCACTATGAATTCTTAGTCATGTCATTTGGATTAATGAATGCTCTAGCATCGTTCATGGAACTCATGAATCGTGAGTTGCATGATATGCTAGATACCTTAGTGATAGTCTTCATTGACAACATTTTGATTTATTCTTGCAATGAAGAGGAGCATAAGGTACACTTGCAACAAGGCTACAAAGATTAAGGGAAAAGACTCTCTATGCCAAGTTTAAGAAATGTGACTTTTGGTTGAATAAAGTGGCATTTCTAGGTCATGTAGTATCAGCTGAAGGAATCAAAGTAGATCCCAGTAAGATCGAGGCCATCATAAATTGGGAAGCACCAAAGACAGTTACTGAGATTACAGTTTCTTAGGTTTTGCTGGGTACTATCGCAGATTCGTGGAAGACTATTCCAGGATCGTAGTACCTCTGACAAAGCTAACTAAGAAGGGGGAGAAATTTATTTGGTCAAACCAATGCGAGAGAAGTTTCCAGACTTTGAAGGAAAGGTTAGTCTTGGCTCCCATAATGACCATTCCAAGGCTAGGTGAACCACTCACCTTATATAATGATGCCTCAAAACTAGGCTTGGGATGTGTGCTCATGCAAGGAGACCAAGTCAGAGCATACGCCTCACGACAACTGAGGAAACACGAGGAGAACTACCCTACTCATGACTTGGAGCTAGCAGCTGTAGTTTTCAATCTTAAGGCATAGAGACATTATCTATATGGCGAGAAGTTTCAAATCAAGTCTAACCATAAGAGCCTTATGTACTTATTCACTCAGAAGGACTTGAATATGAGGCAATAAAGATGGATGGAACTGCTAAAAGACTACGATTGTGAGATATCGTACCACCCAGGTAAGGCGAACGTAGTAGCTGATGCCTTGAGTAGAAAGAGCCTCATGAGATTAGAGGAAGGGAATGAACCAATTCCAAGACCAACAGTACGAACCGGTATCTGAAAAAAAGTACAAAAGGAGCTGGACGTATCGAAAGGATCTTTAGGAAAGGAGGTCAATGTGAACTTGCAAGCCTGTTCACGGCACTACAAATAAAGGCAAAACTAGTTACGGAAGTAGTACGAGAACTACCAATAGACCCTTACCTCAGGACACTGAAAGAAGACTACAGAAGGGAAGAATAGACCCTGACTTCACTCTCTTGATTGATGATGCACTCAGATTTTGAGGAAGACTCTACATCCCGGCAACGGCGAAGGTCATTAAAGAGAAAATTTTGAAGGAAGCCCATAACGCACCATACTTAGCTCACCCAGGAAGTACAAAGATGTACTATGAGTTGAAAAAAACCATCTGGTGGAGAGGGATGAAGGTAAACGTGGCAGAATTTGTATACAAATGCTTGATCTGTCAGCAAGTGAAAGTAGTCAGATAGAATCCTTTGGGATTGCTTCAACCACTATCGATATTAGAATGGAAATGCGATTGCATTACTATAGATTTTGTGACTGGGTTACCCTTAACACCAAGAACAGTAGATGCAGTTTGGATAATGGCAAATAGGCTTACGAAGACAGCAAGGTTCATAGCTACAAGACCCAGTACACCATGGATAGACTTGCAAGACTGTATGTGAACCAAATAGTTCGTCTACATGGCATACCACAAAGAATCATGTCAGACAGAATTCCCAGATTTACCTCTAAGTTCTAGGAAGGACTACAACAAGCAGTGGGTACTGAGTTAAACTCCAGTACAGCTTTTCACCCTCAAACCGATGGTCAGTCGGAAAGGACCATTCAGATCAGGGAGAACATGCTGCTTGCTTATGCTATTGACTTTAAAAGAGCTTGGGATGAGAAGCTACCACTGATGGAGTTCGCCTACAACAATAGCTATCAAGCTAGCATTGGCATGGCTCCATTTGAATCCCTATACGGGAGAAGATGTTAAACACCCTTATATTGAGGAAGTTAGAGAGAGAAGAATCATCGGACCAGACATCGTACAAGAAACTTGTCAAGAAGTTGATCTGATTAGAGAAAGGATCAAGGCCGCATAAACTCGTCAGAAAAGCTACTCAGATCTTAGAAAAAAGACTTCAAGTTTGCAGTGGGAGGCAAGGTACTTCTAACGATTTCACCCTTGAGAGGATTAAAGAGCTTTGGCAAGAAGGGAAAACTGAGTCCTAAATATGTGGGACCTTATGAGATCATTAAATTATGTGCAGTAATGGCCTACCAACTAGCATTACCACCATCCTTCTCTAGCGTACACTATGTATTCCATGTGTCCATGCTAATGAAGTACGTTTTGGATCCATCCCATGTATTGGAAGCAGATCCTCTAGAGTTGAGTAATGACCTAACACTCGAACTCAAGCCTTAAGAAATTTTGGACAGCAAGGTTCAACACCTTAGGAACTGGGAGGTCTATTATGTCAAGGTATTGTAGAAGAACCAGCATGTACAAGACCTTTCGTGGGAAGAAGAAGAGTCGATCAAGGGAAAGTATCCCCACTTGTTTGAAAAAATAGGTAAGTTAAATTTTGGGGAAAAATTTCTTTTAAGGGGGGTGTTGTAAACCCTGCACCTAGAAAACCCATGTCAATTTGAATATTAGCTCGAATTAAGTACAAACCAATCCATGAAAATTTAAAAATTTGGACTTATGTTCTCAAAACCAGTCACGGTCCTGACTTATCTGTCTCAAAAAGTCCCAGTTGGACATTGCGACCAGTAAGGCCTGAACAAACTACCCGCGAAGGACCAATTCAAAACTCAATTGTAAGTCATTGTGGGAATATTCCCTGGACCTACCATTTCACTCTTAACTAATCTAGAGTTGGTTGAGGAGGTGGAGAATCCAACTGACTGCTTAGGATGCCAATTGGAAGTCCCTTGCAATCTCCAACTTTCCAAGGAGTTTTACTCCAAGAAGGAGACTCCTAAACCTTAAAACTCTGTCCAAAACCCTACCTCTCTCAGAGCATCATTCCAAACCCTAGAGTTCTGACATGTTCATGGATAGAGGAGAAAGTTGGTGGAAGAAGAAGGAAGCTGGGAAGAAGAATTGTCCTGGGAATCACCACTGGGTTTTGATACCATCTATTAGCAGCATGAAACCACTGTGTGTAAACCTTGCTATCCTTTGTATTGGATCTTAGGTCAAGTAGGAAGGATAAGACCTTGGTTCATCAACCATTAATGGAACCACCATCCATTAATGGCTAAGCATCGAAAAGATTTTGTCGAATTCGAGCCCAGAATAAATTGGCAGAAATTTAAATAGTGGACCCTAACCTATGTGATTGATTTATTATAACTTCATGAAGCCTAGCATAGGATTGGTAAATACAATATGGATGTCAAGTCATGGACTCCAGAAAGGAGTTCCATCTCAGGAAACCCATGGTTGGAATCCTGGATAAGAAAAACTCAGACCAACTCCTCAGAGAAAGTCCGGTCGCAACATACTGGTTGTGAAATATGCAACCGAACACGTGACCGGATACATTTGAAAAGCTCCTGGGAAGTTACCGGTTTTGACATCCGATCGCGACACTTGTGATAGGACCCATGACCAGTTGGGATGATAAAAGGTTCCCAAGAGCATCCGGTCCCGACAACCGGTCCCGATAATTAAAACCGGTCAGTCGACCGTTAAGCCCCAGAAATCCCTGTTTTAGACAGGATAGAATAAACAAAGTAACTAATGAGATTCCCATACAATAAGTGAGTTGCATGTAACCATGAGTGACCCTTCGGCTGCCAATAGTGACTATCTACAAATCTCAAGTGAGGGAACAGAACCCCTGTCCTATGTTTGGAATGATTTTTATCTTGAATATGAATATGAATGCTGAATTAATTATGATAACATGTCATCCTCCTTATTACATACATTTGCATCTTTTTATCATGAATATTGTGAATGTGTGTGAATAGGAATGTGCATTGTGAGCAGTGGTGAAATGGTCGAGGACCGTAGGATCCGACTCACTGATTGGTTGGTTTGTGATATTCTCGCATCCCTAGCTAGATGACAGCATCTTAGGGGGGAAAAACGAATGGACTGGGATTCCTACTGGGTGTGTGTGAGGAAACTACAAGGGATGACATGTAGATTGATGACTAGTGTAACAACCCATGTATGTGACCCTGGACAAAGGGAGGTTAGGTGTTGGTACGAATAGGGGAAGAGGGGAAGGTGTTGGAATGTTCGTCGCTGCATCATTGGCCAAACCTTTGCCCTAGTACTATCTTTCTCTGGGATGATGTGTGGGAACACCAGGGCTATTGGTGTAGACTAGTGAGCCCCCATTCTCTCCTGTGCATGGAAGTTATGGCCAGCTTCGGTGAGTATGGTTAGGCCTTCCCATAGCTAGAGCACACATTATACCAGACCAATAATGTGAACTGGGAATAATAATATGATCATGTATATTGCCATTTACGTATCTGTTTTCTTACTGAGCTTAAGCTGGAGAGCTCACCCTTGTATACACAAACTTTATAGTGGATGTTACAGGTAACACTGTAGCTGATTTTGCGAGTGCTCCAATTGACTCTTTTATGGCTTACATGGATGTGCAAACTCAGGAGTAAGACGAACATGATGCTGATTATGAGTGTGATGTGTGCTTGTTCAGGTGAAGGAAGCAAGAGATGTTGTGTCAACTGTTGGAAGCCAATGCAATTTTATTTCAGTTTACTTTATGTTTTTGTTTTATTTATTTTGATCAGTACTATTTTATAGCCCAATGTTATAGGGTTGGATTAAGAATGGTTTTTAATTATTTGTTGTGGATGATGAAACTAGAATAAATCTGAAACAATGTTACTGATTTTGTTTAAGTATCAATAGAAAGCTCAGTTGGTTTGGTTATTTTGACTATCTATATTACTCTGATTAATAAATTGTAACATTGGTCATGATGTGGTTGAGATGGGCACGACACCGCTTATGTAATTCTGGGTTGGACCAAACATAAAATGAGAATCGGTTCAGTCAGCTCTGAAATTTTACATATCGTAAATTTGGGGTGTGACAGGACTGAAATTTTACTTATCGTAAATTTGGGGTGTAACAGGTCCTATCACACCCCGTCAAGGGAGACCTCTGCTTCTTTAGCTGAAATGGCATACACTTTCCTTGTTTGGGCTGCTTTAGGAGGCGAGGACAAGCTCTAGAGAAATGTCCTATCTCCCTACAATTGAAACATTTGAGATTGGCAACAAGTGAGGTAGCTAGATGGTTCCCTATGGGTGTTGCCTTAGTTGTAGTAGACTTTGCTGTAGTTTGGGCTGCATGAAAGGTTTTGTTTGTTGTCCTTCCACCGGTAAAGTTGGTTGTCCTCTTATTAGTTCCTTTTTATATAAAGTATCTGTCTCATAGACTGGATTCTATGATCTTGGCCATCTGAATGGCGTCAGAGTATACTTCCTTGCCCAGTGCATCTACAATAGCTAGGATGTTGCCTTACAATCTCTTTGTGAACCGGCGAGCCTTGGCCACCTCTTCCTTCATGCTAGCTGGGCCAATGTAAAACATTTGTTCAAACTTTTGCTCGTACTCGTCCATAGACAGTTGTCCCTGGGACACATTTAGATACTCAACCTCCTTCCTATCTCTGAAGCTTCTTGGGAAGTATTTGTCGAAGAAGGCTTCTCTAAAGATTACCCAAGTGATCTGGGGATGCTTGGCCTCTAGGAGTGGCTGAGTGGACTCCCAAAATGTATTTGGTTCAGCTTCGAGCATATAAGTGCTGTACAAAATCTTCTCATCATCAGTACATGTCATCATTCGCAGTGTCTTCTCGATGGACTTAATCCAAATTGTCGGATGCAAGGGATTAGTCCCCATTCCAATGAATTTCAAAGGTTCCATTTTCATGAACCTCTCCACAGTCTTGGATGGATCTTGCTGTTGTGGCACTGATATGACTTGATGTTGAGTTTGAATAAGTGGTATGTTGCAATTAGTCTCATTCGCAACCCTATCCTAAGCTGTCGACATTCGAGCAATGTTGGTAGTATTGGCTCCAGGTAATGGAACATTGGTGGTATTGTTTCCTTGCGGAGCTATTCCTAGAGGTGCTAGTGTTGGCCTCAGTATGTCTCTGAGGTTGGCCAAAAACTATCGTTGTTGGGCCTGACTTTCCTACTGTTATTCTCTTAGCACATCCCATTGTTCCTAGCCCTGGGTGTGAGATAGATTCCTCATGATTGCTGGGATATTCTCAGCAATAGGTTCGAGTGGGGATGGCAACATGTTTTCCCCCTGAGTGCCATCACCAAGGGGCAGAGTAAGTGGCTGCGTATCATTTGGGTACGAATCATCATCATCCCGACTATTATTGCATGAACCTGAGTGGGTATTAGGTTCCATTTGTGGCCAGTAATGATTCCTGAAACGTTTCATAACACGGTTAGTGACACGTTCTAAGATAACGGCTTAAGGGCAATACTGGAATAGAACATGTACGAAATGACACCAATATGCAATAGGCAACTAAACATTTTAATTAGATTTTCACTTATCCTATTGCGGCATCAGGTTTCGATAAATCGTGACCGATACTGGTGACCGTAACCTATTTTAGGTCTTCTGGAACTATCCGATCGCGATATCCCATTGTGACACTCGCGCGATCGGTAATCCAAACTGGTAGCATTACCAAGAGCAAAAATTTTACCGGTGGGGATATCCCGTAGTAATAACTGGTTGCAATTTCTATCTGGAATCGCAACCGATTGAGGAAATTCCTCCCTCCTCTAAAAACAATACGGGTTTTAAACTTTTACTATTCATTCTTGTTTTTCTCTCCAGCGATTTGGACTTCTCCTCTCGCCTCCAAACACCACGTTTTCACATCCAGTGGACTTCAAACCTTCGGCAACCTACTCAAACTCCTTACTCATCGATCAAAGGTGTGATTCTTGACTTCTTACTACCTTTTTCCCCTTTCTAGGGTTTGAAATGGTTAATTTCAAGCCTTAGCTACTCTTTTCTTGAATTCTTCATTCTAAATCCTTCTTAGAAAATTTTCATCCATTACAATGCTTTCATAATGTACTGTTAGTAATTTTAAGTGATCATAACTTATTCTTCATGCCATATTACATAAGAATCATATCGAAATTGGTGTATCTCCCTTACATTCAACCATTTACATTTTTATGCTACTCTCCTACAAGGATTCCTCCATATGCATGCACACCATTGTGGTTGAGTTGTACCTCACTTCAACATGATTGTTTATATTTCATCTATGTTTTCCATTGTCTCTATAGGTGGAATATTGGAACTTCTCCTATCTCATGTATATACTCAATTTGGGAATTTCTTATAAATTCCCATTTCATGTTTTGTTACCATTGCACCAATTTTAAACTATTTTGAATACTACCCCACTGTTTTGTCACTCATTTCATTATTGCCTCTCTCTATTTCCTTTTTGTCATGTATGTTTTAACTTCTTTCCTATTTGTTTCTTTTGCAAAGAATGGCTCCGAGAAAGAGGTCCAGAATCCCTACTCCTCCAATATTTGACTATGTACGGTTCCATTCACTGGAAGCACAGGAATCATACCCCTGGTTCGAGAACAGGTAGGTAGAGGTGGGTAGACAGGTGGTATTTGAGGACTTAGAGTGGTTTAAGGTCCAGACAACCTTTGACGCTATGGGTTGGTCACCCGTTCTACGCTACAACATCATCACCAGACCAAAGTTGGAGAGATAGTTTTACTATAACCTTCAGGTGGAAGGTTTTGATGAGTTCACGACAGCTCAAGATCTGCGCATTACTAATCGGGTGATGGGTGTTGACATCAAATTCAACACCGAGCAGTTGGCAGGTCTCTTGGGGCTATGGATGGCAAAGTGGCTTTTGGTGGTCCAAAAGAGAAGGACTTTCAGACTGAGGGTATGAGAGCAGAAATTTGGGGTCAAATCCTCATCCCAGGCCATAGGCATCAATGTGCCAACCACCGTCCTCTTCCTAGAGTATACTGTAGGATATTTCAACACAACATTGTTCCCCAAGGCGGCCACTACAACGAAGTGTCAGCCTTCTGCTAGTTTCTCACATACCGCTTGGTGACTCATACTCCCATCTACTTTCCCTACATTCTGATGAGGACTATGATCATGGCTGCAAACAGTACCAGTTCTTCCCATCTGCCATATGGGAGGTTGCTCACACACTTCTTTACTCTATACGACATTGATGTGTATGGTGCGCTCACCATTGACTAGATGGTGGCTGTGGATTTTGATTGGGAAGCCATCGTGAAGATGGAGTTACATGAGCAGGTATTATCTGACGATGAGTTGCAAGCTAGACCATCACCCCTACTTAGACGAAGAGAGGCTCCTACAGCGGCAGACACAGATGAGACAGATGATAGGAGGACGAGGACATGCCAGTAGAGGTATCGAGAGAGAGTGGTAATCTCCCTATCGGTTCTACAAGGGCTCCTACTACCTTGGATGATGTCATGACAAAGATTCACAATATCGGGGCTGATTAGAGAGATCAGACTCCCATAGTGGAAAACCAGATCCGATGGATGTCACTTGCTTAGTCCACCCTCTCTACTTGCCTTGATAGCATACAGGCGGCGTTGGTGAAAGTAGGATTGCTATCTCCAAGGGACATGGCTGAGGCTTCGACTGTGGGTACGGTACGGGTGCAGACTTTCCAGCAGGTTCGCGGGTCTACACCTCCCCTATCAAACACATAGGGATTTTTATTTACCTTGATATCATTTTCGACTAGTAATGGTTCGGCTTAAGAACCATACTCATTTGAACATCTGGCTACTCTTTTTTTTTTTGTACTTGTTAATACTTCCGCTTTTATGCAAATATGTCTTTCATTTACATAACTCTTGGTTTGCAGTAATTTCTAGTCTTTTCCTAGCACGTTATGCTTTTGGTTGTTTAGCACACAGCAAGATATTCGTTTCATAGTTACTAGTTATGATCTTTCAGTTTTTATTAATTCCTAATGCTCAGTCCACTAAATATAAGTGACATTGTATGGGTTGAGTAGCTTACAGAGCTTAAAGCTCTGATACCAAACCTGTCATACCCCAAATTTATGATATTTATGATATGTAAAATTTTGGACCTGACTAAACCAATATGTATTTTATGTTCGGTTCAACCCAAAATCACATAAGCAGTGTCATGCCCGTCTCAACCACATCATGACCAATGTCATAATTTATTAATCAGAGTAATATAGCTAGCCAAAATAACTAAACGAACTCAGCTTTCCATTGATACTTAAAAAAAAAATAAGTAACATTGTATCAGACTTATTCTGGTTCAATCATCTACAACCAATAATTAAAAACCATTCTTAATCCAGCCTTATAACATTGGGCTATAAAATAGTACTAATCAAAATAAATAAAACTAAAACATAAAGTAAACTGAAATAAAACTGCACCGGCTTCCAGCAATTGACACAACGTCTCTTGCTTCCTTCACCTGAACACGCATGCATCAGACTCGCAATCAGTGTCATGTTCATCATCCTCCTGAGTCTACACGTCCATGTACGCCATAGAAAAGACAGTCGAAGCATTAACAAAATCAGCTACAGTGTTACCTGCAACATCCACTAAAAAGTTCATGTACACAAGGGTGAGGTCTCTAACTTGAGCTCAGTAAGAACAGACAAGCGAATGGCAATATGCATGATCATATTATTATTCCTAGTTCACACTCTTGCTCTGGTATAATGTATGCTATAGCTATGGGAAGGCCTGCCATACTCACCGAAGCTGGCCATAACCTCAATGCACAGGAGATAATGGAGGCTCACCAGTCCACACCAATAGCCCTAATGTTCCCATACGTCATCCCAGAGACAAACAGCACTAGGGCAAAGGTTTGGTCAATGATGCGGCGACAAACATTCCAACACCTTCCCCTCTTCCCCTATCCATACCAACACCTAACCCCCTGTTGGCCAGGGTTACATACATGGGTTGTCACATCAGTCATCAATCTACATAGTTTTGTCCATTATCTGAAAACTTGTGTCATAATTTTAACAGTTTTGAGTCGTTAATCTTCCCAAATTTCTTCATAAAAAATACATTTTTTTCAAAGAACATTGAATATATGTTTTTTTTTTTTTTGATAATTTTGCACTGTTCAAAAAAGGTTTCATTGATGTCTCATTCATTATAACATCAATGATTGTTTAAGTGAATTCTACCATATTTGGATTAATGGCTATATTTAGAGCATTCATATGCTTTGTTTGGATTGTGCATACCATGTTTACCACATTCTATGTGTTGCTATTTTTGGTAGAATAGATAAATTTTTACCATATTTTAGCAAAATCTTAATAATTACAATTTGTAAGTCTTACTATGCTTAGAAAATAGCATATAAGATCTTTTTTTTTTTTTGAAAAATTCATGTCATATATGCATTCTATGATTGGTACTTACCATATTGATATATAGATGCATATTAGATCTTGCCATATTAAATCTTGCCATGCTTAGATCTTGCCATGCTTAGATCTTACCATATTAGGTTCTTGCCTTATTTGCAATACATGCCATATTAGGAAGATTTTCATAATCTTACTATATGTTGTGATAGTTACCATAAATATCATACATGCCATGCTTATAATATTCCATTTGTGACAATAATTTCATTTTTTGTAACACCCTAGTTGAACTGCCATATCTATACACCTAGCAAACATATTAGGTGTGAGACGTGCATTTAGGCACTCACATTCTTGGGAATGGTATAATGAAAAATAATAAAAGTCTTAACAAAGAAAGAGAATGCTTTCTCAAACCTTCCAAAATTAGAATTCAGGATAAAAAGGGTAGCTCAGGACGATTTCTGTCCCTCGGTAAACCCTAAACCTAGAATAGGTTCTCAACCCTAAACCTAGAATAGGTTATAAACCCTAAACCTAGAATAGGTTCTAAACCCTAAACCTAGAACAGGTTCTCACATTCTAACCTAGAACAGGTTATCAACCCGAACTACGTGGATTCTGATTCCTAGGGCAAACCCTAGGATACGTAGGCCATTTAGGAGAAACCCAAATTTGGATCCACACCTTAGTCCACTCGGACTATCCATAGATCTACAAGGATACCCATTCATTTCAACCCAGATCCCGAACTACGTGGATTCTGATTCCTAGGGCAAATCCTAGGATACGTAGGCCATTTGGGAGAATCCCAAATTCGGATCCACACCTTAGTCCACTCGGACTATCCATAGATCCACTAGGATATCCATCCATATTTTGACCCAAATAGGGTTATCCACATTCCAACCCAAATAGGGTTATCCATATTTTGACCCAGATAAGGTTATCCACATTCCAACCCAAATAAGGTTATTCATTTTTAGATCCATTAGGACTATCTATCAGTGCACATGGACTATCCAGATCCTAACCCATAGGATTTTTCATCCTTTCAAGCATAAATTTCAACTTGAACAATGAACTTAATCATGCATAAGCATAAGTTACAATCGTAAACTTTAATCACACCTGAACTACAATGGTGAACCTGATTTTCAGAATAATTCCGTGATACATAGGCAATCTGATGGATACAGACTCGGTTCAATGATATCAAACCACTTGGTTTGGTTTGGTTTAACAAATAGAGTCTAGCATAGGAAAGGTATAGGAGACCGATTTCGATCGGGCAGTTTGGGTGCCTAACCCATAACAGTAACCTGACGCTTACCCAATCTCTGATGGACCAGAAATCCAATCTAAGGGTCATGAGTCAATCGAAGTCTTATCTTGGGGTGAGATTTCACATTTCTAAGGTCCTAGACCTTAATCTAGGTGGCAACTTCCAAGATTTCCATCTTTGTCCTCACAATAAGCTAAAATGATTTTGAACTCAACTAGAAGCGGTCCATTGATGAATCCATTGAACCCCAAACTGGGGCATGAACCAGAGAAACCTTGAGCTTAAAAAAGTATTAGTCCGGTTATGAATGGATCCCAAACTGAAAAAAAAAGGTAAGAATTGTATGGAACCCTGAAAGGTAGGCATCTTGCACCTATTGATAAAGGTGCACGATGAGTCCTGCTGTTGGAGGTCTAAAGGAAGATTTATTCCCACAACGACTGAAGGTGGTCGTCGAAGGCGTTATGCCCAACTGGAGCCGTTTGGATGAACTAGTTGTTTCAACTTTCTATTATCGATATTCGATAGGTCATCCATGTCTAGGTCCAAGATTGATATGCATGTTGACAAGTCCAGTCTAATCTGCCCTGTAAGTAAAAGAAAATCATCCCATTTGGGATTTCAAACTCTGTGCTTTGTCTCTTCCATACATTTCCTCCTAGTTTCATACATCCTCCTATTATACGTGCATAGTCAATTCTGACTCTGAAGACGATTGAAATGATGAGCCATCTCCTGAACTTCTACGCCACCCAGCCTCTTAAGAAAGAAAGGTCCAACCCGTCTGGGAAAGCTTTAAATGATCAATTGGGAGACACAAGAGTACTCTCAAGAAACATGTATTGGAGAAGCTGCCATTTGTTCTACCTATGAAAAGATTCCAAGGAAAGCATTAAATAGTAATAGATCATATCAACAGGTCAGTCAATCAGTACAAATGAGTGGAGGACAAATGTGCCACCAAAAAGATGGAAATACCAAAGTTCTTACAAAGTACATCATCTGCAAGCAAGCGATACATGATGAATGATCAATCTCAAAATCAAAAAATGAGGTCATTGGAATACCCAAAAAAAAAAGGAAAAAAAAAATTCAGGCCTATGTTTTCTCTACATCAATAATGGGAGGTAGTCACATCAGACAGAAAGTGATGATTAACTTCCAGAGGACAGCATACGGATTCACCATTTAGATAAAATCAAATCTAGATGAGCAGTCACAAATGCTCATAAAGTTTACATAAGATCAGAGTACTAACTGGGGCAATGATGTTCTATCTGATTGGAAAGTATTGGAAGAAGAATATTCAAATTCAATATTAAAAGTCATTATTCAACTTTACGATCAAGCGAAGCATTGCATTATGTGGCCTCTACATCAAAAAAAAAAAAGAAAAAAAAAAGAAAAGAAAATAGTAAGATGTTGAATGGCATTGGAGCTCGACAGTAAGCTAATTGTCCCTCTTACTTCAAGAGGATGGTAGTTCCAATCAAAGCCTGATAGCAAGTTCAATCGTTCATCGAGATTCACAGCATGTTGGACTGGACTTTTGATTTTGGCCAATTACATCCCGCCTTTACAAGAGATGATCTCATCACTTCTTCATCATCAGAGAAAGATTTCTCATCGACAGTAGACTCTTTCTCCCGTTTATCAATCTGACGGCCTTCCAAGGAGTCTCTATCACAAGCCCTTCTTTTGATTATCAATTTTATGGCATTATATCTCGTGATCATGTCATCATTTTATGTATAAATTCATGAATATGGCTGGAACTCCCATCTATCGTTCATTACATCCAACGGCTTCCCAAGGTTCCTATAAGCCTTTAATTTCTCAAGCCAATAAAATGGGATCTTCTCGGTAAGATAAACCCATTCTACGTAAAGAACCAAACACTCTCCCAATGGTAGACCCATGTGGACAGTTTCACATCAGTCCTCTCGGACCTTCAACATCAATACTTGTCAACAAACTTAAAGGTTTCTGGCCCAGATATGATCACGACTGATTCGGCATCTCGATGTAGCTTGTTGAGACACGTGTTCCATCTGAACATCTCCAAGAAAGGAAAACATAATTTGACACCATTTTAATTTTGGTGTGGGACTGCATTTCCCTAAGGTCACTTTTAGTGATGATTCAAATAGCTGCCCACCTATCAATGCGTGTAGGTGTCAACTTAAACAGTGGGGTAAGGCTACCCATTTGTCATGAAAGTCATGCCGTTCGGACTTTCCCTAAGGGTTTCAGACCATTGGATAGGACATAATTTTGACAATATCCTCACCATATCAGGACTCTTTATTCAACCCAAGATGGGGTTTGCAAAAAGAAAAAAATAAAAAAAATAATGGGAAGAAAAGAAACACACACACACACACACACACACACACACACACATATATATATATATATATATATATATATAGGGCTAGGCTCAACCCAGCGGGTCCCAGCTTTGCTTGGGTTTAGCCCGGGTTCAAGCTTGCCAGGGTTCAGTGGTGGGTTTGGGCAGGTTCAGGTTGTCAGGGTAAAACTTGCACCCATGGATCATCAACTTGACGAGCTGTAGAACTTTAAATGAGCCGCACCCCATCTATGCCCTGCCTATTGCATCACGGAACACCCCACTCATTTAATTCAGTGATTTTCAGTAGAATGTCAATACTTTTTATCAAATATTTGTTCGAGTTTACAAAATACAAACACAACTTATCATCAAATGCCCTAAATATCGTTACATATATAATAAGGTTTTCAATGCCTCACACTTACCTAACTCTCTATAACCCCAATAGTAATTATTTCATGCAGAGCAAAATTCACATTAGTGCATCATAAAGTGTTTTTAGCCAAAGATTTTAGTGGCTTTGACTTCTAGTTTTTTCACTTCTTCTTTAGGAACAATAACAGTAAGCAGTCCATTTTCCATGGCAGCCTTCACCTGATCCATCTTGGCATTCTCCAACAACCTGAACCTATGTAAGAAATTGCCGCTGCTATGCTCGATTCGATGCCATTGATTGTTCTTCTCTTCTTGTTCTTTGTTCCTTTCTCCACCGATATGAAGTACTCTACCCTCTTCAACTTGGACCTTCACTTCTTCCTTTTTCAGCCTAGGAAGATCAGCTTTGATGATGTGGGCTTCAGGTGCCTCCTTCCAGTCGATTTAGGCATTGACAAACATAGCAGTCTCGTTGGAGAATTGGGGGCGAGGAATAGAGAGGGAAGTCGAGAAAGGAAAGTTATTGAAATTGAATGGATCCTATGTATCCATTGCCAAGGGATCATGCCCACCAAAGAAGCTTGGATGAGTAACATTGTCGCTTTCTTATTGCTTCTTTTAGGATCGAATAGTAGAGAAACCTTAATTAGAACTTGGATATTTGGTGCTTCTGTAAGACCCGCACGCCACGAACCTGGTTTAACCTTACATTTCGTGTCGTGACCCGTCTACATATCATGGTCAAGCCAAGTGGACCAAGTGTGTGAAGAAAAATCAAGACCCAATATGAAAATTTACTCAAAAACAGTCAAAATGAGGGTAGGGTCGCATGCCTAAATAGGCAGGTCCGACCCCCCCATCGACCCTTGACCAGGGGTCACGGGGGGGTCTCAATTGTCCGACCCCCATCGACCCCGATAATCGGGAAAAACAGCACAAACCAAAAATTAGGAAACTTTCCTAATTTCAATTGGAACCTTTCCTAAACTCAATGGGACTTATTTGGGAGGTTTTACTCTATAAATAGGACGTCCCTAAGCCTCTTTCACTCCTTTTACAACCTTAATTGGATTGAGAGAAAGAGAGGAGAAGGAAGAGAAGGAGAAGAGAAGGAAAGTGGAGAAGAAGACCAAAGAGAAGGGATTCAGAGGAAGAAGCATACTTCTCAGGTATGGATACTATTTCCATGAATTTCTAAAGACCTTAGTGTAGATAATGAAGAGGGTATGATCTAAGAGAAACCCAAATCATCCATCCATGGTTAGGTTTCAATGGAAACCATGGAGGAGATCATTGAAACCATGTAGGTGAATAAAGAATAGTTCTAAACCATAGAACATGTATGGAATGGACTATAGAGGGAAGCCATAGGACCCAAACATGAAAGAATGGATGAAATTTGATATTTTCGACTCAAACCATGGGGGGTCGCACCTAGGGTCGATGGAACCTCTGACCCTAGCATCGACCCCTAGCATTCGGGAAGCCCAGGAAAGGGGTGGTCACACCCAGGGTCGATGGAACCTTCAACCCTAGCATCGACCCCCAGTTAATGGCAAGCTGTAAAAATTAGAATAAATTCTAATTAAATTCTATCGACTTTGTTAGGTCTTCTAGAGATATAATATTGATATAAAGGTGATTCTTAAGGCTTGAAAGAGGACCTACAAACAAGCAAAGGTGAGGGAACAAGACCTAAACTAATTGGTTAATAACAAACTATTTTTATTTCTTGAGTCCAATACCATGATTGTGTTATGCGTGTATGCTTGTAATGTGCATTCAACATGTCATCCAATATTTCTATTATTACTGTTCATGCATATTTAAATTTATTGATTATAACATGATGATGTTGATGATGGTAGGAATAGGCATGTGAATGTTTATGTTTGGCTGGTGTACATGGTGCGGGTAGGGATGGTATCAACCGGTACTTCGATGCCGTTCTCATTGGGGTATATTATGCCATGGTTTATTCAAGTCATGTCCACTAAGCAAGTGTTAGTGTGCTTGATGCGAGTGGAGCATCAGGGGGAGGACGTGACATTGTGGTTCAGCCTGGTCACCAGACTCTAGCTCTATCTCTACTCAAGTCTTGTCCACTAACATCGTCGTATCGCCATTACCTTAGCGGAACTAATATGTCATAGGGCATCAGGGGGGATGTGGCATTGTGGTTCAGCCTGGTCACCAGACCCTAGCTCTATCTCTATGGATGTATTGAGGGATGCTGGGGTGAGGCCTTGGATACATTGTTTGACATTAGGGTTGGTTAGTTGCGAGCCCAGTTTGCAAGCCCTCGCCAACAGGGGCTTACGTGTTGGTATGGGCAACCCGTACAGCTATGCCGTTTTCATGGGGTGTATATTGTCCATGGTGGGTGCATGTGGGGCGACAGTACCATTTTCATTGGGCGTTTCCACACACTTGTGTATAGAGGTGCGGCGGCCACCTATCCTTTCTATAGCACATTACAAACTTATTTACCAGACCACAGATATGAATTGAATGCATGCATATATTTGTTGCATTGTTTTGTTTACTCACTGAGCTCAAGTTGGAGAGCTGACCCTCCCGCACGTAATTCTTTTTAGTTTCTGATGTTGCAGGTACTATGATTGAAGATTATATCGACACGCCAACATATGAACATGTGGCGGCTATGATGAGCAAGCTATGGATGACGAACATGGCTCGTTAAGTGAGCGTTTCAGCGGTGGATACGTTTAGTGTTTAGTTTTTGTATTCTGATATTGTAATATGTATTAAATTATGTTTTTGGTTACTTGGAAATAAATGGAATATTAATTATTTATCATGATTAAACCTCAGTTCATTATCTGTAAGACTTCCGCTATTTACTTTATTACCTCTGATTAATGTGGAATGTGTTTTGGTTTATCATATGTGGGATAGCCTATTCGAGATCCTGGTTGAACCGTTGGTTTATTGACGGTTCATCACACCATTCTGGTTGGTGCAGAATTGGGGTGTGACAACTTGGTATCAGAGCTCTCGTAGGCCTTACCCATTAAACCTGAATACTTCCACTGGAGTCCATGAACTGAATTAGGATAAATTAAAAGTTTTAATACAGACAAACCATAAGCACCTGTGTTGGTTGAGACAGAAATTAAACAAGACAATAATGTACATATAAAAGGTGGAACCATATATATATACTCAAACAGAAAGAGAAGACCAAAAAATTATCCTAATAAATAAATAATATAGGGTATTATCTATAAGTTGGGTAGTTACCCAAGTATACAAGGATATAGTACAGTAGCAAGAAGGGAGCTTCTGTAAAGTAGAAAATTGAATATCGAGTTGGTACTCACAAGATGTGAAACTCGATGTATGACATAGGAAGGAGGAAATGGCTAGTAATGCCTAATTCCCTGCAAAGGTAAAGGGAAAGGTCTCGGGCTAAATCCAAACAGAGATAAGAGAATAATGGCCACACATTAAGAATAAGAGCAACTATAAAGAAGATAAAGCTATACTCCTGGGTGACGTGGAGACTCAGAGTGAGATCCATTACAAGCTGATCTATTACCCACTAAGCAAGAAGAGGATGTTGCAACTTGACCCCACCATTATCTGGGTCGAGAATGGATAATGAAAACTCATCTGAGTAGATGCTAAATAATGATAATTGAGTCCCAATGTTGAGTGAGATGATTAAGTAAAGACCAAAATAGTTGGCTGAATTAATGAAATTATAAGCATATACCCAAATGCTTATAGATAAACTTGGGATATGAAATAACAATCACAAGATATTTTTCGAGGTATATGAAAGAGAGATCAGGGTAGAACAACAAGGATAAAAGAAATATAAGCTAATGAGTGTAATATGAGATTTTGACGATAGTCTTTGAAAAATCATAAAAGATGAAGGAACTAGACAAGCTCTTAAGACCTTGACACCAGATTTTGCTAGTTCAAGCCCTTTTGGATTAGATGTGCATTAGATGAGTGTTATGAACAATGTCCAAATAGTATGGATGGACAGAAGTAAGATGAAACTTTGACCGATGTACCTTGCAGCTCGTACTGTTTGTTGATCATAATTCATGAACCCAGTTACCATAGGGAGCATATCGTGAATATCTATGAATAAAATTAAAATAATTTGATGTTTCTTTCTCTTGTTTGAGAGAAGGTATTAATCTATAATATAATATTCCTTTACAATGAAAAAAGTTGAGAAGAAGTTGTCAATAATAGATTACCTAGAGAAATAGGTAAAAGAAATTTCCACTATTCGACTTGAGATGGCAGACTTTGACATCATCTTGGGGATAAACCGGTTGTCTCAACACTCTACAAAGTTGTATGTGCATAGATGAGGTTATCATTGAAGAATAAAGATGAGATATAATTTAGTTTTACCGGAAGCATGTTGCCTAAGAAGTGAAATTTGATCCTCTCTATGCTAAAGGCAAAGAGATGCGTTGAAGAGAAAGAAGTTGGATATATGGTATCTGTGGTATACGTTACCAAATAAGCACCACAGATGAAAGATATTGATGTGATGCATAAATTTTCTGATGTGTTTCAAGAAGACTTACTTAGGTTACCATCTGATCATGCGACCGAGTTCGTCATCGACTTGTTACCAAGGACGATACTTGTGTCAAAGGCACCTATAGAGTAGCTTCTATGGATTTATGGATTTGAAGGGATTGAGACTCAACTATGGGAATTATTAGACAAGGGTTCTAATCAGTTAAGTATTGCATCACGGAGAGCGCCAACGCAACTCGTGAAGAAGAAAGATGATAGTGTTGTCTGCGTATAGACTACTGAGAATCGAACAAGCTCACGATCAAGAATCGAGATCTATCACCTCGGATCGATGACTTGTTTAAACAGTTGCAAGGAGCAAAGGTATTTTCTAAGAATGTTCTTCAGTCAAGATATCATCAGCTGAAGAATTTGGATAGCGATATCTCAAAGATAGTTTTTAGAATCGGGATAGGCCAATTATGAGTTTTCGATTATGATTATGATGTTTGGATTAACCAATGCCCTTACATCTTTTATGGAATGGATGAACTGGGTGTTTCATAACATGTTGGACACGTCGGTCATAGCTTTCATAGATGATATTTTGGTTTATTCCAAGAATGAAGCAACTCATATAACGGAGCTTAGAACCGCTTCACAACAGTTGAGAAGTGAAAAGCTTTATGCCAAGTCCAAGAAATATGAGACCCGATTAAACAAAGTGATCTTCTTAGATCACGTACCATCATAAAAAGGGATTAAAGTGGACCCTATTAAGATAGAGGTAATCATATGGTGAGAAACACTTAAAAGGTATTGCGAATATCAGAAGTTTCTTGGGTTTAGCTGGTTATTACTGACGATTTTGGAGGACCACTCTAAGATCGCAAAACCTCTTACCAAGCTAACCAGGAAGGGAGATGAGTTTAATTTGACTGACAAGGGTTAAGAATATTTTTAAATTCTAAATTAAGATTGATATCAGCTCCCATCTTGATCGTTCCGGCACCAGGGAAACCTTTTACCCTATCCATCGGAGCTTTCAGATTGGATCTAGGATGCGGTTTGATGTAAGGAAAATAAGCGATTTCATATGCTTTAAGAAAACTGAAAGAGCATGAGAAGAGTTACCCAACTCATGATTGGAGTAAACAATTGTGATTCATGCAATCAAGACTTGGAGACATTATTTAAACGGAGAAGAATTTTAGATTAGATCGGATTACAAGTGTTTTATTTATCTCTTCATTAGAAAGAGTGGAACCTGAGGATGAGAGAATGGATAGAACATTGAAGGATTAAGACTGTGATATTCAGTGTCACCTGAGCAAGGCTAATGTAGTAGCTAAGCCTTAAGAAAAAGGAAATTATGAAGTCCAAGGAAGGACCCAGTATAAATGCTGCCTTATGTTCCGCAGAAACAGATTCAGATTTGGAAGAAGAGTAACATATAATACAAGCTAGTGATGATCCAATTGAGCAAGAACTTATGGATGAATTATGAAACAATAGTTCGGTTGCGTTTATGGCATTAATGATCATTTCTAAATTGATGGATGAAGTAAAAGTAGCAATTTTGTGAGATCCGTAAATAAGAACGGTGTAAGAAGATTTAGAAAAAAGAAAACCCAACCCTGAGTTACTTTGGATGCGGAGACGGTACTCAGATACAGAGGTAGATTCTGAATACATGAAGATAAAGACTCGGATATTATGAAGAGGATAAAGATAAGAGCCCATTGTACTCCATATTTAGGACATATTGGAGTACCAATATGTATCATGACCTGAAGAGATTGTACTGGTAAAGAGGGATGATAACAAAGGTGTCTTAGTGCGTGTTCCAGTGTCTGAATTATCGACAAGTAAAGGCTGAAAGACAAAGACCAACATGGCTCACAACAACAACCATCGGAGCCAGTCTGGAAGTGAAACTGCAATATTACAATGAACTATGTCACTGATTTGCCACTGACTCCTAGATCGGTTGACGCAGTTTGGGGGATTATTGATCGCCTTATGAAGATAGCTCATTCCATTGCTATACGACCTTGGTATGCTTTGGAGCGGCTAACTAATCTATATGTGGATACTATTGCCAGATTGAATGGTATGCATGAGAGCTTAGTGTCGGTCAAAGGCTCATGCTTATCTCGAAGTTTTAGGAGGATCTATAGAAAACAATGGAACGAAGTTGAAGTTTAGTACCGCATTTTACCTTAAACCGACGGACAGTCGGAGCGGACTATACAAATCCTAAGAGATATGCCCCGAGCTTGTGAAATTGATTTCAAGGAACTTGAGTTGAGAAGTTACCGTGAATTGAAGTTGCTACTAAGCTACCATGTAAATGTTACCTAAAAAGCATGGTACGGTATGTTACACCCCAATTTCGCACTATTCAGAATGGTGTGATGAACCGCTAACAAACCAACGGTTCAATCAGGATCTCAAGTACGCTATATCCGTGTTATCTAAACTCCATACATCCACATTCATAATCAGAGTAAATATATAATAGCGGAAGTCTTATAGTAAAATGAACTGAGAATCTACTGTGATATTAATATTTTAATAGTAAATTATTCTGTATCAACTGAGACATAAATAAATATCAAATACATGTCCATAATAAATCCAAGTAAAGAAAACTAAGAAAATATCTAATCGAATGCACATGAGTTGCACTCGCAAGAGTAGTCATGTGTATCCACTTCAGCTTCAACTTCCATCGCCGCTACGTTTCCGTACGCTGGAGCATTTACATAATCTTCAACGGTATAACCTGCATCATCAACTAAAAATATTCCACATCGAGGGGTGAGCACACATCATGGCTCAGTGAGCAAACAAAACAATACAACAGTACATACGCATGCAATCAATTCATATCTTTGGTCTGGTTTATAGTTTGCAATGCGCAATAGAAAGATTGGGTGGTCAAATGTTAACATTTATTGACCCCGCCTGTCACACCCCAATTTTTGGTCTAACCAGAATGGTGTGATGAACCGCTAACAAACCAACGGTTCAACCAGGATCTCAAATAGGTTATCCCCGCGTTATCCAAACTTACACGCATCCACAATCATAATCAGAGTAAATACACAATAGCAAAAATCTTATAAATAAATGAACTGAGAACTAAAATGATATTAATAATTTAATAGAAAATTATTTTGTATCAATCGGGACATAAGTAAATATCAATACAAATCTATAATAAATCCAGAATAAGAAACCTATGAAAATATCTAATCGAATACACACGAGTTGTACTCGTAAAAGGAGTCGTGTGTATCGTCTTCAGCTCCAACTTCCATAGCTGCTACAGTTCCGTACGCCGACGCGTTCATATAATCTTCAACTGTATAACCTGCATCATCAACTAAAAATATTCGACGTCGAGGGATGAGCACACAACACGGCTCAGTGAGTAGCCAAAACAATGCAACATTACATATGCATGCAAAAATCAATTTATATCTTTGGTCTTGGTTTATAGTTTGCAATGTGCAATAGAAAGGTTGGGTGGTCAAAGGTTAACGTTTATTGACACCGCCTCTATACACAGGGTGTGGAAGCCCGCCCGAAGGTTAACATTTATCGTCGTCCCCATCCACCCTACCATAACATTATACAACAAAGGTTAACGTTTATTGCTATATAATGCTATACCAACACGTAAGCCCCTTAGCGAGGGCTTGCAAACCGGGCTCGTTGCTAACCAATCCTAATGCCAAACAGTGTATCCAAGGCCTCACCCCAAAGATCCCTCGGAACATCCATAGAGATAGAGCTAAGGCCCCCCGGTAGAGTCGAGACTACAAGGACCGAGACCACCTCCCCGATACTCTACGACATAATAGTTCTGCTAAGGTAATGGCGATACGACGATGCCAATGCACAAGACTTGAGTTAGAGATAGAGCTAAAGTGCTGAGACCCGCCAAAGGTTAACGTTTATTGACGTTCTCATCACACCTCCCCCGATACTCGCCGCATCAAGTACATCAACCACACACATACAAGCACATGCCTATTCCTATCATCATCATCATCATCATGTTATAAACAATAAAGTAAATATGCATGAACAAGTAATAGAAATATTGGATGGCATGCTGTATGCACATTACAAACATATTCGCATAGAATCAAACATGGCATAGGACTCAAGAAATAGAAAAACAGTTTATTATTAACCAATTTAGTTTGGGGTTAAGGTTCCTCACCTTAGCTTGCTAATAGATATTTCCCAAGCTTTAGAATCACCGTTATAACGTTATTATATTGCTTGCAAACCTAACAAAGTCGATAAAATTTAATTAGAATTAATTCAAAAATTAAAAATCATTCTGTCAACTGAGGGTCGATGCTAGGGTCGATGCTAGGGTCGATGGGTCTATCGACCCTCCCTCCATTCCCGAACTTCCCGAATGCCGAGGGTCGATGGTCAGAAACACCTAGGGTCGGATGGTCTATCGACCCTCGGTGCGACCCTTGGTGCACTCTGGTCCAATTTCCACTTTTAACCCATTCTTCGTGTTTGGGGTCCTATGGCTTGCTTCCTACATTCATTCAACAGTCAATCCATGGTCTAGAACCATGTATAATCCATCTAGATAGCTTTCGTGCATCCTCCTATGGTTTTCCATGAAAACCTAACCATGGATGGATGGTTTGGGTTTCTCCAAAATCCTACACTCAACCATATCTAACCTAAGGTCTGTAGAAACTCATGGAATTAATATCCATACCTGAGAAGATTACTTTTCTCTGCAAATTCTTCTCCTTTTTGCTAAGCCTTCTTCCTAGCCTCCTTTCTTCCTCTTTTCCTTCTTCTCTCTTTCTCTCAATTCAATTAGGGTTGTGAAAGGAGTGAATGTGGCTTAGGGACGTCCTTTAAATAGACTAGGAATGTCCTATAATAATCCCATTGAGATTTGGAAAGAATCCCAACCGAAAATTAGGAAATTTCCTAATTTCAGTTTCGTCAGAAACCGAGGGTCGATGGGAGGGTCGATGATCCCGTCGACCCTAGGGTCTTAAGCTGTCCGACCCTCCCTTCAAAACTGAGGGTCTGACTTTCTGTTTTGGGAGGTCCGACCCTGCTTAGCTGGGTGTGCGACCCTTCCCTAAAATTAAGTGTTTTTGGGTCGATTTTATACCTGGGATCTCGATCTCCTTCATGCCCTTGGTCCATTTGACTCGACCATGATGGGTAAACCTGGTTCAAGGTGGTAAGACCGGGTTAGTTTGACACGGGTCTTACAACTCCCCCCAACTTATAAAAATTTCGTCCTCGAAATTGTACGTACCTTCTGAATCAAACAAGTCAGGGTATTGCTTTCTCATGGCACTTTCTTCTTCCCACGTAACCTCTTCCATGTCTCTACTTTTCCATGTGACCTTAACATAGTAAATATCTCTGTTACGTAGACGTTGAACCTTTCGACTAGTGATTTCCGTTGGTATTACTTCAAATGTCAAATCATCAGTCAATTCCGGCAAATCTACTGTCAACACATGTGTTGGGTCTTTGACATACTTCTTCAATAAGGATATGTGAAATACGTCATGCACACTTGACATAGATGGTGGTAGTGCTAACTGATAAGCTACTTTCCCACGCTTAGCCAGAATCTCATATGGTCCGACGTATCTTGGACTTAGTTTTCCTTTCTGTCCAAACCTCTTCAATCCTCGCATAGGCGATACTTTCAAAAATACTTTATCACCTACAGCGAACTCTAATTCTCTTCGTCGAGTATCCGCGTATTGCTTCCGACGGTTCCAAGCTACTCTTACTCTTTCCTTGATGATGTCGACCACTCGACAAGTCTCTTCAACAAATTCCG
This sequence comes from Protea cynaroides, assembly GCA_028583415.1. NCBI lineage: Eukaryota > Viridiplantae > Streptophyta > Magnoliopsida > Proteales > Proteaceae > Protea > Protea cynaroides. The sequence goes on from CM053269.1 coordinate 20,349,557, forward strand.
GTCCAACAATACTACGTTCTCCAACTTCATTCCAAAACAAGGGAGTTCGACACTTCCTACCATACAGTGCTTCATAAGGTGACATCTGTATAGTAGCCTGATAGCTGTTATTGTAAGCGAACTCGATCAATGGTAACTTTTCGTCCCATGATCCCTTGAAATCAATCACACATGCTCGTAGCATATCTTCTAAAATCTGGATTGTACGCTCCGACCGTCCGTCTGTCTGTGGGTGGAATGCAGATCGAACTTCAATGTTGTACCCATGGCCTTTTGCAGTCCTTCCCAAAATTTGGAAGTAAATCGTGGATCTCTATCGGACACAATGCTTTCTGGAATACCATGTAGCCGAACAATATTATCCACATACAGCTTTGCTAACCTTTCCAGTCCGATAATGGTTGTAACAGTCCTCGCGGGTCTTTGTCGTTCCGCCTTTACCTTCCGACAATTTAAGCATTGAGACACGAACTTGGCTATATCCGCCTTCATTCCCTCCACCAATACAGTTTCTTTAGATCATGATACATTTTTGTGCTTCCAGGATGTATCGAGTAGATGGTGGTATGGGCTTCCTTCATCAGTCGGTGTCTAATGTCCATATTTTCTGTTTCAGGTACACATATTCTCCCTTTATATTTCAGTACCTTCTCGTCATCCAAGGTGAACTCAGGGTTAGTCCTACCTTTCTCAATATCTTCTTGTACCGTTCTCAGATAAGGATCTGCTTTGATAGCTGTCTTCACTTCGTCCACTATATCCGGTATAATCTTCAATGCCGCGAACATATTCGAAAACCGATGAATAAACCCTTGGCTAGCTGACTCATCCGTTGTATCTATCACATATTGTTCGTTGCCGTGATTAAACACCATTCCGTTGGTATACATTGCTGCAGTCGTGCTAACTTCTCCTTGAGATTTTATCATTGCTTTTCTGCTCAATGCATCCGCTACCACGTTCGCTTTTCCCGGATGATACTGGATATCACAATCATAGTCTTTCAATAGTTCCAGCCATCTTCTTTGTCTCATATTTAACTCCTTCCGATTAAATAGATAAGTAAGACTTTTATGGTCCGACTTAATCTGAAATTTCTCTCCGTATAGGTAGTGTCTCCATATCTTGACAGCATGTACTGCTCGCCGCTAACTCCAAATCATGAGTGGGGTAATTCTTCTCATGTACCTTCAACTGTCTCGATGCATACGCAACCACTTGCTCTCCTTGCATAAGCACACATCCTAATCCCAATCCCGATGCATCAGTGTATAAGGTAAATGTCTGTCCTGGAACGGGAATGGTCAAAATTGGAGCGGATATCAATCTGGTCTTCAGTGTTTGAAAACTCTTTTCACACTTATCCGTCCATACAAACTTTTCTCCTTTCTTGGTCAAACTGGTGAGAGGTACGGCAATCCGAGAATAGTCTTCTACGAATCTCCGGTAATAACCAGCTAGACCCAGAAAACTTCTAATTTCTGAAACACTCTTTGGTGCTTCCCACTTCACTATAGCCTCGATCTTACTGGGGTCCACTTTGATTCCTTCTGCGGATACTACATGGCCTAGAAAGGCGACTTCACTTAGCCAAAACTCACACTTCAAAAATTTGGCGTATAACTTCTCTTTCCTTAAACGCTTGTAGGGCTGCGTTTAGGTTCTTGACATGGGTTTCCTTGTCCTTGGAATACACCAATATGTCATCAATAAATACTATGACCGACGTATCCAACATATCGTGGAAAACCCGGTTCATAAGTTCCATGAATGTTGCCGGTGCATTAGTTAGTCCGAAGGACATCACTAGGAACTCATAATGTCCGTATCTTGTCCTGAAAGCTGTCTTCGGAATGTCACCATCTTTAATTTTCAGTTGATGATAGCCTGATCGAAGGTCGATCTTTGAGAATACCTTCGCTCCTTGTAACTGATCGAACAAGTCATCGATCCCGGGTAGTGGATATCGATTCTTGATTGTCAGCTTATTCAACTCTCTATAGTCGATGCATAACCGAACGCTACCATCCTTCTTCTTCTTACGAACAACACCGGTGCTCCCCATGGAGATATACTGGGTCTAATATAACCCTTATCCAGCAGTTCTTGTAATTGCACTTTTAATTCCTTCAGTTCGGTAGGAGCCATTCTATAAGGTGCTTTTGATACTGGTGTGGCTCCTGGTATGAGGTCTATTACAAACTCCGTGGCTCGGTCGGGTGGTAATCCGGGTAGTTCCTCCGGAAATACATCGGGAAAATCCCGCACGACATCAATATCTTCCATTCGTGGCACGTCCTTAGTTAGGTCGACCACTGATACTAGATATCCGACCGCTCCTTTCTCAAGGCACTTCTTAGCCTTTAATGCCGAGAGTATGAGCTTGCGTCTCTCGGGAAGTTTGGTTCCCGAGAAACTGAATTCTGCTCTTTCTTTGTCTTTGAACGTTAGCTTCTTCTCAGCGCATAACAGGTTTGCAGAATGCCGAGCTAACCAGTCCATTCCCAAGATGACGTCAAAGTCCGCCATCTCAAGTCGAATTAAGGTTGCGTCCAAATTCCATCCATTTAGCAATCTCAAAATAGATTCTCCATTACTTCATCCGGAGGTTCATTGGCTATAGCATTTAGTCCGAATCCAATCATCTTTCTTCCAATAATTCCATTATCACTACACATCTTTATCAACCATGATCGGGGAGTGTATAATTCGAATGTTTGTCCAAAACAATTCATTTCCTTCTTTCAATTATCATAATGACAACCACTTGCTTTATCTAGCGAATCTAGGTTTTAAGGATCGGGAGTAAATCGTGTGTAATCCAACCGGCATCAAAAGATCATTAGGTTGCACGGTGGTCCAAATACATGGAAATAGAGGTTCTACAACTTTTAACCTCATGGTTACCGGTTCTATCGAGTATATAATGCCATTGATCAAGGCACTATAAGAATAAATCCGGAGAAGATTTCATACATCGGTATATCGGTATAAATCTGGAGAAAAATTTTCGTACATCAATAAATCGGTATAAATCGGGAGATGTACGCTCAACATGATTAAGCATTTAACTGTTCATTCGGTTCGTATCTCTGTTCATGTTGTCGATCATGAGAATGGTGCGGATTGGTATAATCGGGACTAATACTAAAGAAACAATATCCGTAACTCCAATTGGCAGGTTAAATCAAGAAGGTATCCCTGTCAAGACACGAGAGTTTAAAATCTGGTATGTGCATCCTCTATAATCATAAGAGTAAATCAATAATGCACCGCATCCTATATAAACATATCTACTTACATGGCCATTATCCTCTTATCTCTCGTTTGGATTTAGCCCGAGATCTTTTCCTTTATCTCTACAGGGGTTTTGGCATTACTAGCCATTTTCCTTCTTCCTCCGTCTTACATCGAGTTTCACATCTTGTGAGTACCAACTCGGTATTCCAACTTTCTCGCTTTATAGAGGCTCCCTTCTTGCTACTGTACTATATCCTTGTATACTTGGATAACTACCCAACTTATAGATAATACCCTAAATTATTTGTTTATTAGGATAATTCTTGGTCTTCTCTTTCTGTGTGAGTGTATATATATGGTTCCACCTTTTATATGTACATTATCGTCTTGTTTAATTTCTGTCTCAACCAACACAGGTGCTTACAATGTGTTTATATTAAAGCTTTTACTTTTATCCTATCTCAGTTCACAATTGGTCTTGAATGTGTGTTAGTTCGGCGGGCAAGGCCCGAGATGCTCGATACCAAGTTGTCACACCCCAATTTTTGGTCTAACCAGAATGGTGTGATGAACCGCTAACAAACCAACGGTTCAACCAGGATCTCAAATAGGCTATCCCCGCGTTATCCAAACTTACACGCATCCACAATCATAATCAGAGTAAATACACAATAGCGGAAATCTTATAAATAAATGAACTGAGAACTAAAATGATATTAATAATTTAATAGAAAATTATTCTGTATCAAACCGGGACATAAGTAAATATAAATAAAAATATTTAATAAATCCAGAATAAAGAAACCTATGAAAATATCTAATCGAATACACACGAGTTGCACTCGCAAAAGGAGTCGTGTGTATCGTCTTCAGCTCCAACTTCCATAGCTGCTACAGTTCCGTACGCCGACGCGTTCATATAATCTTCAACTGTATAACCTGCATCATCAACTAAAAATATTCGACGTCGAGGGGTGAGCACACAACACGGCTCAGTGAGTAGCCAAAACAATGCAACATTACATATGCATGCAAAAAAATCAATTTATATCTTTGGTCTTGGTTTATAGTTTGCAATGTGCAATAGAAAGGTTGGGTGGTCAAAGGTTAACGTTTATTGACACCGCCTCTATACACAGGGTGTGGAAGCCCGCCCAAAGGTTAACGTTTATCGTCGTCCCCATCCACCCTACCATAACATTATACAACAAAGGTTAACGTTTATTGCTATATAATGCTATACCAACACGTAAGCCCCTGTTAGCGAGGGCTTGCAAACTGGGCTCGCTGCTAACCAATCCTAATGCCAAACAGTGTATCCAAGGCCTCACCCCAGCATCCCTCAGAACATCCATAGAGATAGAGCTAAGGCCCCCCGGTAGAGTCAGAGACTACAAGGACCGAGACCACCTCCCCTGATACTCTACGACATAATAGTTCTGCTAAGGTAATGGCGATACGACGATGCCAATGCACAAGACTTGAGTTAGAGATAGAGCTAAAGTGCTGAGACCCGCCAAAGGTTAACGTTTATTGACGTTCTCATCACACCTCCCCTGATACTCGCTCGCATCAAGTACATCAACCACACACATACAAGCACATGCCTATTCCTATCATCATCATCATCATCATGTTATAAACAATAAAGTAAATATGCATGAACAAGTAATAGAAATATTGGATGGCATGCTGTATGCACATTACAAACATATTCGCATAGAATCAAACATGGCATAGGACTCAAGAAATAGAAAAACAGTTTATTATTAACCAATTTAGTTTGGGGTTAAGGTTCCTCACCTTAGCTTGCTAATAGATATTTCCCAAGCTTTAGAATCACCGTTATAATGTTATTATGTTGCTAGCAAACCTAACAAAGTTGATAGAATTTAATTAGAATTAATTCAGAAATTAAAAACCATTCTGTCAACTGAGGGTCGATGCTAGGGTCGATGCTAGGGTCGATGGGTCTATCGACCCTCCCTCCATTCTGAACTTCCCGAATGCTGAGGGTCGATGGTCAGAAACACCTAGGGTCGGATGGTCTATCGACCCTCGGTGCGACCCTTGGTGCACTCTGGTCCAATTTCCACTTTTAACCCATTCTTCGTGTTTGGGGTCCTATGGCTTGCTTCCTACATTCATTCAACAGTCAATCCATGGTCTAGAACCATGTATAATCCATCTAGATAGCTTTCGTGCATCCTCCTATGGTTTTCCATGAAAACCTAACCATGGATGGATGGTTTGGGTTTCTCCGAAATCCTACACTCAACCATGTCTAACCTAAGGTCTGTAGAAACTCATGGAATTAATATCCATACCTGAGAAGATTACTTTTCTCTGCAAATTCTTCTCCTTTTTGCTAAGCCTTCTTCCTAGCCTCCTTTCTTCCTCTTTTCCTTCTTCTCTCTTTCTCTCAATTCAATTAGGGTTGTGAAAGGAGTGAATGTGGCTTAGGGACGTCCTTTAAATAGACTAGGAATGTCCTATAATAATCCCATTGAGATTTGGAAAGAATCCCAACCGAAAAATTAGGAAATTTCCTAATTTCAGTTTCGTCAGAAACCGAGGGTCGATGGGAGGGTCGATGATCCCGTCGACCCTAGGGTCTTAAGCTGTCCGACCCTCCCCTTCAAAACCGAGGGTCCGACTTTCTGTTTTGGGGAGGTCCGACCCTGCTTAGCTGGGTGTGTGACCCTTCCCCTAAAATTAAGTATTTTTGGGTCGATTTTATACCTGGGATCTCGATCTCCTTCATGCCCTTGGTCCATTTGACTCGACCATGATGGGTAAACCTGGTTCAAGGTGGTAAGACCGGGTTAGTTTGACACGGGTCTTACATTGCCTCTTATCCCCCCCCCCGTATCCCCCCAAAAGCCCCCCCCCCCTTCCATCCCCCCCCCCCCCCAACCCCCAAACTTTAAAAACTAATTTTAATTTTTTTTTATTTATATTTTAACACCCCCCCCAACCCCCCCCCCCCCCCCCCCCCCCCCACCCCAAAACACCAAACCAAAAAAAAAAAAAAAAAATTAACCCCCCCCCCCCCCCCCCCCCCCCCCCCAAAAACCAAAAAGACAAACCCCCCCCCCCCCCGAAAAGCAAAAAAAAAAACCCCCCCCCCCCCCCCCCCAATACCAAAAAAAATATTTTCCAAAAAAAAGGGAAAACACCAAACCAAAAAAAAAAAACCTAAGGTAGGGAAGGAGCCAAAAGCTTGGGACCCCCCAAAGGTTAACGTTTATTGACGTTCTCATCACACCTCCCTTGATACTCGCTCGCATCAAGTACACCAACCACACACATACAATCACATGCCTATTCCTATCATCATCATCATCATCATGTTATAAATAATAAAGTAAATATGCATGAACAAGTAATAGAAATATTGGATGATATGTTGTATGCACACTACAAACATAGTCGCATAGAATCAAGCATAGCATTGGACTCAAGAAAAGAGAAAATAGTTTGTTATTAATCAACTAGTTTAGAGTTCCATTTCCTCACCTTAGCTTGCTAATAGATACTCTTCCAAGCTTTAGAATCATCTTTATAATGTTATTATATTACTAGAAGACCTAACAAATTCGATAAAATTTAATTAGAATTTATTCTAATTTTTAAAACAATTCTGTTAACTGAGGGTCGGAGGTAGGGTCTGAGCTATAACCGACCCCTGGTGCGACCCTCCCCAATCTGGACTTCCAGAACCTTGAGGGTCGATACTCAGGATCACATAGGGTCGGATGGTCATCGACCCTCTGTGCAACCCTCGGTGGGTTTTGGTCAATTTTCCTCCTTTTAATCCATTCTTCGTGTTTGGGGTCCTATGGCTTGCTCCTACAGTCCATTCAACATGCATTCTATGGTCTAGAACCATGAATCACCCACCTAAATAGCTTTCATGTATTCTCCTATGGTTTTCCATGAAAACCTAACCATGGGTTAATGGTTTGGGTTTCTCCGAGATCACACTCTCATCATTATCTAACCTAAGGCCTGTAGAAACTCATGGAATTAGTATCCATACCTGAGAAGAACACTCCTTCTCTGCAACTCTTCTCCTTTTGCTTTCTTCTCTACCTTGTTTCTCTTCTTCTTCTCTTCCTTCTCTTCTCTTTCTCTCAATTCAATTAGGGTTGTAAAAGGAGTGAAAGAGGCTTAGGGACGTCCTTTAATTAGAGTAAAAACATCCTAAAATTAGTTCCTTTGAGATTAGAAAAGAATCCTAATCGAAATTATAGAAATTTCCTAATTTCAGTTTCGGCGGCAACTGAGGGTCGATGGAAGGGTCGATGATCCCGTCGACCCTAGGTTTCCTAAAGTGTCTGACCCTCCCTGTAAAACAGAGGGTCTGACTTTCTGTCTTGGGGGGTCCGACCCTCCCTTGCTGGGTATGCGACCCTCCCCCTAATATAAGTGTTTTTGGGTCGATTTGATACCTGGGATCACGATCTCCTTCACGCCCTTGGTCCATTTGACTCAACCATGATGGGTAAACCTGGTTCAAGGTGGTAAGACCGGGTTAGTTTGATACGGGTCTTACATGGTAGAAATGTCAAACCCCTCTATTTTGGAATAAAGTCAGAGAATAAAGAATTGTAATACCTGAGTTAATTGCAGAAAACTGTCGAGTGGCAGACAAGATCAAAGAAAAGGTCCAAAATAGCTCAAGTTGTCAGAAGGGACACCAAGACCTTGAGTTCGCCATAAGTGACAAAGTATTCTTGAGGATATCACTTATTCATGGATTAAAGAAAAAAAAAATCAACGAGGAGGGTAAGTTATAACCGATATATGTTTTGGACTTTATAAAATTTGGAGAGATGTAGAAAAGTTGTATATCAACTAGCGTTACCGCTGTCCATGTCTAGTATGCATGACGTATTTTGTGTGTCTCTATCGTAGAAGTACATTGGAGATTTATATCAAAGGTACAGATCACGGAACCAATGGATTAGATAAAAGATTTAACTATTGAAGTGGTGCCAGCCTAGTTCACTAGTTGGAAGGTACAACATCTCCAAAGCTGGGATGATTAGTATGTGAAGACAACTTAATAACTCGGAGAAGACAAGACGGGGAGAAGATTTTGCATGGAAAGAAGAAGATGCAATGCGAAAATAGAATTTCCACCTAAATTCAAATTTTGAGGACAAAATTTATTTTGAGGGGGGAGTTGTAAGATTCGTACGTTCAAATTTTGAGGACGAAATTTTTTTTAAGGGTGATGGAGTTGTAAGACCCGCACGCCACGAACCCAGTCTAACCTTACATTTCGTGTCGTGACCCGTCTACATATCATGGTCGAGCCAAGTGGACCAAGTGTGTGAAGAAAAACTAAGACCCAATATGAAAATTTACTCAAAAACAGTCAAAATGAGGGTAGGGTCGCATGCCTAAATAGGCAGGTCCGACCCCCCATCGACCCCCACCATCGACCCGTGACCAGGGGTCGCAGGGGGTCTCGAATTGTTCGACCCCCCCATCGTCCCCCGATAATCGAGAAAAACAGCACGAACCAAAAATTAGGAAACTTTCCTAATTTCAATTGGAACCTTTCCTAAACTCAATGGGACTTATTTTGGGAGATTTTACTCTATAAATAGGACGTCCCTAAGCCTCTTTCACTCCTTTTACAACCATAATTGGATTGAGAGAAAGAGAAGAGAAGGAAGAGAAGGAGAAGAGAAGGAAAGTGGAGAAGAAGATCAAAGAGAAGGGATTCAGAGGAAGAAGCATACTTCTCAGGTATGGATATTATTTCCATGAATTTCTAAAGACCTTAGTGTAGATAATGAAGAGGGTATGATCTAAGAGAAACCCAAATCATCCATCCATAGTTAGGTTTCAATGGAAACCATGGAGGAAATCATTGAAACCATGTAGGTGAATAAAGAATAGTTCTAAACCATAGAACATGTATGGAATGGACTATAGAGGGAAGCCATAGGACCCAAACATGAAAGAATGGACGAAATTTGATATTTTCGACTCAAACCATGGGGGGTCGCACCTAGGGTCGATGGAACCTCCGACCCTAGCATCGACCCCCAGCATTCGGGAAGCCCAGGAAAGGGGTGGTCGCACCCAGGATCGATGGAACCTTCGACCCTAGCATCGACCCCCAGTTAACAGCAAGCTGTAAAAATTAGAATAAATTCTAATTAAATCTATCGACTTTGTTAGGTCCTCTAGCGATATAATATTGATATAAAGGTGATTCTTAAGGCTTGAAAGAGGACCTACAAACAAGCAAAGGTGAGGGAACAAGACCTAAACTAATTGGTTAATAACAAACTATTTTTATTTCTTGAGTCCAATACCATAATTGTGTTATGCGTGTATGCTTGTAATGTGCATTCAACATGTCATCCAATATTTCTATTATTACTGTTCATGCATATTTAAATTTATTGATTATAACATGATGATGTTGATGATGGTAGGAATAGACATGTGAGTGTTTATGTTTGGCTGGTGTACATGGTGCGGGTAGGGATGGTATCAACCGGTACTTCAATGCCGTTCTCATTGGGTATATTGTGCCATGGTCTATTCAAGTCATGTCCACTAAGCAAGTGTTAGTGTGATTGATGCGAGTGGAGCATCAGGGGGAGGATGTGACATTGTGGTTTAGCCTGGTCACCAGACTCTAGCTCTATCTCTACTCAAGTCTTATCCACTAACATTGTCGTATCGCCATTACCTTAGCGGAACTAATATGTCGTAGGGCATCAGGGGGGGACGTGGCATTGTGGTTCAGCCTGGTCACCAGACCCTAGCTCTATCTCTATGGATGTATTGAGGGATGCTGGGGTGAGGCCTTGGTTATTTTTTGTTGGCAAAAAGTTCTATGCACATGGTGCCCTGCTTCTGTGGGTTTAGTTGCTGCCAAGTCCTTCTGTTTTTTGGAGATGAGTTTATGGGGGATTCAATTGTTGGAAATTGAGTGCTTGGTGGCCATTCCTAAGGATGGTCGATTTGAATTTTTCTTTTTCTTTTTTTTTTTTTTGGCTAAGCAGTTGATTGTTCCTTTATGAATGGGGAGAAAATTGTTAGGGAGGTTTTCTGATTGGTAGAAGCTTAAGGAAATTTGAGCATCAATTGAATTGCCATAAAGAGCATACCCAGTGTGCGAGGCTCTCATCATTGTGGGTCATCGGGAGGGGTTTTTGTACACCGTCTTACCTTGAATTTGCAGAGGGTCTGTTTTTGGATCCAAACCCATGACTATCAAATCACAACAGAGCGACATTACCGTTGCATTGAGGCCTGCCTCAACAATGGAACTGTTGATGGAAATTGGACCATCCAAGGCCCAAGGGGGACCTTAATGATAGAAAAAAGAAGGGGAAAATCATCTTGTCCCTTGAAACTTCTGAAAGATTGAAAAAAAAAATGAAATACATATGCTACTTATCTACTTGAATCTGACACTTAAGTTGGCTTTTGTATGCGTTCTAGGTAAAAACATATTCTGAGATGATAAAAATAATAATAATAAATAATCTCTCACTGCCCATCTCATTAGACACCTCAATCTAATCTAGTGTTCTTCCACCTTATTCGTCTACTTTGGGTTATATTGTTGAAATATATGATACTAAGGTCAATTAGGACGTGCAACTGTTCTTGTCGTTCAGAGTAGGGCTAATTTGATCAATTCTACAACTGTTTCTTATAGAATTGATCAAATTAGCCCTACTCTGAACTACAAGAACAGTTGTATGACCCAATTGACCTTAGTATTATAAATTTCAACAATATAACCCAAATTTCACGAATCAAGTGGAAGAACACTAGATTAGTCAAAAAGCACAACTATCTACAAATCAAAGTAATCTAAGAACAACAATCTGGTTTTAGTTTTTCACTAGACTCTAAAGAGTCAACCCAACTGAATTAAGTGTCTTATTGCCTAGGGCTAAGAATATTGAATTTGTTCCCCCCCCCCCCTCCCTCCCTCCCTCGCTTCCTTCAAGTGTATGTCAAACTTATGGAATTAAATTAGAGCATTTTTATCAATCTACTGGATCGTGGGCCCACTTATGTAGTTGGAAATCGGAACTCCAACAAACACTTTTTAGTAAGGGTGTCAATATTGGGCCCTAACCGATAGCCCGTATCGAGCCGGCCCGAACTAACCCGAACCCAACCTGGACCTAATGCTTTATTGGTGTGTTTGGGCTGAAGGGGTTTATTCCTTTTGCCGTCATGGTTGCATATATATATATATATATATATATATATATATATATATATATATATATATATATATATATATATATATATATAAATATATATATATATATATATATATATATATATATATATATATATATATATATATATATATATATATATATATATATTGAAAAATTTTCATCTACACTCCATCAAGAATTGCTAACATCATCTACACCCGCAAGATTGCCAAAACATCACCTAGGTCCACTTAACTGACGAAAATCATTAAAATTATTGAAATACAGTTTTACCCCTCATATTATAAATTGAAAAATTAAAAAAATTATGTTGATTTACTAATTTGACCTTCAAATCAAACTTATATTTTCTCTCTCTTTCCTTTTCACTCTCACCCAAGCCCTAACCCCTAACGTTGGAATCCCCTCTGCATTGTGCGTCCACAGTGGCATCCCATCTCCGACATCCTAGCTCCACGGAAACTGAGACCATTTCAACCGTTTCTTAAACTTGAAACCATGGTTAGTCTCTGCCGGGCTTCTGAGGTTCCAAAAGTAGTGGCTCCGATATCTCCACGCTGGCTTCATTCTCCGTCCCCATATTCTCTCTCTTTCTTCCGCTTTCTCGTCCTGATTCAGATTTCCACCTCTCTCTCTCTCTCTCTCTCTCTCTCTCTCTCTCTCTCTCTCTCTCTCAAGCCACAATTCCCACGACACTCCTGGTCCAGGTACTCAATTCAGATATACAGACATTTATATATAATTGGCAGATTTGTGGTTTCTTAAGGAACCCATCTAATCTGTCCTTCACCACAATAATTATCAATTAATTAGGAAAGTAATTTTAAAACAAGAGAGGAAAGGAAAGGGCAGACGGACGGCCTGAAGCGATTAAATCTCCAGTTGAATTGTTGAAAGGTTGTTCCGTTGTTGGTATCTCATTCGTCCAGAGGTTCCTATTTTGGTGATTTTCTCTCGTAATTATTTAATCATTAACACCTCGCCCTCCTCGGGTCGACCCTTCATCTACATTACTTAAGATTACATTACACTCTTTCTTATAAGGAAAAAAAAAAAAAAGAGCCAGATAATTTTCCTTTCATGGTGTTCATTTCACCCAATTCAAGATGGATGAGAAGCATGCAGAATTATGATTTCTGAAAATTTTTAAATTTTAGAGCATTAAAACATGTCCTCCAACCATCACATGTCCTGGACCTTGAAAACTAAATGAAGTAAGACGAGAACTGCAAAGAGGGAAAGAAGAAAGAAGCACAGGAGAGAGAGCCGGAGGACTGGATGAAGAAGAAGTAGAAGAAAAAAGAGATAGCTTAGAGAGAGATTTAAAGGGAGAACAAGATCGAGCCAGAGGACAGAGGAAGAAGAAGACGAGAGAAAGATTGAGGTAAGATCCTTGCCGCAACCATCGCAGCATCTCCTTCCACCTGTAAATCAAACCCAATACATCCTTTTGTTGTGACAACCTTTCACCGAGGACCTGCAACTAAACCATTACTAACCTACATGAATTAGATGTTCTTCCATCTTGATCGATGGCTGCCCTTCGATAATTTGGAGACCCTTCGCTGTGATAAACAAGATTTGGGAGTAGGGTAACAAATCAAATAAATGGTATAATGGTCTTTTAACCTGACTAAAATGGTAGTATCGTCCATCAAAATTTTCAATACAGCTGACATCAACATCTAACGGGAATCTTGTGACGGAGTGGACTTCTTTGATTAGCACAGCAAAGTTTTTAGGTGATAGATGATGTTATTGCAATATTATGAGTATAGATGATGTTAGCAATCCTTCATGGGATGTAAATGAAATTTTTTTTTTTTTTTTTTTTTTTTTGCTAATTTTTCTTGGGGAATTGATGTTACGAATGATCTATTTATTTAAGGTACCAAATCTACGCAGTTGAAACCATCGCTCATCAACAAAAGCGATTATACATTAATTTGTAATAAGGGATTAATAGAAGAAATATCACATGTCGATCATACTTATGAACATGGTGTTAAATCCATGTATCAAACACGATATCGGCCACGTCCAAAATCGATTCGATCAGGATGGAATTGGTGTACAAATCCAATGGAAAACCAACACAAGTCCGATCCAATGCAACATTGCCATGCAGTCATGGCCGCAAGACCCTTCAACCATGGGCACAACCGGATGGCACAACGAGCTTATCCCATTCTTAATGGGGACACACCATTGATACTCTATTTCATGATAACGCTATCTTGATTATAGTCCAAAAAAATAAAAATGGTAATCCTAATCAAACATGTGGTTGGTTATGAGTCAACTTTATCCCCTATGGTCAACATGTAGTCAAACTTGTGGAAATTGGATCAACTAATGTAATTGTGATTCAATTTGTGATCCCTGGGTTATATTGTTAATAAATGTGATACTATAATCAATGAAGACATACCAATGATACTATGATTTGTCAATTTTGATTTATATTATTCAGAGTTGTGATATTATGGTTATTTGGAATATACTAGTGAACCCAAGCTCGTAGTATATAACTCGTAGACACACCATTGATACTCTATTTCATGATAACGCTATCTTGATTATAGTCCAAAAAAATAAAAATGGTAATCCTAATCAAACATGTGGTTGGTTATGAGTCAACTTTATCCCCTATGGTCAACATGTAGTCAAACTTGTGGAAATTGGATCAACTAATGTAATTGTGATTCAATTTGTGATCCCTGGGTTATATTGTTAATAAATGTGATACTATAATCAATGAAGACATACCAATGATACTATGATTTGTCAATTTTGATTTATATTATTCAGAGTTGTGATATTATGGTTATTTGGAATATACTAGTGAACCCAAGCTCATAGTATATAACTATGTTGAATAAATAAAAAATAATAATAAAAAATAAAAAAAATAAAAAAAATAAATAACCACTTTGCCATGGCAGCAATGCAAAGTCAGTGGATCAATAAATGGAATTATAATTTCATGTAAAATAATGGGAAAAAAAATTGTATAAAATATTTTGCTACTCGTCTTAACGTAAAATATCAGGAATTGTATTAAAAATAGAAAATTAAAAAAAAATCATTAAATTATTATTTATTGAAGATTTTACAATAAAACAAACATGGCATAAGAATTTTCCAACCTGAGTTTTCTTCCCATACTTACCACAACCCATCTTCTTTATATTTTGTTTATCCAAAAAATAATCTTCTTAATATTTTCTTAACAAATATTTTTTAAACATAAAGACTTAAATACCCTTTAAATTATAATTTATAATTTAATAAAGAGTTTTTATTAAATAAATAAGAAATGTCCACTTTGTCCTGTCTATTCCAACTTTCATTATTCAATTCTCATGTTTTATTAGTATTTTCTCTTTTTTGTTATGTTTCTAAACGTAACAAACTCTTATTACAATAACCCTTGTTACAGTAACAGCATATATATATATATAGCAACTTCAGTATCATGTACTTTCAATCCAATATTAATTCTATATACAATCACATTGCCCTATGCACAAGGAATTCTTAGTAAACTCATCACACCATAGTTCCAACATATGCACAACATTCCATATAAATTTTCTTACAAATCCATGCATCTCTATACAGTATTAACCTGCTAAAAAAGAAGTTCCCTCACCTTATGTGGCAAAAGTTTCCAAAGCTACCTTGATAATGAACTTGAGAGAAAATTCAGCAGTTAGAGATCCTACAAGTATAAGTATTGAAACTTATTAATGCCCAAAAATATCTCGGTACTGACCTTCAAATAGCATAAAAATCCCAATTCAAAGCA
>CM053269.1:20365347-20401347 GCA_028583415.1 Protea cynaroides
TGGTCATGTTGGTTGTGGGGTAAGGAGAATAGGTGGTCCTACAGTTTTTCTTAAGTAATTTGATAGGCATTTTGGGGTTACAGAAAACCACAAATGAGATGTCTTTTAAGAGACATCTCACGTAATGGCATGTTAATGTGATTACATTGTGTACTTGCATCATGATTTGGATCATCTTTGTTACATTGTTTATTTTCATACTTTTAATATGTTCCCTTTCGCATGCAGCCAAAGTGTGGGGTACATTGATGAAGGAGAGATATGTTGCCGACAAAGACAATGTGGCAGAGAGGATTTCAAATTTGGTGTTGAACTTAAGTAATTTTTTTTGAATTGTTAAACTTCTTGTCAAATAGATTTTAGAATTTAGATTCTTGAAGGAATCTATAGGTTTTAATGACAACTGCGTATTCGGTAATTTTGTAATTTTTTTGGGTAGAACGGTAATTTTGTAAATTTACATGGTGAACAAGGAAACAGTAGAATGTATTTTAAAAAAACGTCATTTTTCACTACGAAATTTATATTTCCGTAGTGTAAAATATGTATATTACATGACAGAAGATAGAGCTCAGTAGTGGAAAAAAATGGTTTTTTTGTGCATATATGTATTTTCCACTACGGAAAAAAGAGTTCCGGCATGAAAAATACATATTTTTCACTACGGACAAGTTTGTTCCTATCGAGAAAAATACATATTTTCCACCATGGAAAAAAGAGTTTCGTCGTGGAAAATATATCTACCGACACCTTATGAATTTTAGTTGGGATTTTGCACGACAGAATTTAACACGACAAAGCCTCGACGAAAAATAAAAAATTCGGCAATTATTTTTGGCGACACAATGATTTTCGGTGACAGAAACCTTCTATAGCAAAAAAATGAGGATTGTTGTAGTGGGTTTACCCTAATCCACTATAGTAATGAAGGGATCAATGCCTTTACCTGTTGGTATTTGTTTGATGGTAGAAGCGACCGAGGACGGTACTACCAACACTTCATCTCCTTTCCTTTTGCTCTTCTCTCTCTATGGAAATCCTCTCCCCTTGTGCTAAGAAGGTGTCAGAAGGTTTTGGGAGAGTTCTGAGTTGTTGTGTAACAAAGGGAGAGAGTGAGAGAGTTCTAGAGTGTTAAAAGAGTTCTAGAAAGGCTGAAGTCTCTCACTCCAGTTGTATCTCTATCTCCTGGGGGATGGGGGTCCCACGTGACAAGTGTCGAGTTAAACACACACATGGAGTCTCCTCTTCTTCTTTCAATGAGAGATGTTAGTATGGGGTGGGCCCTGCACTAACCCAATTAAAGTTAATCATGGATTCTAGGTGTTACCCAATCCATGTACTGTCCGACAATAAGGTCTAGCTTATGTAGTCGGGTTTTGCGACCAGATCCTTGCAACCAGACAGAGACAGTTTAACTATTGACCTATCCAATGCTCGAGGAGGTTAACTTACAGTGCATTCCTTCCAGTTTGATTGTCTACTCCGGCGTCGCTCCACTCTCACCTATGATGGGAAGACTTGCCACATGTCAAAATCCAAATTAGTACGGGATTTTAGGGTGTCGGTCTTACATTTAAGGTCCATTCTGGCTTCAACCACCTCAACTTCTGCTTATGGGCTTTGAGTTTGGGATCAGAGGTATTCTGTGCTATGCCACCTTTGTATTTATGTCAGGCATATCTTCATAGGACCAAGTGAACACTTCTTGGAATTCCTTCAAGAGTTCAACATTTTGATGGTCTCTTCTCATTTAAGGTCATGCCAATCTTGATTTCTCAAGGCAATTCTGTGGTACCCAAGTTAATCATCTTAAAGCCTTCACCAGTGGATTGGGCTTTCTTCTCTTTCAAGGCCTTGATGGATCATATGATCTCAGGAGGTGGCTCATCAATCTCATCATTGTCAGTGTTAAAGATTGAAGGGAAGGGGAATATGTAGACACAGTATAAAGAACATCATCATCTTTATTCATGGCAAAAAGTAATGGTACCAAAGAGGAGGTTCCTGTTGGAATGGACTCAAAACATGAAAAGGACATAACCCTATTTAATGACTCAACTATTTTTGGCCCAAACATGGCCATATTATTGGGAATACATGACAATGCATCAGGGTAGACAAAATGGTCTAAACTACTCTAGTTGGGGATTGCATTGCTGATAGGGAAGATGGTTTGTTGTGGATTTGGATCTCTATCTTGGTCTTCTCCAGTATGCGTTATCACTTGGTTGTCATCGAACAGATTGTCGATGTTGACTGTCTCTATCTCTGACCTCTACTTGTTGCTCCATCTCTGGATCCTCATCTGCTCAATTTCCTCCCATTCAAGAGTACAATCGATGAAGATCTCAAAACCAGGTACTTCTTCTCTAAAGATGTGTGCTGAACCAAGATTCTGAAAACATGCAAAATGTGAAGTTGGCATCCGGGAGTATTAAAGGATGGCTTTATATACTCTTTTCTCACACTCCATCTCATACAGTAGTTCCTTGTTAAACTTCAACCCAGGAGGCTATGTTTTCCACACAATTTTGTGCCACTACTGAATAATTGGCATCAGCAGTTGGAACATACACAAGGTCGCATTTTCAATTTTTTGCATGTCGTCATGACATTAAAGTAACATGTTCCTCCTTTCACATTTGAAATAGTTGTCAATTGAGCAAGAGTTTGAAATTGCCCTTCATTTTTATTCTTTTTCTAGGTGTATTGTACCTTTAGAATGCATACATTGTGATTTGTAGGTAAAGCCTCAGTGTTGAGTGTTCACCATTTTGGTTACTTATACTGTTTGTGGATGATTTTTTGAGGTTTAGCTGGCTTTATCCTCTTTAAAATAAGTCTGATTTTTTACAGTTTTTGTAAACTTCCAGGTCATGGTAGAACGCCAGTTCAATCACAAGATTATATTTGTCAAACTGAAGGTGGAGGTGAGTTCACTTCTTACAATATTCCTAACAACTTACTTCAGTCTGGAATTTTTCTTCACATTTCTTGTCTCCATCCACTAGAACAGAACGGTGTTGTAGAAAGGAAACATCGACATCTTATGGAGCTTTGTCTTTCCATACTATTTAATGCCTCCCTTTCTCAGTCTTATTAGATTGAAGCATTTTCAATAGCAGTGTTTCTTATAAACCTTTTATCTTCTATGGTACTTTACATGGATACCCCTCTTCATGTTCTGTATAACAAAAAACAAGATTACTCATTAGTTCGGATTTTTGGACTTTATGTTTTCCCTGCTTGAGGGACTATGCTGCTTACAAGTTAAAACCTATGTCTCAATTATGCCTGTTTCTAGATTACAATGATCACCACAAGGGCTATAGGTGTCTTGACCTCCCCACTGGACAAGTATATATATCACGCCATGTCATGTTTAATAAATTTATGTTTCTGGTCAAGGTTAGTTCCTCTCCTTCTGTCAAAGATCCAATGTCGGGTGATTTCGATACCTTTGAGTGCTGCGTTGTTGAATGTACAGCTTATTCAGGTTCCCCCTTCCCTACTTCTATTTATTTGCAAAATGCCTAGTGTGAACCTTCTCCTAATTCTCCATCGGTAAATGTTTTACCGTAGGCAAAGGTTCCCCTTGAGCTTCATATGCAGGTAGAGGACTCTTCGCCAGGTACCTCCTCTTCCTTTGTTCAGACTGTTGCTCTTCCCAATGAGTCTCTTCCAGTTCATTTGGTTGCCATTCATATCCATCCCATGGTAACCCGTAATCAATTTAGTATTCACAAACTAAACCCACAGTTTACTTTACTAGTTACTAGTATATCCACCAAGCCTACTTTGGTGAAATATGTTCTTAAATGGGCAAGTTGGAAGGCTGTCACTGATATATGGTCCTTGGTTCCTTCGAAACTTCACTAGAATATTGTGGACTATTGTTGGATCTTTAAGGCCAAACTATGGGCCGATGGTTCACTAGAGCATCTTAAAGCTTGGCTTGTTGCCAAAGCTTACAATTAGCAGGAGGGTGTCGATTATCTAGAGGCCTTTACCATTGCCACGGTTCACAGTTGGCTCATTAGCTCGATGTCAAGAATGTCTTTTTTCATGTTTCTCTTGACACATTTGTGTACATGCATCAACCTCCAGGGTTTGTTGATCCTTTTCATAAACATGATGTTTGCCTCATCCAATGGGCTCTATATGAGCTAAAACAAGCACCACGGGCTTGGTTTGATCGTTTCAGTACTTTTCTTCTTCACTATGGTTTTTTCTATAGTATCTTGGACACCTCTATGTTCATTTACAAACGTAAGGGTCTATTGCTGATTTTACTTTTGTATGTGGTTGATATCATCCTAATGTGGAATTATCTCTCTCTTCTAGAGTCCTTTATCACTTCTCTAGGCACTATGTTTGCTATAAAGGACCAGGGTGCATGTCACACCCACATTCTGGCCAAACTAGAAATGTAAGTGAACCACCACCAAATCAATGGTTCACACTAGGATCTTAGTAGATTGTGTCAACACATAAACCAATGCACATAACCATAATCAGAATATAATAGCAATGAAAGACTTTAAATAAATAAACCAAGGTCTACATGATAGAATAATAATTTATCCAAGTTATCTCAAGTACCAAAACATAATATTATAAACTATTACATCGTCTTATAACCAAAACTGAAAGAAAGTAATAAAATCCTAGAGGTACACATAGAAGTGGCACTCGCACAATGAGTCATGCTCGTTGCCCCCTTCTTGCACAACCAAAATAGCAACACCACCGTACGCTGGAGCATCAGCGTAATCTTCCACAGTATAACCTACATCAACATCTAAAAAATATATATATACAAAGGATGAGCTCATAACTTATCTCAGTAAGGAAAATAAGAGAATGCAACAGACAAAAATACATGGACTAACATTCAACATTGGGTCTGGTATAAGTTGTAAAGTGCTATAGTAAGGATGGGTTGTCACTACACCGCCATGGACGAGAGTATGAGTGCACCCAACAGTCAAGCTATAATCTACACTACTGCTATTGCACCACATCACTCACTTTTGGATGAGATAGAGCTAGAGTTTGGCAGTCAGGTTGTAATATTGCGTCCTCCCCTGATACTCTACATCGTACCAACACATAGACCCCTATTGGCGAGGGCTTGCAAATGGGTTCTATTACTAACCAATCCTACATCATCATAGTATCCAAGGCCCTACCCTAACACAGCTCCCCACAGAATAGAGATAGGGCTAGAGTTTGGTGGTCAGGCAACAATCCATACTACCGCGTCCTCTCCTTGATACACTGTCTGTACCAAACATGCTAAGGTAGATGGCGATATGAAAAGATGTTAATGTGGGGCATGCTCCAAGGCTCTGATTTCCTTTCCATTCCACACACAAATGAAAATATACACATGTCTAACACCTATAACTTAGCATAATAATATGCACGAACAATTAATAACATAAATAAAGATAACATGTTAAATGCATACACATCATACAACAGAAACAAATAGAAAGGTTTACTATTATTAATTATTTAGGTTTAGGTCTTGTTCTCTTACCTAACACATGATAGCAAGTTCTCTTTGAGTTACAGAGCCTAACCCCGTTGTTCACAAGTCCTACATGGTGATAGAGTTTAATAGTATCAGTTCCATAAGTTTCCAACCGATCAGAACCAAGTCTGGACTGAAAGCTGTCTAAAAATACTCTGTCCGATCACACATTAGGGTACAGAGTGTCAGACTGGTATTTCCGATCAGATAGGTCTGGCAGACATCTCGAATGGGTTTGATGGCTTGTCTGGTAGAACTTATGTGCCACTGGTACTCCAACCAGATAAAGTCTGTGAGTCCATCAGTCTGACCTGCTTCTTCAGTCGCTCTTTAACTTGGATTCTAAGGTTTTTCCTAAACCATTATATGGTCAGAGTGTACATTAGGGTCATTAAAATTTAGATGTAAGACCCGCACTCCATGAACCCGATCTAAGCCTTTAATTCATGTCGTAACAAGTCTTCCAATCATCACCGGACCAGACGGGACGAACGGATGACAACCAGGTATGAAAATGGATCTAAAAGCTTGATATTTTTCATACCGGTCTATGGTACCGGTGGATGGTACCTGTCGACCGGTATGTCTGCGAGGGTAGACTGGTTAGATCCGAAGACGGATCTCTACGGGTCCCACTTTCCAAATCTTGAGCCTAAGAACTTTTCTAACGTAAGGAAACTTCCTAAACTCTATCCTAATCTATTTAAGGACCCTTAAACATCCTTAAAACTCTTCCATTTAGCCTCACAAACCTTAGAGAGGAGAAAGAGATTGAAGAAGGAGAAAGAGCAAATGAAGGAGAGAGAGGAATCGTCGTTTGCCGTTGGACGAAGAACACCATACTTGCCAACCAACGGTAAGTGCTTGAACCTTCCTCTAAGTTAAGCATTATAGATGATTAGTCATGAATTGATCAATACCATGCAAGGCGAGGTGTTGATCTAAAACACTTAAATTTGCCGTCAAACCCTAATACAGTCGATGAACCCTAGATTCGCATTCTAGGTTAAGGATCATCAAAACTAAGACTTGAATGAAACATGAAACAACTCTAACTCATTGCTCTGGCCTGGAATGTATGGGAGAAACCCTAGAACCAATAGGGGGTGACCAACGGAAGGCGAACACCGAGTTGATGGTCTTCCGGAGGCATACAGTCGACCATACCAGTTGCACCATATGCGACCAGTACTGCTATCGGTACCTCTCAGAGACTGGTCTGTGGGGGACCGGTCGACCATACCGGTCACACCTTTCCCCACAATGCCGCGATCGGTGCTTGCGACCGGTACTGCGACCGATATGCACTGTGAGGAGTGTTTTTGACCCAGTTGGTTTTTTGACCAACGTAAACCCTAAGAAACTAATTCTAATTCAACCCTAACATCATGTAGGACCTTGTGATAGCGAGTTTGGATTCTATGATGCGGAGCAAGCTAGCAATCAAGCGTTAGGTAAGGGAATCGGACCTAAACCCTAATAACTTAATAACAGTAAAACGTTGTTAATAATTATGATTCTATGGAATGGTATTTGTGCATACTCGCATGTCATCTTTACTTTCAGTTATTATATTGTTCATGCATACTCACTATGCTAGGATGTGACTGTTAGGCATGTAATTGTTTTCGTTAGTGTGTAGAGTGGGAAGGCCCTGGGGTATCGGATCATTCCTCATACTAGTACCTTTTCGTATCGCTTCTGTCTTAGCATGCTTGGTGTGGGTAGGGTATCATGGGAGGGAGTGGCACTGTGGTCTCCGTCCTGGCCACTAGACTCTAGCCCTATCTCTATGCCGTAGGGAGCTGTGCTAGGGTAGGGCCTACTGTGATGACATATAGGATTGGTTAGTTGCGAGCCAAGTTTGCAAGCCCTCATCAATAGGGGCTTATGTGTTGGTATAGGTAGGGTATCAGGGGAAGTGTTGGCAGTGTTTGATCCGGATACTTTAGCTCTATCTCTATTCCATGGTGGGTGCATGTGGGATGACAGTGGTGTTTGATCCATTGGGCACACACTCGTGTATAGAGGTGCGGTGGCCGCCAATCCTTTCTAGAACACATTGCAAACTTAAAACCAGACCATAATATGAATGTTACTCATGCATGATGTGTGTTGCATTGTCTGATTTTCGTACTAAGCTAAGTTGTGAGCTAAGTTGTGAGCTCACCCTTGTGTACATACTATTTTTAGATGTTGATGCAGGTTACACTGTGGAGGACTACGTGGAAGCTCCAATATATGGAAGAGTTGCTGCCCTGGAAGTGCAAGCAGGGGAGGACAAGCATGACGCTTCATGAGAGTGCCCTTTCTGCGTGTACCTCTAGGACATCGTCTTATTGAGATCCTGGTGTGAGCCGTTGGTTCAGTGACAATTCACTCACACTTCTGGTTCAGTCGAAATTGGGGTGTGACAACTTTGTATCAGAGATCTTAGGCTCTGTCCAACAGACCATACATGCACTTGACTGAGTCAATGTACTGAGATAGGAAAAATTAAAAGCCTTAATAAAAACGTACCTTAAGCACTTGTTTGATGCCTGAGACTAAATAAGAAAGAGCTTAACATACTATACTGAAATAAGAACTTAATGAACAGTCATGCTCTAGATAGAAAACCATGTTAAATAGGCAAAAATAATCATAAACATCCAAAGAGTAAAAGTTAATTGTGCTACAAGGTACAATCCAAAAACCAGACAGTTATCCTGTTATAAAAGTCAATGTACTAAGAGGAGAGAAAAATAAAGTGGTCCATCATGGGGTTGAGGGCATAGGAGGAATAGGGTCAGCAATGTCATAATCATGCTTTTATGTGACCTTGAGCCAGTGTACCTGCTCTTGAGTGACTCTGAGGCTGTGAGAGAGGCGCCCAAGGTCACGGTTCATCTCACGCTGGGCATCCTGAATCTCCATAAGCATACCCATCACGGTATCGAGAGGAGGCTGGGATGGTCCCACTGCAGGTATGGACTGTGGTTTCCATACCGGAATGTCCTCCATCTCATCATCATCATCCCCTGCCTCTTCTGCATGAGTCGCATTGGCTGCTGCTGCTGCTACCCTCCTAAGCGGACGAGGACGAGCCTCTAGCTCCTCATCACTGATTGGCAGGTTATCTCATCCCTCATCCGCAATCTCATCCCTCATGTGCACTCGAAGGCACTGCAGGAGTATAGTGATAAGCATGCCATAAGGAAGGTTGCTTATCTGGTCGGGCATGGTAGCCTGATGCATGGTCCTGATGATAATGTAAGGAAGACAGACTCACTCCCTAGAAAAATTGATTTCTTGACCAAAACCTAGGTAAAAAATCCCAAAATTTTGATTTTGAGAAAACCATATTGTGGAACCTAAAATAAGTTGAGGGCTTTTGTTCATAGAGGTCCCAAAACTATTTCTAAGCCGAAGGAAAAGAGTTCCTACGGTTAGAATCCTCTAAACAAAAAAAAAAACCTAGTTTTTGGGCAAGAAACCATGAAAAAAAAAACGATGTAAAATGGAGAGAGGAAGGAAGAACCTTACTTGCAGATGATGTTCAAGGTCTTGATCGGAAAAGAATCGCTCCTAAAGTCATCGGTCGGACTGTAGCAACTCACCAAGTCAGAGAGGAATCGCCACTAGAGAGAATGGAAAGAAGAAAAGTGAGAAAATACTCACTTTTCACGATTTTAAGGTCTTTCAGGGCATACCGGTCAAAGGTTTTGCCTATATCGGTCGACCGGTACCCCTTGGTACCTACGACTGGTACCTCTCGGCTACAACAGGGTGCTGACCGGTCGAACATACCAGTCGCACCATACCATGCAGAGGTGCGACAGGTACTTCTCCAGAAATCCAAGAGGTTTGTCCGCCTGGACATACTGGTCGCACTAAAATACATAGTGCCGCAACCGGTATGTTGTGACCAGACATGAATTCCAAGCCCAGAAAAAAAAAATTTGAGGAAATTTTAAAATTTTGATTAAAGCTTCCTTTACGATTTTCGCCTTGCACTTGTTAAAGACTAACACTATTATGACTATTCGAATGTATCTCATGTGTTATGTCTTCTTCCCAGATCCAAACAGGAAAGACTAATCTGAGATGGTAGGCGGAAATGGCCGCAGAGGTTCACAGAAACGTCTCTACTCAAGGGTGCGTCAAGCAGAGGACAATGTGGAAGCAGGAAACGTTGGTGAGCAAAATTGAACCCAGACGGTAGAACCCCAATGAGGGATGATAGGGACAGGACACCAATGAGAAATGGTGGAGAAGGGCAGAGTCACAGAGCACCAACAAATCTGCTAGGCCCTCCTCACACTAACTCTGAGACTATTGTGACGAATCTGGTCTATCAGATGGAAGTTCAGCAGATGGTGTTCTTAAATGAGATGCTGACGATGTTCAGGCCACCAGGATATATCCCTACAGAAGGTACGCCTGAGTCTGGTGGAAATAATACCACACTTCCAGTGGATGGTAGTGTCAGATTATGTATAGACTACCGGGAACTAAACAAGCTCACGATCAAGAATTGATATCTACTACCTTAGACCAATGACTTGTTTAATCAGCTACAAGGAGCAAAGGTATTCACTAAGATTGACCTTGGATGGAGTATCATCAAATGAAGAATTTGCATAGAGATATTCCGAAGACTACTTTCAGGACGAGGTATGGACATTATGAGTTCCTTGTAGTGTCATTCAGATTGACCAACGCCCCAACGTCGTTCATGGAACTGATAAACCGAGTGTTTCATGACATGTTGGACACCTCGGTCATTGTATTCATTGACGACATCTTTGTCTACTCAAAGGACAGGGAGACTCATGCAACACACTTGAGAGCAGCCCTACAACAGCTGAGAAAGGAGAAGCTTTACGCCAAGTTCAAGAAATGTGAATTTTGGCTGAAGGAAGTGGCTTTTTTGGGTTACGTAGTATCTACAGATGGCATCAAGGTAGATCCAAGCAAGATCGCATCTATAGTAGGATGGGATGCATCAAAATTAGTTGCAGAGATTCATAGTTTCCTTGGATTGGCTGGTTACTATAGAAGATTCGTGGAAGACTACTCAAGAATCATCGTTCAACTTATCAGACTAACCAAGAAAGGAGAAAAGTTCATATGGACAGATGAGTGTGAGAAGTGATTTTAGACTTTGAAGTCAACACTAGTCTCTGCACCTATCTTGACCATCCCAGCACCAAGCTTGCCGTTCACCCTATATACAGATGCCTCAGGGTTAGGTATTGGATGTGTGTTGATGCAAGGAGAACAGGTGATAGCCTACGCATTAAGACAGTTGAAAGAGCATGAGAAGAACTATCCTACGCATTATCTAGAGTTAGCAGTGGTCATTCACGCAATCAGGACTTGGAGACACTACCTTTATGGTAAAAAGTTTCAGATTAAGTCGGATCATAAGAGTTTGACTTATCTTTTTACTCAGAAGGACCTGAATATGAGACAGAAGAGATGGCTGGAGCTATTAAAAGATTATGATTCTGACATCTAGTACCATCCGGGTAAGGCAAACGTCATAGTTGATGCCTTAAGTAGGAAGTGGGCATTAAAACATGAGGCAGGACCTAGTACAAACGCTGCACTGTGTGCTGCAGCCTCAGGCTCAATAGAGAATGATAAAGAGCATATATTAGAGACTGCAAGAGATCTAGTAGAACAGGACTTAATTCATAAGTTCACATTGATGTTCGCAGCTTTGAAGATCTCATCGGTTCTCATAGATGAGGTCAAAGTAGCAATCCTACAGGATCCACACCTCAAGACTGTGCAAGAAGATCTAGAGAAAGGTAAAAGCAACCCTGATTTTACCTTGGATTCAGACAAGGTACTCAGGTAACGTGGATGATTATGTATATCTGAGAGTAAGAACTCAAATATCAGAGATGGAATTATGACAGAAGCTTATTATACCCCATATTCGGTACATCCAGGAAGCACCAAAATGTATCATGATTTAAGAAGACTATATTGGTGGAAGGGTATGAAAGGAAATGTAACTCGATTCGTATTCTAATGTCTGAATTGCCAGCAAGTTAAAGCAAAAAGGTTGAGACCCTTAGGTTTGCTATAACCACTATTGGAGCCAGCATGGAAATGGGATTGTATGACAATGGATTTCGTCACTGGCCTACCCTTGACACCAAGGTCAGTGGATGCAGTATGGGTTATAGTCGATTGACTTACCAAGACAGCTCGCTTCATCGTTGTCAGACCTTAGTATACCATGGACAAGCTGGCCAAGCTATATATAGATAATATAGTCAGACTTCATGGCATCCCAGAGAGTATAGTATCTGATAGAGATCCCCGTTTTACATCAAAGTTCTGGGAAGGATTACAGAAAGTCATGGGAATCAAGTTGAAGTTTAGTACTTTTCATCCTCAGACAGACGGGCAGTCAGAAAGAACTATTCAAATCTTAGAAGATATGCTCCGAGCGTGTGCCCTAGATTTCAAAGGAGCTTGGGACGAGAAGCTATCACTTATCGAGTTTGCTTATAACAATAGTTACCAGGCTATGATCCAGATGGCTCCATATGAGGCACTCTATTGGAAGAAATGTCGTACACCTCTGTTATGGAATGAGGTGGGAGAGAGAAGGATTGTAGGACTAAAGTTCGTAGAAGAAACTTGTCGAGCGATTGATCAAATTAAGGAAAGAGTGAAGACAGCTTAAGTTCGATAAAAGCACTATGCAGATAATTGACGTCGAGATCTGGAGTTTGCAGTGGGTGATAAGGTATTCTGAAGATATCACCTGTGCGAGGTCTGAAACGGGTCGATAAAAAGGGGAAGCTATGCCCCAGGTATGTGGGACCATACGAGATTTTGACTAGATGTGGTAATGTGACATATCAACTGGCTCTTCCACCATCCATGTCAACCGTTCATAATGTGGTCCATGTTTCTTTATTGAAGAAGTATGTCAGGGATCCATCGCACATCTTGATAGTAGACCCACCAGACTTGACAGAGGACTTGACATTTGAAGTACTAATTATGATGTTCACAAGTTGAAAGATACAACATCTTCGAAGCAAGGATATCCATTACGTCAAAGTGCATTGAAAAAGCCAAGATGTAGAAGAAATCACTTGGGAGGAAGAGAACACGATGCGAAAGGAATACCCTAACCTTTTCGACGAACAAGGTACGTACAAATTTCGAGGCCTAAATTTATTTTAAGGGTGGGGGAGTTGTGAAACCTACATGCAAATTTCGGAGATGAAATTTCTTTTAAGGGTGGGGGAGTTGTAAGACCTGCACTCCATGAACCCAATCTAAACCTTTAATTCATGTCGTAACAGGTCTTCCAATCATCACCGGGCCAGACGGGACAAGCGGATGACAACCAGGTATGAAAACAGACCTAAAAGTATGATATTTTTCATACCGGTCTATGGTACCGGTCAATGGTACCGGTTTACTGGTATGTCTGCGTCGGCAGACTGGTTAGATCCAAAAATGGATCTCTGTGGGTCCCACTTTTCAAATCTCGAGCCTAAGGACTTTCCTAACATAAGGAATCTTCCTAAACTCTATCTTAGTCTATTTAAGGACCCTTAAACCTCCTTAGAACTCTTTCATTGAGCCTCATAAACCCTAGAGAGGAGAAAGAGATCGGAGAAGGAGAAAGAGCTAAGGAATGAGGGAGAGGAGCTGCCGTTTGCCGTTGGACGAAGAACACCATACTTGCGAACCAACGGTAAGTGCTTGAACCTTCCTCTAAGTTAAGCATTATAGATGATTAGTCATGAATTGATCAATACCATGAAAGGCGAGGTATTGATCTAAAACTCTTAAATTTGCCGTCAAACCCTAATATAGTCGATGAACCCCATATTCGCATTCTAGGTTAAGGATCATAGAAACTAAGACTTGAATGGAACATGAAACAACTCTAACTTGTTGCTCTGGCTAGGAATGTATAGGAGAAACCCTAGAACCAATAGGGGGTGACCGACGGAAGGCGAATGCCTAGTTGATGGTCTTCCGGAGGCATACCGGTCGCACCATATGCGACCGGTACTGCGATCGGTACCTCTTGGAGACTGGTCTGTGGGAGACCGATCGACCATACCGGTTGCACCTTTCACCACAGTACTGCGACCAGTGCTTGCGACCGGTACTGCGACTGGTTTGCACTATGAGGAGTGTTTTTGACCTAGTTGGTTTTTAGACCAACGTAAACCCTAAGAAACTAATTCTAATTCAATCCTAACATCATGTAGGACCTTGTGATAGAGAGTTTGGATTCGGTGACGCGGAGCAAGCTAGCAATCAAGCGTCAGATAAGGGAATCAGACCTAAACCCTAATAACTTAATAACATTAAAACATTGTTAATAATTATGTTTCTATGGAATTGTGTTTGTGCATACTCGCATGTCATCTTTACTTTCAGTTATTATATTGTTCATGCATACTCGCTATGCTAGGATGTGACTGTTAGGCATGTGACTGTTTTCATTATTATGTGGAGTAGGAAGGGCCTGGGGTCTGGGATCATTCCTCACACTAGCACCTTTTCGTATCGCTTCTGTCTTAGCATGCTTGGTGCGGGTAGGGTATCAGGGGGAGGAAGTGGCACTGTGGTCTCCCGCCTGGCCACAAGACTCTAGCCCTATCTCTATGCCATAGGGAGCTGTGCTGGGGTAGGGCCTACTGTGATGACATATAGGATTGGTTAGTTGCGAGCCCAGTTTGCAAGCCCTCCCCAATAGGGGCTTACGTGTTTGTATGGGTAGGGCATCAGGGGAAGTGTTGGTGGTGTTTGATCCGAACACTTTAGCTCTATCTCTATTCCATGGTGGATGCATGTGGGATGACAGTGGTGTTTGATCCATTGGGTGGATTCACACACTCGTGTCTAGTGGTGTGGTGGACGCCAATCCTTTCTATAGCACATTGCATACTTAAAATCAGACCATAATATGAATGTTACTCATGCATGATGTGTGTTGCATTGTCTGATTTTCTTACTGAGCTAAGTTGTGAGGTCACCCTTGTGTACACACTATTTTTAGATACTGATGCATG
The DNA here is from genome assembly GCA_028583415.1 of Protea cynaroides. Taxonomy (NCBI): domain Eukaryota; kingdom Viridiplantae; phylum Streptophyta; class Magnoliopsida; order Proteales; family Proteaceae; genus Protea; species Protea cynaroides. Next base: position 20,379,937 of record CM053269.1, read on the forward strand.
TTACATTGTGGAGGACTATGTGGAAGCTCTAATATATGAAAGAGTTGCTGCCCTGAAAGTGCAAGCAGGGGAGGACGAGCATGACGCTTCATGCGAGTGCCCTTTCTACGTATACCTCTAGGATATTTTGATTTGTTTATTTTATTTATTTTCAGTTGGATTTATAATTGGGATGTAAGGATAATTATTTATGTTTTGGTATTTTGAATAATTGGATAATTTATTTATCAATAGAAGTACTCAGTTCATTTAATTTAAGACTTTTGCTATATTTAATTATATTTTGATTATGGTTATGTGCAATGGTTTGTATAGGGGGACACGATCTTATTGAGATCCTGGTGTGAGCCGTTGGTTCAGTGACGGTTCACTCACACTTCTGGTTCAGTTGGAATTGGGGTGTGACATTAGATCATTCATTCGTTTACACTCTTGAACAATGGTTTAACAATTGTTCAAAACGAATCTAGGGTTTACTTAAGGATTAGGGTTTCCAATCGACACCTGGCAATCCCTGGCATTGATTATAAACCAAGACCTTCCTTTCATTCCTACAAAGATGAAGTACTTACTGTTGGCCTCTTAATGGTGATGCTCTCCTTCCAATGAAAATCCTCTTTTGCAGAGTTTCCTTGTTCTTACTGCTCCTATTCAGATCTCCTTTTCAAACTATAAGATTTGTAAGAGTCAACAAAAGGTTTAAGGAGGAGAAGGAGTTAATATATAGAGGTGGGTAACAGTCTAGGAAGATTTCCCACATATAGAAGGTCTCTAACAACTAGATTTGGAAGGTGGGACTCACTGGAGTCCATTCCCAAAACTAACTAAGTTGACCGGTCTGATATACTGATCGAATTGTTCATGAGATTGGTATGTCTCAACCAATCAGACTGGACAACTTATTCTTAAGTCTGTTTTTCTGTTTTTTGTACCTGGACTTGTGGTTCGTCATCTGATTATCTCTTCTGACCTGATTATGATTGGAAGACTTATCACGACACAAAATTTATGTTAAACTGGATTCATAGAGTGCGTGACTTACAACTCCCCTACCCATAAAAGAAATTTTGTTCCCAAAATTTACATGTGTGGGCGCTATAATTCCCCCACTCTTAAAAAAAAATTTACCCTCAAAATTTACATGTACCTTCAGGGCCGGTTTGATAAAACTTTTACTTCTGGATTCTGGATTCTACTCCAAGCTACTCCAGGATTATTTTGGAGTAAAAACTTGTTTGATAACGAAATTCTGAAATAGATTCTAGAGTATTTTTGGATTAGAAAACGTTTGATAACACACTATCCCCCTAACGAAGTCTAAAAAAACAGTCGTGGTAGTGGTGAGTGGTGCTAGTGGGTGGTGGTGGTGGTGGGTGGTGGTGGTGGTGGGTGGTGGTAGTGGTGGTGGTGGTGGTGGGTGGTGGGGTGGTGGTGGCGATGATGGTGGTGGTGGGTGGTGGGTGGTGGGGTGGTGGTGGCGATGATGGTGGTGGTGGTGGTGATGGGTAATGGCAATGGTGGTGGGTGGTGGGTGATGGGTAGCGATGGCGGTGGTTGTGGTGGTAGCGGTGGCGGTGGCGGTGGCGGTGATGGCTACAGGTGGTAGTGGTGGTGGTGGTGGTGGTGATGGCAGTGGTAGCGGTGGCGGTGGCGGCGGTGGTGGTGGTGGTGGTGGTGGTGGTGGTGGCAATGGTGGTGGTGGGTGGTGGCGGCGAAGGCGGTGGTGGTGGGTGGTGGCGGTGGTGGTAGTTGTGGTGGTGGTGGTAGGTGGAGGCCACGGTGGTGGTGGTGGTGGTGGTGGTGGTTAAGTGAGAGTCATGTGTTAGTTGACTCTTTTCTTTCTTTCAAAAAGTTGATCCAACAGTTTGGAGCAAGTATTTTTTACTCCAAAATTTTGGATTCTGGAGCCATTTTGAATCTGGTTCATTCTGTGGGAGTTGGAATCCAACCAGACTTATCAAACGTACTTCTACTCCAAAATGACTCCCTGGGAGCCAGAATCCATAGAATCCAAAAGTAGAAGTTTTATCAAACAGGCCCTCAGCGTCCAATAGGTGAGGGTATTCCTTTTGCATTCCATTTTTTTCCTCCAGGTGATCTCTTTTACATCTTGGCTTCTCCAAATTACCTTAACGTAATAGATGTCTCTATTGCAGAGGTGACCTTTCGGCTGAGAGCTTAACTGGTACAACTTCGAACATCAAGTCTTCTGTCAAATCTGGAGGGTCTGTAGTCAAAATGTATAATGGGTCCCTAATGTATTTCTTTAGTAAGGACACATGGAATACATCATGGACGCTTGACATCGATGGTTGCAATGCGAGTTGGTATGCCACATTGCCTTATCTGGCCAGTATCTCATAAGGCCCCACATGCCTAGGGCATAGCTTCCCCTTCTTGCCAAAACTCTTCAAACCTCTCACAGGATATATTTTTAGGAACACCTTATCGTCCACTGCAAATTTCAAATCACGGCATCTATTATCTGCATAGTACTTTTGCCGAACTTGAGCTGTCTTGACCCTTTCTTTAATTTAGTCAATCACTCAACAGATTTTTTTCTACAAACTTTAGCCCTATGATCCTTTTCTCTCCCACCTCATTCCACAACAATGGTATCCAATATTTCCTTTCATACAGGGCTCCGTATGGAGCCATTGGATTGTAGCTTGGTAGCTGTTATTGTAGGTGAACTCGATGAGTGGTAGTTTTTCTTCCCAAGCTCCCTTGAAATCTATGGCGCAAGCTTGGAGCATGTCTTTCAAGATCTGAATGGTTCTTTTCGATTGTCCATCCTTCTGAGGATGAAAAACTGTATTGAATTTAAGCTCGGTCCCCATATCTTTCTACAGTCCTTCCTAGAATTTGGATGTAAAACGCGGATCCCTATCAGATACTATACTTTTGGGTACGCTGTGGAGCCTGACTATGTTGTCGACATACAACCTAGCCAACCTATTCATGGTGTATTGAGGTATGATTGCAATGAAGTGAGCCGTCTTTGTAAAGCGGTCCACAATTACCCAAACTACATCCACTGATCTAGGTGTAATTGGCAGTCCCATGATGAAATCCATATTAATGTAGTCCCATTTTCATGCTAGCTCAGGCAATGGTTGTAATAACCCAGCTGGTCTCTGTTTCTCGGCCTTCACCTGTTGACAATTCAAGCACTGGAATACGTGTTGAGCTACATCTACTTTCATGCCTCTCCACCAGTACAACCTCTTTAAGTCATGATAAATTTTTGTGCTTCCGGGGTGCATTGAATATGGAGTGGAATGAGCCTCTCTCATTATTCAATCTCTGATGTTCGAGTTTTTACTCTCAGGAATACACAAACTTCCATGATACCTGAGTACCTTGTCTGCATTCAAGGTGAAGTCAGGGTTAGGTTCACCCTTCTCCAAGTCTTCCTACATTGTCTTGAGGTATGGATCCTATAGGATTATTGCCTTCACCTCGTCCATTAAATCTGGAAATATTTTCAAGGCTGTAAACATAAGCCTGAACTTGTAATCAAGCCTTGCTCTACTGGATCATCCGATGACTCAAGTATGTGTTGTTCTTCATTCCAAGACGAGGCATATGTTGCAGAACATAGAGGCACATTTGTACTAGGCCCTACCTCTGGTTTTGATGCCCACTTCCTACTTGGTGCATTTGCCACAACGTTTACCTTGCCTGGATGGTATTGTATGTCGTAGTCATAATCCTTTAATAGTTATAACCAACTTCAATGTCGAATGTTTAAGTCTTTTTGAGTGAAAAGGTAGGTAAGACTTTTGTGGTCAGACTTGATCTGAAACTTCTCACCGTACAGGTAATGTCTACAAGTTTTAATCGCATGAATTACCGTAGCTAACTCCGGGTCATGGATGGGGTAATTCTTTTCATGCTCTTTCAGTTATCTTGAGGCGTAGTCTAAGACCCACACTCTACTAATCCAGTTTAACTGTGTCGTGTCAGGTCTTCCCATCATAGCCTGCTCCAGCGAACCAACCGTATGAAAGAACCACAAAGTTAGGTAAGTGAAATAATCTAAAAATAGTAAATTTTAGTTGTATGGTTGACTACCTGAACTTGTGTAGTCGACCAGTCAATTTAAGATGTGAGATCAATCAGGTTCTAATTGAGTAGTCGTACACTTTGCTTTGTGTGGTCGACGGATTCTATGACCACATAGTCGACCACACAAACCCAGATCTGACTCTGTGATTTGAAAACTTTCCAAAATTAAGGGGATCTTGCTCCTAATTAGTCCTGAACTCTGTACAGAGATTTTTCCTCTATATAGAGGATGTCCCTTAGCCTCTTTCACTCTTTTGGGATCAATTCTAAACCCTAAAATTAAGAGAGATGGAAAAAGGAAAAAAAAAAGGATAAGGAGGCATGGAGAAGAAGATTTGCATAAGTGCTTACATATTGCTTCCATTCCTCTACAGCAAGGAACCTAAGGTAAGAGACTAACCTTCATAGACAATAGGAATAGTTTGATTAAACACACCATCATCAGATTGGCAAGTGGAACCCAAGCTTGGGACTAAGATCTTGAGATCTCCCAACTAATTCAAAGAGAATCCTAGAAATAGATTAGGGATGTTTACAAACTGAAATAAAAAAATGTATGAAGGCCATAGAATGACCCTAGGAGGTGTTCCAATGATGAACTAAAGGTTAGACTTAGAAAGACCCATGAACACAACTAGTAAAATGTGTGGTTGCAGCACTGGTTGACCATAGAGTGACCAATGAGTCAACCACAGACTCTCGGGAAGATTACCAGGGTTATGTGGTAGCATTAGTGGTCACACAACCCATTGACCACATAGTCGACCACACAATATATGGTCGACATATACCTGTGACTATTGCATCTAGCACTCAGTTGTGGAAAGCTTGTTTTGAGGCCAGACTAGATTTTAGACTATAGTGACCTAATACCATCAAACTCTAATTTGAATTCATAAATCATTTAGGTTATCAACTAGCACCAGTGAATTGCTAAAGCTTGGAAGAGAGTTAAAACTACAATCAAAGGTGAGGAAACAAGACCTAAACTAACTAAATAATAATAAGCTATTGTCTTTCTTTTAATTATCCAATGCTATGATTAATGTCATGCTTGTATGATTGTAATGTGCATCTCACATGTCATCCAATATTAACATTATTCCTATTCACGCATATTTATTTTATTGTTTTATTTTATTGTTGTTGATGATAGGAATAGGCATGTGCTGTGAGTATAGTTGGTGTGCTGTGTGAGGAGGGGTGTGTAATCCCTAAACCATGCATCACATTGGCATCATCGTCTCACTGTTATCTTAGCAGAACTAGTATGTCATAGGGCATCAGGGGGGTGTTCCCGGACTGTATGGTCTTTAACTCTGTAGAGGAATCCTAGCTCTATCTCTATGGACGTATTAAGGGATGCTGGGGTAAGGCTTTTAATACATATGGATGACATCTTGGATTGGTTAGTTGTAAGCCTAGTTTGCAAGCCTTCGCCAGGAGGGGCATATGTACTGGTATGGGTAGGCCATCGAAGGAAGTATTGGCAGTGTTTGATCTGGGTACTTTAGCTCTATCTCTATTCCATGGTGGGTGCATGTGGGACGATAATGGTATTTGATCCATTGGGCAGAATCACACACTCATGTATAGAGGTGCAGTGGCCGCCAATCTTTTTTATAGCACAATTGCAAACTTAAACTAGACGAAAGATATACATTGAATGCATGCATATGTTTACACATTATTTTGTTTACTCATTGAGCTGTAATGTATGCTTACCCCTCAACATCGAATATTTTTAATTGATGATGCAGGTCCTACAGTAGAAGACTATATAGAAATGCTGTCGCATGGACACATGGCGATGATGGATACACAGACTATAGAAGATGAGCATGACTCTGCGTACGAGTGTTTTCAATGCCTTTTTTCTTAGTTTATTAGTATTCTAATTATGGGGAACTTTGTAATAAGTTATTTATTTATGTCTTGGTTATTTGGAGATAACTGGATTATTTAATTATTTATCATGTTAGACATTAGTTCATTATTAATAAGACTTTCGTTATTTACTTTATTATATCTGATTGATGTGGAATGTGTATTTGGTTTGCATTGTTGGCACAGTCTTTCGAGATCCTGGCTTGAATCGTTGGTTTTAATGACTGTTCATCATATTTTTGGTTCGTCCAGAATTGGTGTGTGATAACTTGGTATCAGAGCTTTAAAGCTCTGCCAATCAAACCTGAATACAGCCAAGAGTCTATGAATTGAGTTAGGTAAAAAATAAAAGTTTTAATATAAACCCACTATAAGCACAGTGTTATTTGAGACAGAAAATAAGCAATAACATAATGCACATAATGTAAATGTAAAACAAGATATATATATATATATATATATATATATATATATATATATATATATATATGACCCAAAATAACAGTAACATAATGTGTTCTAATATGAAAATCAAAATATAGTCCACAAGCCGAACAGTTACTCTGCAAATATGAACATCAAAAGAAAATATATCCATAACAAAAAGAAAGATGAGATCTATCACTAAGCTCGAGGCGTAGGAGGAAGAGGTACCTCTCGGTCCCTATCATAATCCTCTGCGTATGCCCTCGCGAGCCTAGCTACCTGCACTTGGGTTGCACAGAGACTCTCAACAAGATCTACTACCTACTGATCTGCAGTACGCTGAGCGTCTCAGATCTCTCAAAGGAGTGCCATCATATCATTTAGTGGAGGACGCGAGGGACTAGCTGAGGAGGTAGTATGAGAAGGTCCAGCTCCAGGAGTATGCTGTGGTGATGAAGGAGGGATGTCATCCACATCCATGTACATATGGTCATCATCATCACCCTCTGCCACTGCTACAACTCGACGTTAAGGATGGTTCATTATATTCCGTTCATCGTCGCTGATTTGCATGTCCTGCATCTCCATTCTACAGATGGCCTCCCAGTCAAGGTCTATAAAAATTGTATCCTTATACATCCTCTCATCCTCCATGTTTACATGTAGGCGATCGAGGATGGTGGTGATCATATGCCCATATGGAAGGTTTCCCTTCAGGCTGAGCATTGCAGCTTGGTACATAGTGCGAATGATGATGTAAGGCAGGCAAACGGGCTATCTGGTACAAATACAGTATAATAGATATTGAGTAAGCTAAGAGACCATTTAGTAGTGCCCACTTTGTGGCACCAGGTTATGCTGAATGATCTTGCAATAGACTCTGGGCTATGGACATAGGTTGATCGCTTTCATCTCCCAGCGATCACTCCATAAGATCTAATTGTTTACCTCGGTGCGCATCTTCATCGACAAAAATTGGGGCTCTTTTGGGGCACAGTAGACCAACGAACCATCATTAGAGATAACTAGGATGTTTGCCAACTACTGACAGTTGAATGAGATAGGAACTCCTTTCACCCAACTAGTGATCCTAAGGTCCTTATCTCTATCCATGTCCTCTGGATCACCCTCAATCTACAGATTACAATAAAAATGTTTCACTAGGTCCAGACATGTAGATCCCTGGTATTGTGTCAGTGGGAGCCAACCCATAATACTAAAGGCATTCTCAACATCGAAGAGGGCAAGGCTGGGCAAATCCATAAACGGGCCCACTTCCACCTTTTGTCCCAAAACCAAGGGTACTGTGCCTCGGTTTCAGTAGGCCTGAAGTGAAATCCATTGTGACCTTAAAGAACCTTGGTATGAACTATGTTTTTTGCAAGAAATATAAACCAATAAACAATTTGTTAGTTATTGAAATTTCAAGAAAATTTCAACATTATAACGGTGTAGTTAGCCAAAAGCCTGAATTTTATCCAATTTTTTTGGTCTAGAGGACTTAAATCAAGGGAAACACAATTATACTTGCCAAACAATATTATACGACCAAGGAGTTGAATCAAATTCGAGGAATTTCAAAGAAATTGCAATTTTGACAAAAACCCCAAATTTTAGGGCAAAACTCAATTTTTTGGGATTCCCTCCAAACCAACCAATGAAATCCCAAATAAGTTGAGGGCTTTGCTTCATATTTTGCCCAATAACAATGCTAAGTAATAAAAATATAATTTTTTTGGTCAAATAAAATTTATTTTGGTAAAACGAGGAAAAAACGATAAAATACTATGTTTAACTATCCAAAGGAGAGTAAAGGATTAAGACATTACATTTGGAAGGAGTTTGGAAGTCGTTACTAGATGGTGGAATTGAGAAAGTTGAGTGGAAACACTGGAGCAACTCAATGGAGGCGAGTTGAGTTAGAGCTCAGTGGAATACAAGAGAAGAAATGAGGAAAATGACTCGATTTTGGATTAAAAATGCCAAAATCTGATTATGTGGTCGACTTATATGACCCATACAGTCGGCCACAGACCCTCGGACTAAATCATGGGGTTTGTGTGGACACATGAGTGGTTGCATCATGCACGACCACTCAAGGTCGACTACACAAATAATTTTGACTATAAATGCTAAGAAATTTTGGGAAATTATTCGTTTTGGGATTTTTAATATGATTCTATGCGACTAACCTGAAGAACTGCTAATTTTGTATATTGTCTCACATTTATTGACTATGCAGACATTTTATTCGTCGATAATTTGAGATGGTCCACCGTGTAAGACCTGTATCGAACTAACTGGTCTTACCACCTTGTACCAGGTCTACCTAACATGGTCGAGCCAAGTGGACCAAGTGCGTGAAGAAACCACAAAACCAGGTACGAAATCAACCAAAAAACAGTCAATTATGAGCGTGTGGTCTCATGCCTAAATAGATGTGACCGACCCCACCTCAAAAGAGTCCAACCACACGAATTAGGTCGTGTGGTCAGACATTTTAAAAAGGTAGGGTTGACGGATTCTACGACCCCACCTCCGACCCCACGGAACCTAGTCAGAACCAAAAATTAGGAAACCTTCCTAATTCGAAGGGGGTCTTTCCTAAACTCATTAGGGCATATTATGGAGGGTTTTCCTCTATAAATAGGACGTCACTTAGCCTCTTTCATCCTTTTAGAACTCCAATTGAAAGTGAGAGAAAGAGAAGAGAAGGAAGAGAAGGAGAATTGAAGAGGAAGACTAAGAAGGAGAAAAATTCAGAGAAAACTCTGAATCTTCAGCAAGCATAAGGTATGAACCTATTTGCCATGCTATGTTGAGAGCCTATGATAGTTCATGTAGAAGATAGGATTAGGAAAAACCCAAATCATCCATCCATGGACAAATTTCAAGAGAATCCATGGAGAAAATTATCTAGACAATGGATGGTGTATAAAATAGTAGTTTTGAGCCTTAGAACAATCATAGGAAGGACCATGATGATAAGCCAAAGGATTCAAACATGAAGGAATGGAATTAAGAGTGAAAGGTCGACCAAAACACGTGTGGTCGCATGTGAAGTCGCATGATGTCCGACCCCACAAGACACACATGCCCAATCACATGCCTTTGGGAAGTTTCCAGGGAGGGTGTGGTCGCACGTATGGTCGGAGTATGTCCGACCCTACCTTATGACCCCACGCCCTGTGGTCGCAGAAACTGAGACCCCAGGTGCTGCCACACCTATGACCCCTCAATTTCTGTTAGTTAAACACATGAGAATTAATTATAATTAAAAATCTATCAACTTGTTAGGTTTTCAAGTGATTTAAAAGTGATTCATAAAGCTTGAATGGGGATCTACTATCAATCAAAGGTGAGGGAACAAAACCTAAACTAATTGGCTAATAATAAACTGTTTTTATTTGTTGAGTCCAATACCATGAATGATTCTATGCTTATATGCGTGTATTGTGAATTTCATATGTCATCCAATATTCCTGCTATTAATGTTCATGCATATTTAATTCCGTTTATTTATAACATGATGATGATGATGATGCTAGGAATAGGCATGTGAATGTTTGTATGTGGTTAGTGTACTTGATGCGATTGAGGCATCAGGGGGAGGACGTGACATTGTGGTTCATCCTGGTCACTAGACTCTAGCTCTATCTCTACTCAAGTCTTGTCCACTGACATCGTCGTATCGCCATTACCTTAGCAGAACTATTACGTCGTAGGGCATCAAGGGAGGTGGTCTCGGACCGTGTAGTCTATAACTCTACAGGGGGCCTTAGCTCTATCTCTATGGACGTATTGAGGGATGCTGGGGTGAGGCCTTGGATCCACTGTTTGACCTTAGGATTGGTTAGTTGCGAGCCCAGTTTGTAAGCCCTCGTCAATAGGGACTAACGTGTTGGTATGGGTAGGGCATCAGGGGAAGTGTCATGCGGTGTGGTCCTATCACTTTAGCTCTATCTCTATTCCATGGTGGGTGCATGTGGTATGGCAATGGTGTTTGATCCATTAGGTGGCTTCACATACTCGTGCATAGAGGTGCGGCGGCCACCTATCCTTTCTATTGCACATTGCAAACTTATGAACCAGACCAAAGATATGAATTGAATGCATGCATATGTTTGTTGCATTGTGTTGTTTGCTCAATAAGCCATGATGTGTGCTCACCCTTTGGACATCGAATATTTTTAGTTGATGATGCAGGTATTACTGTAGAAGACTATATGAATGCTCCGATGTATGGACATGTTGCGGCGATGGATGCAGAAGCTATGATGGAGTCGCATGATTCGTCGTGCGAGTGCAACTCATGCTTCTTTGATTAGGCTTATTTATTGGATTATTAAGAAGATGTAATTGATTAATTTTTTTATTTTATGTCTTAGTCATTTGGAGATAATTGGATAATTTATTTATGTTATCACTGTTAAATTCTCAGTTCATTAATATTAAAGACTTCCGCTATTGTTTATTTACTCTCATTATGGTTGTGGATGTGTATGGTTTAAGCAAAAAGGACACAGCCTATTCGAGATCCTGGTTGAACTGTTGGATCATAGACGGTTCATTACACCATTCTGGTTGGTGTAGAATTAGGGTGTAACAACTTGGTATCAGAGCTCTCGGGTCCTGTCTATTAAACCGATATACTTCCACAAGAGTTCGTGAACTGAGTTAGGATAAAATTTAAAAGCTTTAATAAGAACACACTATAAGCACCTGTGTTGTATGAGACAAAATTAAGAAAGAGAATAATGCATATTTAAAAGGAGAAATAAGTTTCATATATACATCGAATAAAAAACAACATATATACATATCGAAATCAGAGTAACAATCCGGACCGTTACTCTATAGAACAAGGAAAAAAAAATGAAAATATGCATCATGGAGCTGAAGGTGCAGGAAGAGGAGGTACCTCACTATCTCGATCATAGTCCTCAGCATACACTCTAGTCAGCCAAGCTACCTGAGTCTGGGTCACCTGGAGACTAGCTGTCAGATTGGCCATCCACTGATCAGACGCGCGCTGGGCATCTAGAAGCTCTCCTACTCTCCAATCAGTCATGCGCTGAGCCTCTCTAATCTCACGCAGCAGCCCCATCACATCATGAGATGGTGGGTGCGAAGGACCAGCTGTGTGTAAAAGAACCCGAGATGGGCTAGCTCCAGTAGAATGCGGTGGTGATGGAGGAGGTATGACGTCTACATCCATGAACATACGATCATCATCCTTAGCATCATCCCCATGGGCCCCTGCTGCTGCTACTGATGCCGCTGCCGCCTCAGTGTCTGCTATCTCTACCCGGGTACGGGGACGCACCAAAGCATTCCTCTCCTCGTCACTAACCTGCGTATCTCGCATCCCCATCTTGCAGATGGCCTCCCAGTCAAGTTCAGAAGAGAAGGTATCCTCATGAATCCTCTCATCCAGTAAGTCGACATGCAGGCGTGTGAGCAGGGTAGTGATCAAACGCCCATAGGGAAGGTTGCCTATTTGACCAGGCGTCGTAGCACAGATCATCATCCTGATGATAATGTATGGAAGGCAGACGGGTTGCATAGTGCAAATGCAGTACAAGAGATACTGGGTCAACTGGGAAATCCTCTCATAATGCCCACTCTGAGGAATCAGGTTGTGCTGAATAATCTTGCAGTACACCCGAGGTTCCGGTCGTAGGTTGATTGCCTTCATCTCCCAATGATCACCTCTAAGAAGTTGGTGATCAATCTCAGCACGCATCATCAGAGATAGGAACTGGGGTTCCTTAGGTGCATAGTATACCAAGGGGCCATCGTTTGATAAGCCCAGGAGATCAGCCAACTCCTGGCAGTTAAAGGAGATCTCCACCCCTTTAACATAACTGGTAATCCTGAGCTCCCTACCCCTGTCTGTATGGATCACCCACTACCTAGAGGTTGCAATAAAACTGCTTCACCAGAGCAGGAAAGGTGCAAGCCTCATACGATATCAAGGGGAGCCAACCCATGTCACCAAAAGCTCCCTCTACATTAAACAAGACTAAACTAGCCAAGTTTACACAGCGACCCACTTCCACCTTTTCACCCTCATAACGAGCATACTAAGCCTCTGCCTCATTAGAGTAGAAACGAATGGGATCATGAACTCTGAGAACCTTGGTGCGAGCCATGCTATCAGCAAAGACACAGACAAATAGACAAGATATTAGATATGGTGAAAAACTTAAAATTTTGGAATTATAATGGCGTGATTTGGCCAAGTGCCTCACTTTTCACCCAAATAGTTGGGCAGGAGGACTTACATATGTTCCAAACCATCCTGCAAAGCTTATACAGTTGGAAATTTAAACTAGGAAGGTCAAATTTGAAGAAATTTCAACAATTTGGAAAAGCCCCAAAAATTAGGTCAAAAGTGGAAAATTTCAAGTTTCTCAAAAAATAATCGATGAAACTCAAATTTTCTTGAGGGCTTTCGTCCATTGGGTGGCCAATAGCAAAAGCCCCCAATAAAAATCAAATTTTTACGGTTAAAAAAATTTTAATTTGAAGAAAACATTATAAATGGAGAAAAACTAGTTTTGAAAGCTTAAAAATGAGGACCAGTAGAGAACATACCTGAAGGAAAGGAACGGAAGTCGTGAATGGAAGAAATAATCACCAAACACAAGTAGTTGATACTGTAGCAACTCAGGGGAAGCGAGTTGAGTTGAAGGAAAAAGAGAAAGTGGGAAATGACTCCAAAAATCGGGTTTAAAAACCTGATTTGGGGTCGTGCGGTCGCAAAATTTGACTAAACATGCGACGCCACGACCGACCCCACAATCGACCCCAGGCTCTCGGTGAGTTGACAGACCTCGTGTGGTCGGACATATACTGACCCTATGACTGACCCCAGGCTCTCGGTGAGCTGACAGGGTATTGTGAGGTCGCATACCCTGTAGTAGGACATAGTGCGACCCCACCATCGACCCTAAGATGGAAAATATAGTATTTTGACTAAATGACTTGGAAAGCTGGAATTTTACATTGATTAATTGAATTTTGACATGGAAATGACGTATATTATGAATGCCTCACATGTTCTATGATTTTTTCAGACACTACCACCACTGGAACAGGAAATGGCTGGGCGAAGAGTAACCAGGCGAGGATGTAACCCAATTCCACCACTACTACCTGTGGAGGAAAATAGCCATGAAAATCCTGAAGGGCAAGGAATCAGAATGTGACACCACTAGGAACTAATGGCCAGGAAAATCCTACAAACTTGCCAGCCCCACCTACAGATTTGGCTACAGCAGTTATGAACTTGGCACAACAGCTACAACAAATACAGCAGGTGCAAGCCAATATGCAAGATGCTATAGGAATGGTTTTCCCAGCTGCACATACTACACCTATGCCAGTCAAACAAGTTAGCACAGTACCAGGGGGTAGCAACACGGTACCCCAAGCACCTCAACGCCAGTGGTACAAGCTCCAGTACAGAACCCTGAGGTAGCCCAAGGCAGTTACCAGTATCAACCACCTATGTATGGGGCCTATGCTCAGTATCAGTTGGACCACTCTCGACTGATCGAGCGCTTTCTGAAAATGAAGCCTAAGGAATATAATGGCAAGCCAGCGGATCCTTTGTGGCCAGCTTACTGGATCGATGAAATGGAAAGAAATTTTATGATGATGACTATTAACGAGGAGGAAAAAGTATTGTGCGCCACATTTATGCTGAAAGGCAATGCACACCACTGGTGGAAGTCTACTCGGACTTATCTGTTAACCAAGCACGCCCAATTGACCTGGGCTATCTATAAAGAGGCATTCTTCGAGAAATATTTTCCCAGAAGCTTCAGAGATGCTATGGAAAGAGAGTTCCTGAGTTTGTATCAGGGACAAGATGACTGTGGATGCATATCAATAGCGTTATGAAGAGCTATTTTTCTTTGCACCCTCTAGCATGCAGGAGGAAAATACTAAAACCCGAAGGTTCGTCATGGGACTTAGGGGAAGCATTCGGGAGCATGTTTTGGGGCTAGAAAAGAAAGTTTATAATGAAGCCGTATAGATTGCTCGAGTACTAGAATCGAGCCAGAGAGAGAGCTACTTTGCTCAAAATAGAGGTATCAAAAGGGCAAATGAAAATTCTTATAACGGAGGGAACACAAAGACATTTAAACCCTTCCATACTCAAGGCTTTAATGCTGCAGCCAAGACTACTCCAACAGTCCAACCTCAACAAAAGCAAAATAATGAAGGAGTAAAATGCTATAACTGCAATCAAATGGGACATTATTCCAGGGAGTGTCCTAAGCCCAGGAAGCAGCTACAACAAGGAAAGGTTTATGCAGTTACATGTGAGGATGCTGTCGCATCGCCTGATGTGGTCACTGGTATGCCTTGAACCTTTCATTTTGTATTACCTTGTGTGAGCATGTAGACTAAATTATAACAAATCACAGGTATCTTACCTATTAATGGCATACCTGCTAGAGTAGTCTTTGATTCTGGAGCTACTCATTCTTTTATATCTGTGTCATTTGGAAAGAAACTAAATCTACCCCTCAGATCTTTAGACTACAAATTGCTCATACGATCACCTATGGGATTAGAAGTGGAATTAGAAAAAGGTTATGGACCATGTTCAGTTCTTATCGGCGAGAAGATTTTGGATGCAACCTTGATTCAACTCGAGATGACAAACTTTGACGTTATCTTGGGAAAGGACTGGTTAGCTCGGCATTCTGCAAACCTATTATGTGCAGAAAGAAATTGACATTTAAAGACAAGGAAGGAGCAGAGTTTAGTTTTGCGGGAACCAGACTACCCCATAAACAAAAACTCATCCTCTCTGCATTAAAGGCTAGAAAATTCCTCGAGAAAAGAGGAGTTGGGTATCTAGTATCTATGGTCGACCTTACCAAGGAAGTACCACGAATGGAGGATATTGATGTTGTGCGTGACTTTCCAGAAGTATTTCCTGAGGAATTACCAGGACTACCACCAAAACCGAGCGACGGAATTCGTTATAGATCTTATACCCGGAGTTGTACTAGTATCTAAAGCACCCTATCGAAAGGCTCCTATTGAACTGAAGGAACTAAAGGTACAGTTACAGGAATTACTAGACAAGGGTTATATCAGACGCAACATATCACCATGGGGAGTGCTAGTATTGTTTGCGAAGAAGAAAGACGGTAGCGTTCGACTGTGTATAGACTACCGGGAATTGAATAAGTTTACAATCAAGAATTGGTACCCGTTGCCTAGGATCGATGACTTGTTCGATCAGTTGCAAGGTGCCAAGGTGTTCTCCAAGATTGGGTCAGGATACCATCAGTTGAAGATTAAAGAAGGTGATATTCCAAAGACAGCATTCAGAACCAAATATGGATATTATGAATTTTTAGTCATGTCTTTTGGATTAACTAACGCACCTGAAACTTTTATGGAACTCATGAATTGGGTATTCCATAATATGTTGGATACGTCAGTCATTGTGTTTATTAATGATATATTGGTCTACTCCAAAGACAAGGAAACTCATGTCATGAATCTAAGAGCCGCTCTGCAGCGACTAAGAAAAGAGAAGTTTTATGCCAAATTTACAAAGTGTGAGTTTTGACTAAATGAGGTCACTTTCTTAGGCCATGTTGTATCCGCTGAGGGAATTAAAGTGGATCCTAGCAAGATTGAAGCCATTGTGAAATGGGAAGCACTTAAGAGTGTTGCAGAAATTAGAAGTTTCCTAGGTCTAGCTGGGTATTACCGACGATTCGTGGAAGATTACTCCTGTCACACCCCAATTCTGCACCATTCAGAACGGTGTGATGAACTGCTAATAAATCAACGGTTCAACCAGGATCTCTAATAGGCGGTATCCATTAAAAATAAAACCATACACATACACAACCATAATCAGAATAAATACACAATATCGGAAGTCTTATAGTAAATGAACCGAGAACTCTAAATGTAATAATCATAATTAAAATATCAAGTTATTGTTGTATCAACTGAGACATAAATAAATAAAATACCAATTACATCTTTTTATAAATTCAATAAATCCTAATAGAATATGCATGAGTTGCACTCGCATGAGGGGTCATGCGCATCCTTTTAATCTTCAGCTTCCATTGCAGCAACACGCGCATACACTGGATCATTCATATAATCTGCAACTGTAGTACCTGCATCATCAACTAAAAATATTCGATGTCGAGAGGGTGAGCACACATCATGGCTCAGTGAGCAAACAAAACAATGCAACAAACATATGCATGCACTCAATTCATATCTTTGGTCTGGTTTATAACTTTGCAATGTGCTATAGAAAGGTTCGGTGGCCGCCTCACCTCTATACACGAGTGTGTGAAACCGCCCAATAAAAATGGCACTGTCGTCCCACATGCACCCACCATGGACAATATACACCCCATACCGGTTGCCCACACCAACACGTAAGCCCCTGCTAGCGAAGGCTTGCAAACTGGGCTCGCAACTAACCAATCCTAATGCCAATCAGTGTATCCAAGGGGCCTCACCCCAGCATCCCTCAATACGTCCACAGAGATAGGGCTAAGGCCCCCCGACAGAGACAGAGACTACACGGTCCGAGACTACCTCCCCTCATACCCTACGACGTAATAGTTCTGCTAAGGTAATGGCGATACGACGATGTCAGTGGACATGACATGAGTAGAACCATGGCACAATATACACACCATGAAAATGGCATGGCTGTACCGGTTGATACCATCCCCTACCCGCACCATATACACTAACCACACACATACATTCACATGTCTATTCGTAGCATCATCATCATCATCATGTTATAAATAAACAGAATTAAATATGCATGAATAGTAATAGCAAAAATATTGGATGACATATTGAATGCACATACAAGCATAAACGCATAGAATCAGTCATGGTATTGGACTCAAGAAATAAAAATACTTTATTCTTAGCCAACTAGTTTAGGTCTTGTTCCCTTACCTTTACTTGATCGTAGGTCCTCTTTCAAGCTTTAAGAATCAACTATATATCGATATTATATCACTAGAAGACCTAACCAAGTCGATAGAATTTAATTAGAATTAATTCAGACTTTAAAAAGCATGCTGTTAACTGGGGGTCGATGCTAGGGTCGGAGATTCCATCGACCCTGGGTGCGACCACCCACAGTCTGGACTTCCCGAACACTGGGGGTCGATTATCAGGGTCTGGTAGGGTCGATTGGCCATTGACCCCCCGTGCGATCCCCTGTGGGTTTAGTCAATTTTTCCTCCTATAGTCCATTCTTCGTGTTTGGGGTCCTATGGCTTGCTTCTACAATCCATTCCACACATGTTCTATGGTCTAGAACCGTAGTTCACTCACCTATATGGCTTTCATGATTTCTCCCATGGTTTTCCATAAAAACCTAACCATGGGTGGATGATTTGGGTCAGTTTAATACCTGGGATCGTGATCTCCTTCACGCACTTGATCCATTTGGTTCGACCATGATGGGTAGACCTGGTTCAAGGTGGTAAGACCAGGTTAGTTCGATATGGGTCTTACAACTCCCCTTACTTATAAAAATTTCGTCCTCAAAATTGTACATACCTTCTGAGTCGAATAAATGAGGGTATTGCTTTCGCATAGCATTCTCTTCTTCCCATGTGATTTTTTCCATGTCCCTACTTCTCCAGGTGACCTTAACATAATAGATATCTCGGTTGCGTGGTCGTTGAACCTTTCGGCTGGTAATTTCAGTTGGTGTTACTTCAAATGTCAAATCATCAGTCAAATCAGGTAGAACTACTTTCAGAACGTGCGTTGGATCTTTGACATACTTCTTCGATAAGGAAATTTGAAATACGTCATGCACACTTGACATAGATGGTGGTAGTGCTAACTGGTAAGCCACTTTCCCATGCTTAGCTAGAATCTCATATGGCCCGACATATCTTGGACTTAGTTTCCCTTTCTGTCCGAACCGTTTCAGTCCTCGCATAGGCGATACTTTTAAGAATACTTTATCACCCACGACGAACTCAAGGTCTTGGCGTCAGATATCGGCATATTGCTTCTGATGATTCTGAGCTGTTTTCACTCTTTCTTTGATAATGTCGACCACTCGACACGTCTCTTCAACAAATTTTGATCCAACAATACTATGTTCCCCAACTTCATTCCAAAACAAAGGAGTTCGACACTTTCTGCTATACAGTGCTTCATAGGGTGACATCTGTATAGTAGCTTGGTAGCTATTATTATAAGAGAACTCAATCAGTGGTAACTTTTCATCCCATGATCCTTTAAAATCAATTACACATGCCCGAAGCATATCTTCTAGAATCTAAATTGTACGCTCTGACTGTCCATCTGTCTGTAGATGGAATGCAGTACTAAACTTCAATGGTGTACCCATAGCCTTTTGCAATCCTTCCCAAAACTTTGAAGTAAATCGTGGATCTCTATCGGACACAATGCTTTCAGGTACACCGTGTAATCACACAATGTTATCCACATACAGCTTAGCTAACCTCTCCAGTGTATACTGGGGTCGTATAGGTATAAAGCGAGCTGTTTTAGTTAGGCGGTCTACAATCACCCAAACTGCGTCAACTACTTGAGGAGTTAGTGGTAATCTTGTGACGAAGTCCATAGTGATGCAGTCCCATTTCCATGTCGGTTTCGGTAACGGCTGTAACAGTCCTGTCAGTCTTTGTCGTTCAGCCTTTACCTTCTGACAATTTAGGCATTGAGACACGAACTTAGCTACATCTGCTTTCATTCCTCTCCACCAATATAGTTTCTTTAGATCGTGATACATTTTTGTACTTCCAGGATGTATCGAATAGATGGTGGTATGGGCTTCTTTCATCAATCGGTGTTTAATGCCAAGCTTTCTGTTTCGGGTACACATATTCTTCCTTTGTACTTCAGTACCTTTTCTTCGTCCAAGGTGAACTCAGGGTTAGTTCTACCTTTTTCAATGTCTTCTTATACCGTTCTTAGGTAAGGGTCTGATTTGATAGCTATCTTCACTTCATCAACTATATCCGGTATAATTTTCAATGCGGCGAACATATTTGAAAACTGATGAATAAACCCTTGGTTGGCTGATCCATCTAGTGCATCTATCACAAACTGCTCATTACCGTACTTGAATACCGTTCTGGTAGTACACATTGCGGCAGTTGTGCTAACCTCTCCTTGAGATTTTATCATTGCCTTTCTACTCAACGCATCGGCTACTACATTAGCTTTCCCTGGATGATACTGGATATCACAATCGTAGTCTTTCAATAGTTCTAACCATCTTCTTTGTCTCATATTCAGCTCCTTCTGATTAAATAAGTAAGACTTTTATGGTCTGATTTAATCTGAAACTTCTCCCCATACAGATAATGTCTCCATATTTTGATAGCATGTACTACTGCCGCTAGTTTCAAATCATGAGTGGGGTAGTTCTTTTCATGTGTCTTTAGTTTTCTTGAGGCATATGCAATTACTTGTTCTCCTTGCATAAGTACACATCCTAATCCCAGTC
This sequence comes from Protea cynaroides, assembly GCA_028583415.1. Taxonomy (NCBI): domain Eukaryota; kingdom Viridiplantae; phylum Streptophyta; class Magnoliopsida; order Proteales; family Proteaceae; genus Protea; species Protea cynaroides. Next base: position 20,399,849 of record CM053269.1, read on the forward strand.
CTGACGCATCGGTGTACAAGATAAATGGTTGTCCTGGAATCGGGATGATCAAGATTGGAGCTGATATCAATCTAGCCTTCAAGGATAGGAAACTCTTCTCGCATTTATCAGTCTAGACAAACTTCTCGCCCTTCTTAGTCAAACTGGTAAGAGGTACGGCAATTCAGGAATAGTCTTCCACAAATCGTCGATAATACCTAGCTAGACCCAGAAAACTTCTAATTTCTGCAACGCTCTTCGGTGCTTCCCACTTTACAATAACCTCGATCTTGCTGGGATCCACTTTAATTCCTTCAACGGATACTACATGGCCTAGAAATGTGACTTCCTTTAGCCAAAGCTCACACTTTGAAAATTTGGCGTAGAGCTTTTCTTTTCGTATTCGCTGCAGAGTGGCGTTTAGATTCTTAACATGAGTTTTGTCTTTGGAGTAGACTAGTATATCATCAATGAATACAATAACCGACATATCCAACATGTCGTGGAAAACCCGGTTCATAAGTTCCATAAAGGTTGCTGGTGCGTTTGTCAATCCAAAAGACATGACCAAAAATTTATAATGTCCATATCTGGTCCTGAATGCTGTCTTGAGAATATCACCATCCTTAATCTTCAGCTGATTGTAGCCTGACCGAAGATCAATCTTTGAGAACACTTTTGTACCTTGCAACTGATCGAATAAGTCATCGATCCGAGGCAATGGATACCGATTCTTGATTGTCATTTTATTCAGTTCTCGGTAGTCTATACACAAGCGAACGCTACCGTCCTTCTTCTTCATGAATAATACTGGCGCTCCCCATGGTGATATGCTAGGGCGAATGTAACCCTTGTCCAGCAGTTCTTGTAGTTGTACTTTCAATTCTTTCAGTTCAGTAGGAGCCATTCGATAAGGGGCTTTCGATACTGGTGCAGCTCCAGGTATAAGATCTATAACAAACTCTGTAGCTCGGTCTGGTGGTAATCCTGGTAATTCTTCAGGAAATACGTCCGGATAGTCTCGCACGACATCAATATCCTCCATTTGTGGTGCTTCCTTAGTAAGGTTGACCACAGATACTAAATACCCGACTGCTCCTTTCTCAAGACACTTCTTAGCCTTTAGCGCAGAGAGTATGAGCTTTCGTTTACGGGGAAGTTTGGTTCTCCAAAAACTGAACTATGTTCCTTCTTTGTATCTAAATGTCAGCTTCTTTTCGGCACATAATAGATTTGTAGAATGCCGAGCTAACCAGTCTGAGCTAACCAGTCCATTCCCAAGATGACGTCAAAGTCTGCCATCTCAAGTTGGATCAAGGTTGCATCCAAAGTCTTTTCATTAATAAGAACTGGACATGGTCCATAACCTTTTTCTAACTCCACTTCTAATCCCATAGGTGATCGTACAAGCAGTTTGTAGATGGGTAAATTCAACTTCTTTCCAAATGACACAGATATAAAGGAATGAGTAGCTCCTGAGTCAATAAGTACTCTGGCGGGTATACCATTTATAGGTACGA
>CM053269.1:20401847-20656847 GCA_028583415.1 Protea cynaroides
CGGAGCGTACCATTCAAATTTTAGAAGACATGCTTCGAGCCTGTGTAATTGATTTCAAGGGATCATGGAATGAGAAACTACCATTGATCGAGTTCACCTATAATAACAGCTATCAGACTACTATACAAATGTCACCCTATGAAGCATTGTATGGTAGGAAGTGTCGAACTCCTTTGTTTTGGAATGAAGTTGGAGAACGGAGTATCATTGGACCAGAATTTGTTGAAGAGACTTGTCGAGTAGTTGACATTATCAAGGAAAGAGTTAAAACGGCTCAGAATTGTCAACAGTATGCAGATACTCGACGTCGAGACCTTGAATTTATCGTAAGTGATAAGGTATTCTTGAAAGTATCACCTATGCGAGGTTTAAAACGATTCGGACAGAAAGGGAAGCTAAGTCCAAGATATGTCGGGCCATATGAGATTTTAGCTAAACGTGGACTAGTGGCGTACCAGTTAGCACTACCCCCATCTATGTCAAGTGTGCATGATGTATTTCATATCTCATTGTTGAAGAAGTACGTTAGAGATCCAACACACGTTCTAACAGCAGATCCACCAGGTCTAACTGATGATTGACATTTAAAGTAGCACCAACTGAAATCACAAGCCAAAAAATTCAACGTCTACACAACCATGACATTTATTATGTTAAGGTCACCTAGAGGAGCCGAGATATAGAAGAGATCACATGGGAAGAAGAGAATGCTATACGAAAGCAATATCCTCACATTTCCGACTCGGAAGGTATGTGCAAATTTCGAGGATGAAATTTCTAATAAGATGGGGGGAGTTGTAAGACCCGTATTGAACTAATCGGTCTTACCACCTTGTATCGGGTCTACCTATCATGGTCGAGCCAAATGGACCAAGTGCATGAAGAAACCACAAGACTAGGTATGAAATCAACCCAAAAACAGTCAAATATGAGTGTGTGGTCGCATGCCTAAACAGATGTGACCGACCCCACCTCAAAAGAATCCAACCACACAAAATTAGGTCGTGTGGTCAGACATTTTAAAAAGATAGGGTCAACGGATTCTGCGACCCCACCTCCGACCCCACGGAACCCAGTCAGAACCAAAAATTAGGAAACCTTCCTAATTCGATGGAGGTCTTTTCTAAACTCATTAGGGCATATTATAGAGGGTTTTCCTCTATAAATAGGGCATCCCTTAGCCTCTTTCATCCTTTTAGAACTCCAATTGAAAGTGAGAGAAAGAGAAGAGAAGGAAGAGAAGGAGAATTGAAGAGGAAGACTAAGGAGGAGGAAAATTCAGAGAAAACTCTGAATCTTCAGCAAGCATAAGGTATGAACCTATTTCCCATGCTAAATTGAGAGCCTAAGATAGTTCATGAAGAAGATAGGATTAGGAGAAACCCAAATCATCCATCTATGGATAAATTCCAAGAGAATCCATGGAGAAAATTGTGTGGACAATGGATGGTGTATAAAATAGTAGATTTGAGCCATAGAACAATCATAGGAAGGACCATGATGATAAGCCAAAGGATTCATACATGAAGGAATGGAATTAAGAGTGAAAGGTCGACCATAACACGTGTGGTCGTACGTGAGGTCGTATGATGTCCGACCCAAGACACACATGTCCGATCACATGCCCTCGGGAAGTTTCCAGGGAGGGTGTGGTCGTACGTATGGTCGAGTATGTCTGACCCTACCCTGCGACCCCACACCCTGTGGTCACAGAAACTGAGACCCAAAGTGCTGCCACACCTGCGACCCCTCAATTTCTGTTAGTCTAAATACATGGGAATTAATTCTAATTAAAAATTTATCAACTTGTTAGGTTTTTAAGTGATTTAAAAGTGATTCATAAAGCTTGAACGGGGATCTACTATCAATCAAAGGTGAGGGAATAAAACCTAAACTAATTGGTTAATAATAAATAGTTTTTATTTGTTGAGTCCAATACCATGAATGATTCTATGCTTGCATGCGTGTATTGTGCATTTCACATGTCATCCAATATTCCTGCTATTAATGTTCATGCATATTTATAACATGATGATGATGATGATGCTAGGAATATGCATGTGAATGTTTGTGTGTGGTTAGTGTACTTGATGCGAGTGGGGCATCAGGGGGAGGACGTGACACTGTGGTTCATCCTGGTCACCAGACTCTAGCTCTATCTCTACTCAAGTCTTGTCCACTGACATCGTCGTATCGCCATTACCTTAGCAGAACTATTACGTCATAGGGCATCAGGGGAGGTGGTCTCGGACCATGTAGTCTCTGACTCTGCTGAGGGGCCTTAGCTCTATCTCTATGGACGTATTGAGGGATGCTGAGGTGAGGCCTTGGATACACTGTTTGACATTTGGATTGGTTAGTTGCGAGCCCAATTTGCAAGCCCTCATCAATAGGGGCTTACATGTTGGTATGGGTAGGGCATCAGGGGTAGTGTCATGCGGTGTAGTCCTATCACTTTAGCTCTATCTCTATTCCATGGTGGGTGCATGTGGGACGGCAATGGTATTTGATCTATTGGGCGGCTTCACACACTCGTGCATAGAGGTGCGATGACCACCTATCCTTTCTATTGCACATTGCAAACTTATGAACCAGACCAAAGATATGAATTGAATGCATGCATATGTTTGTTGCATTGTGTTGTTTGCTCACTGAGCCATGATGTGTGCTCACCCTTTTGATGTCGAATATTTTTAGTTGATGATGCAGGTACTACTGTAGAAGACTATGAATGCTCTGATGTACGGACATGTTGCGGCGATGGATGCATAAGCTATGATGGAGTCGCATGATTCGTCGTGCGAATGCAACTCATGCATCTTTGATTAGGCTTATTTGTTGGATTATTAAGAAGATGTAATTGATTAATTTATTTTATTTTATGTCTTAGTCATTTGGAGATAATTGGATAATTTATTTATGTTATCACTGTTAGATTCTCAGTTCATTAATATTAAATACTTCCACTATTGTTTATTTACTCTGATTATGGTTGTGGATGTGTTTGGTTTAAGCAAAAAGGACACAGCCTATTCGAGATCCTGGTTGAACTGTTGGATCATAGACGGTTCATTACACCATTCTGGTTGGTGTAGAATTGGGGTGTGACACACCGTACTTGTGGAAATAGTACTGGAGGCCATGGCCCTACCCCACCACCACTTGGAGTGGAAAATGCCAATGAAAACCCTAAAGAGCAAGTGGAAAATGATGTGAACTAGAATAATATACCTCAGGGTAGAAGCAATCAGGCTACTCTAACTAACCTGCCTGGACCACCACCTAATCTGGCCACGGTTGTAATGAATTTAGCATGACAAGTACAGGAATTACAGCAACCGCAAATGAATATGCAGGCTACCTTGGGAATCACACCTTCAGCTATAAATACCACACCAACACCTCCCGGTCAGACTAGCACTGTACTGATGGGTAGTAGTGTTGTGCCTCTAGCACCCGTTGTTGATAACATGGTGCCCATAACACCTGTGGGAATTAACAGCCCATATCACAATAGCTTCCAGCGATGCATACCCCAGTGTAGAATTTCAGAGTACAACAAGGGGTGAACAACTAAGGAAGTTACCAGAATCAGCCACCTATATATGGATATTATGCACAAAATCAACTGGACCACTCTAGGCTGATAGAAATTTTTCTGAAAATAAAACCGAAGGAGTTCACGAGCAAGCCCTTAGACCCATTATGGCCGGCCCACAAGATTGATGAGATGGAGAGGAATTTCATGATGATGACTATTTTAGAAGAAGGGAAGGTACCGTGTGCAACCTTTATGTTGAAAGGTGACGCACATCATTGGTAAAAGTTTACCTGAAGTTATCTTCTGACCAAGCACACACATCTGACTTGGGCTATCTTCAAAGAAGCTTTCTTTGAGAAGTATTTTCCTAGAAGATTCACAGATTAGATGGAGAATGAATTTTTAAGTCTATATCAAGGTCAGATGTCTGTAGACACTTATCAACAACATTATGAAGAGTTGTTCTTCTTTGCTCCCACCAGTATACAAGAAGTGGATACCAAGACCCTACAGTTAGTCATGGGACCAAGGGGTAGTATTTGAGAGCATGTACTGAGATTAGAAAAGAGGATTTACAATGAAGCAGTACAAATTACTCGAGTTCTGGAGTCCAATCAGAAGGAGAACTATCTTGCTCAAAACAGGGGTATTAAGAGGCCTAACAGAAACTCATTCAATGGAGGGAACTCAAAGACCTTTAAACCATTCTAAACATAAGGCTTCAATGCTACAACCAAGACTACCTAGTCTGCTCAACTTCAACAAAAGCAAGGGAACACTAGAGTTAAATGCTTCAACTGTGAATAAATAGGGCATTATTTAAGGGACTGCCCTAAACCAAATAAGCAGTTGCAGCAAGGAATGGTTTTTGCCATGACTTTCGAAGATGTTGTCGCATCATCAGATGTGGTCACAGGTCTGACTCAACCTTTTATTTTTATAATACCTTGTATGAGCATATAGACTAAACTAGGTAAAATCATAGGGATCGTACCCATAGCTGGCATACCTGCCAGAGTACTTTTCAACTCTGGAGCCACCCACTATTTTGTATCTGTGTCTTTTGGAAAGAAGTTAAATGTGCCCCTCAGACCTTTAGACTTCAAGCTATTAGTGTTGTTGCCTATGGGATTAGAAGCAGAATTTGACAAAGGTTATGGACCATGCCCATTCCTTATTGGTGGAAAAACTATGGGTGCAAACTTAATTCAACTTGAGATGGAAGACTTTAATATCATCTTAGGAATGGACTTGTTATCTTGAAATTTCACAAGTTTATTATGTGCTGAAAAGAAATTGACCTTCAAAGGCTAGGATGGTGTAGAATTCAGCTTTTCAGGAACCAAACTTCCTCATAAATGAAAATTCATTCTCTTTGCATTGAAGGCTAAGAAATACCTTTAGAAAGGAGGAATTGGATATCTGGTATCCGTGGTAAATGTCACCAAAGAAACACCATGGATGGAAGATATTGAGGTTGTGCAAGAATTTTCAGATGTGTTCCCAGAAGATTTACCTGGGTTGCCACCCGATCGAGCAATGGAGTTCGTTATAGACCTATTACCAGGGTCAGCACCTGTGTATAAGGCACCCTATCGGATGGCTGCTATAGAATTAAATGAATTGAAGGATCAACAGCAGGAGTTATTAGACAACGATTTTATCTAGCCAAGTATATCGCTATTGGGAGTGCATGTACTGTTCGTGAAAAAGAAGGACAGTAGTGTTCGACTGTATATAGACTATAGGGAATTGAACAAGCTACCGATCAAGAATCGATACCCATTACCTTATATCGATGACTTATTTGATCAGTTGCAAGGTGTGAAGGTGTTTTCTAAAATTGATCTATGGTCTGGATATCATCAATTGAAGACTAAAGATGATGATATTCCAAAGACAGCATTTAGAACCAGGTATGGACACTATGAGTTCTTAGTCATGTCCTTCGGACTAACCAATGCACGAACGTCTTTTATGGAACTCACGAATCAAGTGTTCCACGATATGTTGGACACTTCGATCAAAATTTTCATAGATAACATATTGATCTATTCCAATGATGAAGCGACTTATGCGACGGATCTTAGAGTAGCCTTATAACAGCTGAGAAGGAAGAAGCTTTATGCCGAATTCAAGAAATGTGATTTTTGACTGAACGAAATGTAGTTTTTAGTTTACATAGTGTCTTCAGAAGAAATTAAAGTGGACCCCGACAAAATAGAAGCAATTATGAAGTCGAAAGCGCCTAAGAATGTTGTCAAGATTAGAAGTTTCCTGGGGTTAGCCGGTTATTACAGACGATTCGTGGGGGATTACTCCAGAATCACCATACCTCTCACCAAACTGACTAGGAAGGGGGAAATGTTCATTTAGTCTTATCAATGTGAGAAGTGCTTCCAGACCTTAAAGTTGAAGTTGATATCGGCACTTGTCACACCCCATTTCTGCACCATTCAGAACGGTGTGATAAACCGCTATAAACCAATGGTTCAACCAGGATCTTTAATAGGCGGTATCCATTAAAAATAAAACCATGCGCATCCACAACCATAATCAGAATAAATACACAATAGCGGAAGTCTTATAGTAAATGAACTGAGCATTATAAATGTAATAATCATAATTAAAAATATCAAATTATTGTTGTATTAACTGAGACATAAGTAAATAAAATATCAATTACATCTTTTATAAATCCAAATAAAATCCTAATAGAACACGCATGAGTTGCACTCGCATGAGGGGTCATGCGTATCCTCTAAGTCTTCAGCCTCCATTGCAGCAACACGCGCATACACCGAATCATTTATATAATCTGCAACTGTGGTACCTGCATCATCAACTAAAAATATTCGACGTCGAGAGGGTGAGCACACAACATGGCTCAGTGAGCAAACAAAACAATGCAACAAACATATGCATGCATTCAATTCATATCTTTGGTCTGGTAAATAAGTTTGCAAGCTATAGAAAGGATAGGTGGCCAAAGATCACGTTTATTGACGCCGCACCTCTATACACAAGTGTGTGAAGCCGCCCAAAGGTAACATTTATTGCCAACTCACATGCACCCAACCATGGATAATGTACACACAAAGGTCACATTTATTACTGTACCCATTGCCCATACCAACACGTAAGCCCTTGCTGGCGAGGGCTCACAAACTGGGCTCGCAACTAACCAATCCTAATGCCAATCAGTGTATCCAAGGCCTAACCCTAGCATCCCTCAATACGTCCATGGAGATAGGGCTAAGGCCCCCCGGCAGAGTCAGAGACTACATGGTCCGACACCACCTCCCCTCATACCATATGACGTAATAGTTCTGCTAAGGTAATGGCGATACGATGATGTCAGTGGACAAGACTTGAGTTAGAGATAGAGCTAGAGTGCTGAGGCCTCGCCTATGACACCTCCCCCTGATACTCGCTCGCATCAAGCACACCAACCACACACATACATCCACATGCCTATTCCTATCGTCATCATCATCATCATTATCATAAACAATAAATAAATATGCATGAACAGTAATAATAGAAATATTGGATGATATGTTGTATGCACATAACAATCATACACGCATAAATCATTCATGGCAATGGACTTAGAAATAAAAACAGTTTATTATTAACCAATTAGTTTAGGTCTTGTTCCCTCACCTTTACTTGATCGTAGATCCTCTTTCAAGCTTTAAGAATCAACTATATATCGATATTATATCACTAGAAGACCTAACCAAGTCGATAGAATTTAATTAGAATTAATTCGGACTTTAAAAGAATGCTGTTAACTGGGGGTCGATGCTAGGGTCAGAGGTTTCATCGACCCTGGGTGCGACCACCCCTATTCTGGACTTCCCGAACACTGTTGGTCGATGATCAGGGTCTGGTAGGGTCGATTGGCCATCGACCCGCCGTGTGACCCCCTGTGGGTTTAGTCAATTTTTCATCCTACAGTCCATTCTTCATGTTTGGGGTCCTATGGCTTGCTTCTACAATCCATTCCACACATATTCTATGGCCTAGAACCGTGGTTTATTCACCTATATGGCTTTCATAATTTTCCCCATGGTTTTCCATGAAATCTAACCATGGGTGGATGATTTGGGTTTCTCCTAGATCATTCCCTCTTCTCTATCTATCCTAGGGTCTGTAGAATTTCATGGGGATAGTATCCATACCTGAGAATTAGGTTTGTTTCTCTGAAGCCTTCTCCTTAATCTTCTTCTCCACTTTCCTTCTCTTCTCTTTCTCTTCTACTTCTCTTCTCTTTCTCTCAATCCAATTAGGGTTCTAAAAGGAGTGAAAGAGGCTTAGGGACGTCCTATTTATAGAGTAGAAACTCCCAAAATAAGTCCCATTGAGATTAGGAAGGAATCCCATTGAAATTAGGAAAGTTTCCTAATTTTCGATTCGTACTATTTTTACCGATTACCAGGGGTCGATGGGGGGGGGGTCGGAGATCCCGTCGACCCCTGGTTCTTAAAATGTTCGACCCCCGATATAAAACTGGGGGTTTGACTTTTATACTGGGGGGGTTCCGACCCTCCCTTGCTGGGTATGCGACCCTCCCCCTATTTTTGGTGTTTTTGGGTCAGTTTAATACCTGGGATCGTGATCTCCTTCACACACTTGATCCGTTTGGTTTGACCATGATGGATAGACCTGGTTCAAGGTGGTAAGACCGGGTTCGTTCGATACGGGTCTTACAGCACCCATCTTGACCATTTTGATACCAGGGCAGTCATTTACCCTATATATTGATGCCTCTAAATTGGGTCTAGGGTGTATACTAATGCAAGGTAAACAAGTAATTGCTTATGCCTCATGACAATTGAAGGAACACGAGAAGAAATACCCTACTCACTATTTGGAACTAGCAGCGGTGATTTATGCAATTAAAACTTGGAGACATTACTTGTATTGAGAAATATTCTAGATTAAGTCGAATCATTAGAGTCTTACTCATCTCTTTAACCAAAAGGAGTTAAACATGAGACATAGAAGATGGTTAGAGTTATTGAAGGATTATGACTATGATATTCAATATCATCCCAGAAAGGCTAACGTAGTGGCGGATGTGTTGAGCAGAAAAGGGGTATTGAAGCCAGGCGAAGGACCTAGCATAAATGTTGCATTAATCCTTACAACTACAGTGTCTGATTGGGATGAAGAGCAATACCAAATTGAATCTTTGAATGGCTTGGTAGAGCAAGGTCTTATCCATAAGTTCACACTCGAGTTCGTGGCATTACAGATTCTACCTAACCTAACGGAGGAGGTAAAAACAATAATCCTACAGGATCCTTACCTAAGTACTGTGCAAGAAGACCTGAAAAAGGGCAGGCTGAATCCTCATTTTACCTTGGATATAGAAGGGGTATTGAGATACAGAGGAAGATTGTGTATACCTAAAATGAAGACTTGGACCTCAGAGATAGGATAATAACAGAGGCACATTCCTCTCTTTATTCAGTACATCCTGAAAGTACAAAAGTGTACCATGATCTGAAGAAATTATATTAGTGGCGAAGAATGAAAGTAGACGTAGCTAAATACTTGTTCCAGTATTTGAACTGTTAGCAAGTAAAGGCTGAGAGACAAAGATTGGTAGGCTTACTACAACCCTCACTAGAGCCAGCACGGAAGTCGGACTACATTACTATGGACTTCGTTACCAGATTACCACTGACTCTTAAGTCCGTTGATGCAGTTTGGGTGGTTGTTAATCATCTGACTAAGACAGCTCATTTCATTGCTATACGATCTTAATATACTTTGGAATGGTTAGCCAAGCTATATGTAGATAATATTGTCCGATTACATGGTATACCTGAGAGCATTGTGTCGGACCGAGATCCACGATTTACCTTAAAGTTTTGAAAAGAATTACAAAAGGATATGGGAATAATGTTGAAGTTCAGTACCTCATTTCACCCTCAGACTGATGGCAATCAGAGTGAACCATTCAAATTCTAGAAGACATGCTCCATGCTTGTTCCATTGACTTTAAGGGGGCTTGGGATGAAAAGTTGTCATTAATTGAGTCCACTTATAACAATAGTTACTAGGCTACTATATAGATGTCACCATACGAAACATTGTATGGTAGGAAGTACCGCACTCCTCTGTTCTGGAATGAAGTTAGAGAGCGAAGAGTCATAGGACCAGAGTTTGTTGAAGAAACTTATTGAATAGTTGACATAATCAAGGAAAGAGTTAAGACAACTCAAAATCATCAAAAATAGTATGCAGATAATCAACACCGAGACCTTGAATTTGTGGTAGGTGACAAAGTATTTCTGAAGATATCACCTATGCGTGGTTTGAAACGATTCGGTAAGAAAAAAAGTTATGTCCCAGATACATTTGACCTTATGAGATTTTGGCGAGACATGGGAAGATAGCGTATAAGCTTATGCTACCACTATCTATGCCTGGTGTACATGATGTATTCCATATTTCACTACTGAAGACATACATCAGAGATCCAATGCATGTTTTGACTATAGATCCACCAGATTTGACTAAGGACCTGACATTCAAAGTAGTACCATTTGAGATCACTAGTTAGAAGGTTTAGCATCTTCGCAACCATGACATTCATTATGTTACGGTTACCCAGAGAAGCCAAGATGTGGAAGAGATAACGTGGGAAGAAGAGAATGCTATGCGAAAACAATATCTTTACCTATTCGACTTGAAAGGTATGGACAAATTTCAAGGATGAAATTTATTTAAGGGGGGAGTTGTAAGACGCGCACTCTACTAATCCTATTTAACCGTGTCGTGTCAGGTCTTTCCATCATAGCCGGCTCGAGCGAACCAACAGTATGAAGGAACCACAAGGTTAAGTAAGTGAAATAATCTAAAAACAGTGAATTTTAGTTTTTTGGTCGACTACCTGAACTTGTGTGGTCGACCAGTCAAGTTAATATGTGAGACCAGTCAAATTTTAATTGAGTGGTCGCATACTCTGCTTTGTGTGGTCAATAGATTATGTGACTACAAAGTCAACCACACAAGCCCAGATCTGACTCTCTCCTAATTAGTCCTAGACTCTATATGGAGATTTTTTTTCTCTATATAGAGGATGTCCCTTAACCTCTTTCACTCTTTTGGGATCAATTCTAAATCTTAAAACTAAGAGAGAATGAGAATGAGAAAGAAAAGAAGAAGGAGAAAGAGAAGGAGGCTTGGAGAAGAAGATTTGTAGAGGTGCTTACCGATTAGTTACATTCCTCTATAGCAAGGAACCTATGGTAAGAGACTAATCTCTGTAGACAACAGGAATAGCTTGATTAGATTCACCATCGTCAGATTGGCAAGTAAAACCCAAGCTTCGGACTAAGATCATAAGATCTCCTAATTAATTCAAAGGGAATCCTGGAAATAGATTAAGGATGTTTACAAACTGAAATCGAAAGGTATGAAGGCCATAGAATGACCCTAGGAGGTGTTCCAATGATGAACCAATGGTTAAACTGAGAAAGACCCATGAATACAATAAGTAAACTATGTGGTCACATCACTGGTTGACCACAGAGTGACCAGTGAGTCGACCATTGGCTCTCGAGAAGATTACCCAGGGTTGTGTGGTTGCATCAGTGGTCGCACAACCCATCGACCACACAATCAACCACACAATGTATGGTCGACATATACCTGCTACCACTGCATCAACTATTCAGTTGCAGAAAGCCTATTTTGAGGCCAGACTAGATTTTAGATTATTGTGACCTAATACCATCAAACCTTAATTTGAATTCATAAATTATCTAGATTGTCAACTAGCACAAATGAATTTTCAAAGCTTGTAAGAGAGTTAATACTACAATCAAAGGTGAGGAAACAAGACCTAAATTAACTGAATAATAACAAGCTATTGTCTTTCTTTTAATTGTCCAATGCTATGATTAATGTCATGCTTGTATGATTATAATGTGCATCTCACATGTCATCCAATATTACCATTATTTCTGTTCATGCATAATTATTTTATTATTATACTCTATTGTTGATGATGATAGAAATAGGCATGAGTTGTGTGTGTGGTCGGTGTGCTGTGTGGGGAGGGATGTATGATCCTTAAACCATACATCACATTGGCATTGTCGTATCGCTATTACCTTAACGGAACTAGTACGTCATAGGGCATCAGGGGGTATTAAGGGATGCCAGGTTATGGCATTTGATACATGTGGATGACATCTTAGATTGGTTGATTGCGAGCCCAATTTGCAAGCCCTCGCCAGTAAGGGCATATGTAAGACCCGTATCAAACTAACCCAATCTTACCACCTTGAACCAGGTCTACCCATCATGGTTGAGCCAAATGGACCAAGTGCGTGAAGGAGATCACGACCCCAGGTATTAAACTGACCCAAAAACACTTAAAATAAGGGGAGGATCGCAAACCCACCAAGGGAGGGTCGTACCCCCCCAGTATAGAAGTCAGACCCCAATTTTATATGGGGGGTCGGACACTTTAAGGACCAGGGGTCGACGGGATCTCCGACCCCCCTATCGACCCCCGGTACTCGGTAAAAATAGAAACTAGGAAACTTTCCTAATTTCAATGGGATTCCTTCCTAATCTCAATGTGACTTATTTTTGGAGTTTCTACATTATAAATAGGACGTCCCTAAGCCTCTTTCACTCCTTTTAGAACCCCAATTGAATTGAGAGGAAGAGAAGAGAAGGAAGAGAAGAAGAAGAGAAGGAAATAAAAGAAGAAGGCAAAAAGGAGAAAAGTTGCAGAGAAGGAGTGTTCTTCTCAAGTATGGATACTATTTCCATGAGTTTCTAAAGACCTTAGGGTAGATAATGAAGAGAGTATGATCTCGGAGAAACCCAAACCATCAACCCATGGTTAGGTTTTCATGGAAAACCATGGGGGAAATCATGAAAGCCATATAGGTGAATGAATCATGATTCTAGGCCATAGATCATGTGTGGAATGGACTGTAGGAGCAAGCCATAGGACCCCAAACACGAAGAATGGGCTGAAAGAAGAAAAATTGACAAAATCCACAGGGGGTCGCATGGGGAGTTGATGGCCAATCGACCCTACCAGACCCTGAGCATCGACCCCCAGTGTTCGGGAAACCCAGAATAGGGGTGGTCGCACCCAGGGTCGATCAAGACTCCGACCCTAGCTCCGACCCCCAGTTAACAGCATGGTTTTTAAATTCAGAATTAATTCTAATTAAATTCTATCGACTTTGTTAGGTCTTCTAGCAATATAATAACAATATAAAGGTGATTTTAAAGCTTGAAAGAGGATCCACTAACAAGATAAGGTGAGAAAACAAGACTCTTAACTAATTGGTTAATAACAAACTGCTTTTATTTTCTTGAGTCCAATGTTATGCCTGGTACTATACAAATATGTTTGTAATGTGCATACAACATGTCATCCAATATTTCTATTATTTGTTCATGCATATTTACTTTATTGTTTATAAGATGATGATGATGATGATAATGATGATGATAGGAATAGGCATGTGAATGTATGTGTGTAGTTGGTGTACTTGATGCGAGCGAGTATCAGGGGAGGTGTGATGGGGACGTCAATAAACGTTAACCTTTGGCGGGTCTCAGCACTTCAGCTCTATCTCTAACTCAAGTCTTGTGCATTAGCATCATCGTATCGCCATTACTTTAGCAGAACTATTATGTCGTAGAGTATCAGGGGAGGTGGTCTGGGTCCTTGTAGTCTCTGACTCTACCGGAGGGCCTTAGCTCTATCTCTATGGACGTTCTGAGGGATGCTGGGGTGAGACCTTGGATACACTATTTGGCATTAGGATTGGTTAGTTGCGAGCCCAGTTTGCAAGCCCTCACCAGCAGGGGCTTACGTGTTGGTATGGCACTGTACAACAATAAACGTTAACCTTTGTTGTACAATGTTCATGATTTGGGTGCTTGTGAGTCGACGATAAATGTTACCTTCGGGCGGCGTCACACACTTGTGTATAGAGGCGGGGTCAATAAACGTTAACCTTTGACCACCTAAACCTTTCTATTGCATATTGCAAACTTTAAACCAGACCAAAGATATGAATTGATTGCATGCATATGTAATGTTGCATTGTTTTGTTTGCTCACAGAGCCATGATGTGTGCTCACCCCCTCGACGTCGAATATTTTTAGTTGATGATGCAGGTACTACCGTCAAAGATTATGTCAATGCTCCAGTGTACGGGCACATGGCGGTGATGGAAGTTGAAGATGAAGTGGATACGCATGACTCCTCTTGCGAGTGCAACTCATGTGTATTCGATTAGATTTTATTTTCATTATTTGGATTTAGTAAAGACATGTATTTGATATTTATTTATGTCTTAGTTGATACAGAATAATTTGCTATTTAAATATTAATATCACAGTAGATTCTCATTTCATTTTACTATAAGACTTCCGCTATTGTGTATTTATTCTGATTATGAATGTGGATGTATGAGGTTTAGATAAAATAGATATCGTCTGTCTGAGATCCTGGTTGAACCGTTGGTTTGCTAGCGGTTCATCACACCATTTTGAATAGTGCAGAATAGGGGTGTGACAGCATACGTACAGGTATGGATAGGGCATCAGAGAAAGTATTGGCAATGTTTGATTTGATACTTTAGCTCTATCTCTATTCCATGGTGGGTGCATACGAGATGACAATGGTGTGTGTTCCATTGGGTGGATTTACACACTCGTGTATAGAGGTGTGGTGGCCGTCAATCCTTTCTACAACATAATTGCAAACTTAAACCAGACCAAAGATATAAATTGAATGCATGCATATGTTTACGCATTGTTTTGTTTACTTACTAAGCTGTGATGTATTATGGGGAACTTTGTAGTAAGTTATCTATTTATGTCTTGGTTATTTTGAGATAACTAGATTATTTAATTATTTATCATGTTAGACCTTAGTTCATTATTAATAAGACTTTCACCATTTGCTTTATTATCTCTAATTGATGTGGAATGTGTATTTGGTTTGGATTGTTGGCACGGTCTTTTGAGATCCTGACTTAAACCATTAGTTTTTATGACGGATCATCACACTTTTGGTTCATCTAGAATTGGGGTGTGACACGTAGGCTATCACCTATTCTCCTTGCATTAGTATACATCCTAGTCCCAATATCATGTCATCCGTATATAGAGTGAACGATAGCCCTGGTGCTGGAATGGTCAAGATAGGTGTAGAAACTAATCTTGACTTCAGAGTTTGAAAACATTCCTTGCATTTGTCCATCCATATGAATTTCTCTCCCTTCTTGGTTAGTTTGGTGAGTGGAATGGCGATCTTTGAGTAGTCTTCCACGAATCTTCTGTAGTAACTAGCTAAACCCAAGAAGCTACAAATCTCAGCAACTGTTTTTGGTGCTTCTATCTTACAATGGCTACTATCTTGCTTGGATCCACTTTGATTCCTTCTGTAGACACAACGTGACCTAAGAAAGCCACTTCATTCAGCCAAAATTCACACTTCTTGAATTTTGCATAAAGCATCTTTCTTTTTAGCCGTTGTAAAGTCGCTCTCAAGTGTATGCATCTCCTTGTCCTTGGAATATACCAATATGTCATTTATGAATACTATGACCGAAGTGTCCATTATGTCATGAAACACCCGGTTCATCAATTCCATAAACGACGCAGGGGCATTGGTCAATCCGAACAACATCACAAGGAACTCATAATGTCCATATCTTGTCCTGAAGGTAGTCTTCGGGATATCTCCAGCCTTGATCTTCAGTTGATGATACATTGATCTAAGATCAATGTTTGAAAAGACTTTTAGACCTTGCAACTGATCGAACAGGTCATTGATTCTAGGCAGAGGGTTTCTGTTCTAAATGGTGAGCTTGTTTAACTCTTGGTAGTCGATACATAACCATACACTACCATCCTTCTTCATGAATAGTACGAGTGCTCCCCATGGTGATATGTCTGGCTGTATGTGTAAGACCCGTATCAAACTAATCCGGTCTTACCACCTTAAACCAGGTCTACCCGTCATTGTCGAACCACATGGATCAAGTACGTGAAGGAGATCACGATCCCAGGTTTTAAACAGACCCAAAAACACTCAAAATAAGGGGAGGGTCGCATACCCAGCAAGGGAGGGTCGGACCCCCCCAGTATAAAAGTCAGACCCCCAGATTTACATGGGGGGTCGAACATTTTAAGGACCAGGGGTCGACGGGATCTCTGATCCCCCCTATCGACCCCCGGTAGTCGGTAAAAACAGTTCGAAACTAAAATTAGGAAACCTTCCTAATTTCAATGGGATTCCTTCCTAATCACAGTGGGACTTATTTTTGGAGTTTCTACTCTATAAATAGGACGTCCCTAAGCCTCTTTCACTCCTTTTACAACCCTAATTGGATTGAGAGAAAGAGAAGAGAAGGAAGAGAAGGAGAAGAGAAGGAAAGTGGGGAAGAAGACCAAGGAGAAGGGATTCAGAGGAAGAAGCATACTTCCCAGGTATGGATACTATCTCCATGAATTTCTTAAGACCTTAGAGTAGATAATGAAGAGGGGATTATCTAGGAAGAACCCAAATCATCCACCCATGGTTAGGTTTTCATGAAAAACCATGGGGGAAATCATGAAAGCCATGTAGGTGAATAAACCACGGTTCTAGGCCATAGAACATGTGTAGAATGGACTGTAGGAGCAAGCCATAGGACCCCAAACACGAAGAATGGACTGAAGGAAGAAAAATTGACAAAACCCACAGGGGGTCGCATGGGGGTCGATGTGCCAATCGACCCTACCGCACTCCTAAGCATCGACCCCGGTGTTCGGGAAGTCCCGAATAGGGGTGGTCGCACCCGGGGTCGATCAAGACTCCGACCCTAGCATCGACCCCCGATTAGCAAGATGCTTTTTTAAAGTCTGAATTAATTCTAATTAAATTCTATCGACTTGGTTAGGTTTTCTAGAGATATAATATCGATATATAGTTGATTCTTAAAGCTTGAAAGAGGACTTACGATCAAGTAAAGGTGAGGAAACAAGATCTAAACTAATTGGTTAATAACAAACTGTTTTTATTTCTTGAGTCCAATGCTATGCTTGATTCTATGCGAATATGCTTGTAATGTGCATACAAGATGTCATCCAATATTTTTATTATTTGATTCATGCATATTTACTTTATTATTTATAACATGATGATGATGATGATGATAGGAATAGGCATGTGAATGTATGTGTGTGGTTGGTGTACTTGATGCGAGCGAGTATCAGGGGGGTGTCATAGGCCGGGCCTCAGCACTCTAGCTCTATCTCTAACTCAATTCTTGTGCATTAGCATCGTCGTATCACCATTACTTTAGCAGAACTATTACGTCGTAGAGTATCAGGGGAGGTGGTCTCGGTCCTTGTAGTCTCTGACTCTATCGGGGGGCCTTAGCTCTATCTCAATGGGCGTTCTGAGGGATGCTGGGGTGAGGCCTTGGATACACTGTTTGGCATTAGGATTGGTTAGTTGTGACCCCAGTTTGCAAGCCCTCGCCAGCAGGGGCTTACGTGTTGGTATGGCACTGTACAGTAATAAACGTTAACCTTCGTTGTACAATGTTCATGGTAGGGTGGATGGGGACGACAATAAACATTAACCTTTGGACGAACTTCCACACCCTGTGTATAGAGGAGGGGTCAATAAACGTTAACCTTTGACCACCGAACCTTTCTATTGTGCATTGCAAACTATAAATCAAACCAAAGATATGAATTGAATGCATGCATATGTATTGTTGCATTGTTTTGTTTGCTCACTGAGTCATGATGTGTGCTCACCCTCTCGACGTCGAATATTTTTAGTTGATGATGCAGGTACTACCGTCGAAGATTATGTCAACGCTCCAGTGTACAGGCACATGGAGGCGATGGAAGTTGAAGACGAAGTGGATACGCATGACTCCTCTTGCGAGTGCAACTCATGCGTATTCGATTAGATTTTATTTTACTTATTTGGATTTAGTAAAGACATGTAATTGATATTTATTTATCTCTTAGTTGATACAGAATAATTTGCTACTTAAATATGATTATCACATCTAGATTTCTCAGTTCATTTTACTATAAGACTTCCGCTATTGTGTATTTACTCTGATTATGAATGTGGATGTATGAGGTTTAGATAAAACGGATATAGCCTGCTCGAGATCCTAGTTGAACCGTTGGTTTGCTATCGGTTCATCACACCATTCTGAATAGTACGGAATTGGAGTGTGACAACTTAGTATCAGAGCATTTCAGGCATTGTCCGCTAAACTAGCATACCTTCACGACGAATTGTGAACTGAGATAGGATAAAAGTAAAAACTGTAATATTAACACACTATAAGCACAAGTGATGTTTGAGACCAAACTTGAAAAGAGAATAATGCATCTATTAAAGGGAGAACAATTTTAAATACAATGAGAGAGAAACAAACTTATATAAATAGCTAAAGCAGAGTACAGTCTACAACCCGGACAGTTACTCTGTAGTACAAAGAAAGAAAATAACTACAATCATGAAGCTGGAGGTGAAGGAGGAGGTGGTGCCTCACGGTCTCTGTCATAATCCTCAGCGTAGACTCTAGTCAACCAGGCTACCTGAGTCTGGGTCGTCTGAAGACTAGCTATGAGACCAGCCAACCGTTGATCAATCACGCGCTGAGGACCCAAAAGCTCCTCCATACGCATATCTGACCGGCGTTGAGCATCTATGAGCTCTCCCATCCTCAGATCAGATCTGCCCTGAGCCTCTCTGATCTCATGCAATATCCCCATCATATCAGATGGTAGGTGTGAAGGACCAGCCGCATGAGAAGGACCAGCCGGATAAGAAGTACTAGCTCCAGCAGCATGTGTAGGTGAAGGAGGTGGTATGGAGTCCACATCCATGTACAGGCGGTCATCATCACCAGCAGGCTCCCCATGAACTCCAGCGGCTGCTACTGCTGCCTTAGCATCAGCCATCTCTACGCGAGTGCAAGGGCGCACCATCGCGTTCCTCTCCTCATCACTGGCCTGGGCATCCCGCATGCCCATCTTGCAAATAGCCTCCCAATCCAGAGGCGATGAAAAGGATTTCTCCTGAATCTTCTCATCCAATAAGTCAACCCCCAGGCGGGTAAGCAAGGTAGTGATCATGCGTCCGTAAGGAAGGTTGCCCGTGTGACTAGGCAACGTAGCACTGATCATGGTACGCATGATGATGTATGGAAGGCAGACAGGCTGCCTAGTGCATATACAGTATAGGAGATACTGGGTCAGCTGGGAGACTCTCTCGTAATGACCACTTTACGGTATCAGGTTATGCTGAATGATCTTGGAGTATACCCGTGGATCAGAACGCAGATAACACGCCCTCATCTGCCAGCGATCAGGTCGAATGAGCTGACTATCGATCTTGGCCCTCATCTGTAGAGAGAAGAACTGGGGCTCTCCAGGAGCACATAAAACCATGGGGCCAGCATAGGAAATGCCCAGTAGGTCGGCCAGCTGCCGATAATCAAATGAGATGTCAACTCCCTTGACGTAGCTCGTGATACGCAGCTCATCACCCCTCTCCACATCATTGTAATCCCCCACCACCTGGAGGTTACAATAGAACTGGCGTACCAAGTCCGGGCAGGTACAGGCGTCATAAGTGATGACAAGAAGCCATCCCATATCACCAAATACTCTCTCCACATTGAACAAGGCTAACTCAGCCAAGTTCACCTTGCGACCTCCCTCTACATTCTTGCGAGCATAGTGGGCTTACTGTGCCTCGGCTTCGTTGGAATGGAAACGAAGATAGTCGCGAACTCTGGGTACCTTGGTAGGAACCATAGTATCTACAAAGAAGAAAGAAAAACAAATAATGGGTTAGTAGAGAGTAAAAATCCAAAATTTCGACATAATAACGATGTAAATTGGATAAAAGCCTCAGTTTTCACCCATACACGTGGGTAGGAAGACTTACGTAGGTTCTAAACTATCCTGCAATAGTCATACAGTTGGAAATTCTAGCTAATGGAATTCAATTTGAATAAATTTCAAGAAATTTAAAATTTCACCAAAATTAGGGCAAAAAGTGAAAATTTCAAGTTTCTCGATAACCAACCCATGAAACTCAAATATTTTTGAGGGCTTTCGTCCATTGACTCACCAACAACAAAAGCCCCCAATAAAAATCAAATTTTTACGACTGGAAAAATTTTAATTTGAAGAAAACGAGATATACGAGAGAAAACCTAGAAAAGAAAACCTAAAAACATGTAAAGGTAAGATACATACCTATAGGGAAGGTGTAGACATCGAAACAAGGAACCCAAAGGACCAATGTAGCAGAGTTGGCACTGTAACAACTCAGAGGAAGGAGACGAGTCGAAACAGAGGAGGAAGAATGGAAAATGAACTCAGAATCGGACCTTAAAAATCTAATTTTTGGTCCGGGGGTCGGAGAATTCGATTAGAACAATCGACCCCCATATCGACCCCCGTATCGACCCTCGGCTCTCGGGAACCTGACAGAAAACCAGGGGTCGCACCCTGGGTCGGACATACTCCAACCCCCCCATCGACCCCCGGCTCTCGGGAAAAATTGGTGCTTTCCCAGGGTCCGATACTGAGGGTCGGATACCCATCGACCCCCACCATCGACCCTGCATAGAAAAGACAGTATTTTTCACAGAATGATCTGAAAATTTTGAAAATAACATCGGTTAGCGAATCTACATGAAGTATAAATGATTGCCTCACGTCTTTTAATGATTTTCAAGCATCACTATTATCAGAGGAAATATATGGCTGGGCGTAGAGTAACCAGGCATAGCCGAAACACAGTTCCACCACCACCAACTGTGGAGGAAGCCCGTCAAGAAAATATATATGCACAGGGTAATCCGCAGGTTGCACCACCAGTAAACCAGGGTTAGGTAAATCCTACAAACTTGCCACCTCCACCACCGGAGCTGGCAACCGTGGTTATGAACCTAGCGCAACGGCTGCAACAAATGCAACAAGCACAGGCTCAAATGCAACCAGCAATGGGAATAATGTTTCAGGCAGCACATGCTACACCAATACCGACTGGACAAACAAGTGCAGCACCGGTGGATAACCACCCAGCACCTCAAACACCTCAACCACCAGCTGCACAGATTCCAGTACTAGGTCCTGAAGCAGTTCAAGTTAATTACCAGTATCCACAACCTATGTTTGGGGCATACCCTCAGAATCAAATGGACCACTCCCGACTGGTTGAGCGATTCTTGAAGATGAAGCCCAAGGAGTTTAACGAAAAACCGTCTGATCCGCTCTGGCCAGTACACTGGATCGACAAAATGGAGAGAAATTTTCTGATGATGACTATTACCGATGAAGAAAAGGTATTATGTACCACCTTCATGCTAAAAGGTGATGCACATCATTGGTGGAAATATACCAGGGCCTACTTATTGACCAAGCACGCCCTATTGACCTGGGCTATATATAAAGAAGCTTTCTTTGAGAAGTACTTTCCCTGAAGCTTCAAAGATTCTATGGAGAAGGAATTCCTGAGTTTATATCAAGGACAGATGTCCGTGGATGTATACCAACAGCGTTATGAGGAGCTATTTTTCTTTGCACCACTCAGCATGCAAGAAGAAGACACTAAGACCCGTAGGTTTGTCATGGGACTTAGAGGAAGCTTCAGAGAGCACGTTCTAGGTTTGGAGAAGAAAATATATAATGAAGCTGTGCAAATTGCTCGAGTTATAGAATCGAGCCAGAAGGAGAGCTATTTTATGCAAAACAGAGGCATAAAAAGGCCAGCTGGAAATGCTTATAACGGAGGGAATAACAAGACATTCAAACCCTTCTGTGCTCAAGGCTTTACTGTGGCACCCAAGACTACCCCAGTAGCTCAACAACAGCCAAAGCTAAATATTGAAGGTCTAAAATGTTATAACTACAATCAAGCAGGGCATATGGCAAGGGAGTGTCCTAAGCCCAGGAAGCCGCTACATCAAGGACGAGTTTATGCTGTTACATATGAGGATGCTGCCGCATCACCCGATGTGGTCACAGGTATGACTGAAACCTTTTAAGTTGTATTACATTGTGTGAGTATGTAGACTAAGTTAAAATAAATCATATGTATCGTACCTATAAATGGCATACCTGCCAGAGTACTCTTTGACTCAGGAGCTACTCATTCTTTTATATCTGTATCATTTGGAAAGAAGCTGAATTTACCCATCATAACATTAGACTACAAATTACTGGTACGGTCACCGATGGGGTTAGAAGTGGACTTAGAAAAAGGTTATGGGTCATGTCCAGTTCTCATTGGTGAGAAAACCTTAGATGCAACCTTGATCCAACTTGAGATGGCAGACTTTGACGTCATCTTGGGAATGGACTGGTTAGCTCGGCATTCTACAAACCTATTATGCGCCGAAAAGAAACTAACATTTAAAGACAAAGAAGGAGCAGAATTCAGTTTTACGGGAACCAAACTTCCCCGAAAACGCAAGCTCATACTCTCAGCACTAAAGGCTAAGAAGTGCCTTGAGAAAGGAGCAGTCGGGTATCTAGTGTCAGTGGTCGACCTCACCAAAGAAGCACCACGGATGGAAGATATTGATGTCGTGCGGGACTACCCCGACGTATTTCCTGAGGAACTACCAGGATTACCACCCAACCGAGCCACAGAGTTTGTGATAGATCTTATACCTGGAGCCGCACTAGTATCAAAAGCACCTTATCGAATGGCTCCTACTGAACTAAAGGAATTGAAAGTACAACTACAAGAACTACTGGACAAGGGTTATATTCGACCCAATATATCACCATGGGGAGCGCCAGTATTGTTCGTAAAGAAGAAGGACGGTAGCGTTCGATTATGAATCGACTATCGGGAGTTGAAAAAATTGACAATCAAGAATCGATATCCACTACCTCGGATCGATGACTTGTTCGATCAGTTGCAAGGAGCAAAAGTATTTTCTAAGATCGATTTTCGGTCAAGCTACCATCAGTTGAAGATTAAAGATGGTGATATTCCTAAGACAGCTTTCAGAACTCGATATGGACATTATGAATTCTTGGTCATGTCTTTTGGATTAACAAATGCACCAGCAACTTTCATGGAACTTATGAACCGGGTTTTCCACGATATGTTGGATATGTCGATTATTGTATTTATTGATGATATATTGGTATATTCCAAGGACAAGGAAACCCATATTAAGAATCTAAACGCGACTCTATAGCGTTTAAGGAAAGAGAATCTGTATGCCAAATTTACCAAGTGTGAGTTTTTGCTAAGTGAAGTCGCCTTCCTAGGCCATGTAGTATCCGCTGAAGGAATCAAAGTGGATCCCAGCAAGATCAAGGCTATTGTAAAGTGGGAAGCACCAAAGAGCGTTGCAGAAATTAGAATTTTTTTGGGTCTAGCAGGTTATTATCGGTGATTTGTGGAAGACTATTCCCGGATTGTCGTACCTCTCACCAGTCTGACTAAGAAAGGTGAAAAGTTTTGTGTGGACGGATAAATGCGAGAAGAGCTTTCAAACCTTGAAGACCAGATTGATATCCGCTCCGATTTTGACTATTCCTGTTCTAGGATAGCCATTTACCTTGTACACTGATACGTCAGGACTAGGATTAGGATGTGTGCTTATGCAAGGAGAACAAGTAATTGCTTATGCCTCAAGACAGTTAAAAATACATGAAAAAAATTATTCCACTCATGATTTGGAGTTAGCGGTAGTAGTACATGCTGTCAAGATATGGAGACATTACCTATACGGAGAGAAGTTCCAGATTAATGTCTCATATTCAACTCCTTTTGATAAAATACATTTTGTGGTCCGATTTAATCTGGAACTTCTCTCCGTATAGGTAATGTCTCCATATCTTGAAGATATAATTGATGAAGTGAAGACAACTATCAAATCAGACCCTTACCTGAGAACGGTACAAGAAGACATCGAAAAAGGTAGAACTAACCCTGAGTTCACCTTGGACGAAGAGAATGTATTGAAGTACAAAGGAAGAATATGTGTACCCAAAACAGAAAGTGTGGACATTAGACACCGACTGATGAAAGAAGCCCATACCACCATCTATTCGATACACCTAGGAAGTACAAAAATGTATCATGATCTAAAGAAACTATATTGGTGGAGAGGAATGAAAGCAAACATAGCTAAGTTCGTGTCTCAATGCCTAAATTGTCAGAAAGTAAAGGCTGAACGACAAAGACTCGCAGGATTGTTACAGCCGTTATCGGAACCAGCATGGAAATGGGACTGCATCACTATGGACTTCATCACAGGATTACCACTGACTCCTCGAGTAGTTGATGCAGTTTGGGTGATTGTAGACCGCCTGACTAAGACGGCTCGCTTTACACCGATACAACCTCAGTATACACTAGAGAGGTTAGCAAAGCTGTATGTGGATAATATTGTTCGATTACACGGTGTACCAGAGAGCATTGTGTCTGATAGAGATCCACAATTTACTTTCAAGTTTTGGGAAGGATTGCAAAAGGCTATGGGTACAACATTGAAGTTTAGTACTGCATTCCATCCCCAGACAGATGGACAGTCAGAGCGTATAATTCAGATTCTAGAAGATATGCTACGAGCATGTGTAATTGATTTTAAAGGATTATGGGATGAAAAGTTACTACTGATCGAGTTCGCTTATAACAATAGCTATCAGGCTACTATACAGATATCACCCTATGAAGCACTGTATGGTAGAAAGTGTCGAACTCCTTTATTTTGGAATGAAGTTGGGGAATGTAGTCTCGTTGGACCAGAATTTGTTGAGGAGACTTGTCGAGTGGTTGACATTATCAAGGAAAGAGTGAGAACGTCCCAGAATCGTCAGAAGCAATATGCAGATACTCGACGCAGAGATCTTGAGTTCTTCATGGGTGATAGACTATTCTTAAAGGTATCGCCTATGCGAGGTCTGAAACGGTTCGGACAGAAAGGGAAACTAAGTCCAAGATATGTCGGGCCATATGAGATTCTAACTAAGCGTGGGAAAGTGGCTTACCAGTTAGCACTACCACCATCTATGTCAAGTGTGCATGATGTATTTCATATTTCCTTATTGAAGAAGTATGTCAAAGATCCAACGCACGTTCTGACAGTAGATCTGCCTGATTTGACTGATGATTTGACATTTGAAGTAACACCAACTGAAATCACCAACCGAAAGATTCAACGACTACTCAACCGAGATATCTATTATGTTAAGGTCACTTAGAGAAGTAGAGACATGGAACAAATTACATGGGAAGAAGAGAATGCTATGCGAAGGCAATACCCCCATTTATTCGACTCGAAAGGTATGAACAATTTCGAGGATGAAATTTTTATAAGTAGGGGGGAGTTGTAAGACCCGTATCAAACTAACCCGGTCTTACCACCTTAAACCAGGTCTACCCGTCATTGTCGAACCA
Organism: Protea cynaroides; assembly: GCA_028583415.1. Taxonomy (NCBI): domain Eukaryota; kingdom Viridiplantae; phylum Streptophyta; class Magnoliopsida; order Proteales; family Proteaceae; genus Protea; species Protea cynaroides. The sequence continues at coordinate 20,426,855 of CM053269.1, forward strand.
CATGGATCAAGTGTGTGAAGGAGATCACGATCCCAGGTTTTAAACTGACCCAAAAACACTCAAAATAAGGGGAGGGTCGCATACCCAGCAAGGGAGGGTCGGACCCCCCAGTATAAAAGTCAGACCCCCAGATTTACATGGGGGTCGAACATTTTAAGGACCAGGGGTCGACGGGATCTCTAACCCCCCCTATCGACCCCCGGTAGTCGGTAAAAACAGTTCGAAACTAAAATTAGGAAACCTTCCTAATTTCAATGGGATTCCTTCCTAATCACAGTGGGACTTATTTTAGGAGTTTCTACTCTATAAATAGGACGTCCCTAAGCCTCTTTCACTCCTTTTACAACCCTAATTGGATTGAGAGAAAGAGAAGGAGAAGAGAAGGAAAGTGGGGAAGAAGACCAAGGAGAAGGGATTCAGAGGAAGAAGCATACTTCTCAGGTATGGATACTATCTCCATGAATTTCTTAAGACCTTAGAGTAGATAATGAAGAGGGGATTATCTAGGAAGAACCCAAATCATCCACCCATGGTTAGGTTTTCATGAAAAACCATGGGGGAAATCATGAAAGCCATGTAGTTGAATAAACCACGGTTCTAGGCCATAGAACATGTGTAGAATGGACTGTAGGAGCAAGCCATAGGACCCCAAACACGAAGAATGGACTGAAGGAAGAAAAATTGACAAAACCCACAGGGGGTCGCATGGGGGGTCGATGGCCAATCGACCCTACCAGACCCTGAGCATCGACCCCTAGTGTTCGGGAAGTCCTGAATAGGGGTGGTCGCACCCAGGGTCGATCAAGACTCCGACCCTAGCATCGACCCCCAGTTAGCAGCATGCTTTTTAAAGTCTGAATTAATTTTAATTAAATTCTATCGACTTGGTTAGGTTTTCTAGAGATATAATATCGATATATTGTTGATTCTTAAAGCTTGAAAGAGGAGTTACGATCAAGTAAAGGTGAGGAAACAAGATCTAAACTAATTGGTTAATAACAAACTATTTTTAATTCTTGAGTCCAATGCTATGCTTGATTCTATGCGAATATGATTGTAATGTGCATACAACATGTCATCTAAATTTTCTATTATTTGTTTCATGCATATTTACTTTATTGTTTATAACATGATGATGATGATGATGATAGGAATAGGCATGTGAATGTATGTGTGTGGTTGGTGTACTTGATGCGAGCGAGTATCATGGGGGGTGTCATAGGCCGGGCCTCAGCACTCTAGCTCTATCTCTAAATCAAGTCTAGTGCATTAGCATCGTCGTATCGCCATTACTTTAGCAAAACTATTATGTCGTAGAGTATCAGAGGAGGTGGTCTCGGTCCTTGTAGTCTCTGACTCTACCGGGGGGCCTTAGCTCTATCTCTATGGGCGTTCTGAGGGATGCTGAGGTGAGGCCTTGGATACACTGTTTGGCATTAGGATTGGTTAGTTGTGAACCCAGTTTTCAAGCCCTCGCCAGCAGGGGCTTACGTGTTGGTATGGCACTGTACAGCAATAAACGTTAACCTTTATTGTACAATGTTCATGGTAGGGTGGATGGGGACGACAATAAATGTTAATCTTTGGGCGGACTTCCACACCCTGTGTATAGAGGAGGGGTCAATAAACGTTAACCTTTGACCACCGAACCTTTCTATTGCGCATTGCAAACTATAAACCATACCAAAGATATGAATTGAATGCATGCATATGTATTGTTGCATTGTTTTGTTTGCTCACTGAGCCATGATGTGTGCTCACCCTCTCGACGTCAAATATTTTTAGTTGATGATACAGGTACTACCGTCGAAGATTATGTCAACGCTCCAGTGTACGGGCACATGGCTGCGATGGAAGTTGAAGAGGAAGTAGATATGCATGACTCCTCTTGCGAGTGCAACTCATGCGTATTCGATTAGATTTTATTTTACTTATTTGGATTTAGTAAAGACATATAATTGATATTTATTTATGTCTTAGTTGATACAGAATAATTTACTACTTAAATACGATTATCACATCTAGATTTCTCAGTTCATTTTACTATGAGACTTCCGCTATTGTGTATTTACTCTGATTATGAATGTGGATGTATGAGGTTTAGATAAAATGGATGTAGCCTACTCGAGATCCTGGTTGAACCGTTGGTTTTCTAGCGGTTAATCACACCATTCTGAATAGTGCGGAATTGGGGTGTGACAGAATGAAACCCTTGTCTAGTAACTCTTGTAACTGAGTCTTTAATTCTTTCAACTCCTTGGGGGCCATTCTGGCGCTGACCCTGGTAGAAGGTATATTATGAACTCAGTAGCTCTATCTGGAGGTAGTCCAAGTAAATCCTCTGGAAATATGTAAGGAAACTTCTATACTATTTCCAATTCTTCCATCTTTGGCATCTCTATAGTGACTTCAACCACGGATACTAGGTAGCCGACTCCTCCTTTCTCTAGGCATCTCTTAGCTTTGAGCGCAGAGAGAATAAGTTTTTCTTCCTAGGTAATTTGCTCCTTGTGAAGCTGAACTCCTTGCCACTATCATCCTTAAATGCTAGTTTCTTCTCAGCGCACAACAAATTTATGGAGTGCTACGTCAACTAATCCATCCTTAAGATGACGTCGAAGTCTGCCATCTCAAGTTGAACTAGGTTCGCTTTTAAGTTATGCCCAACAATATAAACTGGGCATGGCCTGTAGCACTCATTTAATACCACTTCTAGTCCCAATGGGGATCCAAACTAACAAGCTAGGGTCTAAAGGCTTAATAGGCAATTCCAATCATTTTCCAAATGATACTAACACAAATGAATGGGTAGCCCTAGAGTCAAAGAGGACTCTGACAGGTACACCAACTATATCTACAGTCCCTGAAATTTATCTTTACCCTTAGTTTATATGCTCACACACAATAATGCTATAACATAACAGGGTTGTCTATCATACTTGTGACCACATTAGGCGATGTGGCTACTTCCTCTGTAGTCGCAGCAAACACTTTCCCTTGCTGCAGTTGCTTCTTGGGAAGTGGGCATGTCATAGCATAATGTCTCATCTATTGACAATTAAAGCACTTGACATTGCTAATTGGGCCAGCTTCCTATTGTGCTGCAGTAGGAGTCTTCTTGGTTGGCACTGTAGTAGCTTGAAACTTGAATGGATGGAAAGGTCTAGTGTTTCCTCCACTCGACATCCACCTTGGTAGGCCTCTTCAAACCCCTGTTCTATGTGAAGAAGTTGTCTTTTCGGCTTGACTCAATAACTCTTGCAATCTATATAGCCTTACTTTAAACTTTCTTCTTCTCCAGCCCCAAAACATGCTTACAAGTGCTCCCTCTTAGACCCATAGTAAATCGTCGGGTCTTGCTTTCCTCTTTTTGCATGCTTGTTGTTGCGAAGAAAACAAGCTCTTCGTACCTTTGTTGGTAGGCTTCTACTGACATCTGGGACTACTGCAGATTAAGGAATTCCTTTTCCATTTGATCATGGAAACTTCTCTGGAAGTATTTGTTGAAAAATGCCTCCTTAAATAGTTCCCAAGTGATTTGGGTGTGCTTAGTCTGCAAATACACCCTTGTAGAATTCCACCAGGCATTGACATCTTCTCTCAACATGTGTGTGACAAACAACACCTTCTCATCCTCCATGCATGTCATCAAATCAAAGGTTTTCTCCATCTCTGCTATCCATTGTGCTGGCCATAATGGTGTTCTTGGATTTCCCATGAATGTAGGGGGTTTCAATTTTAGAAATCGGTCCACCAGCCTGGAGAGATCATTTTGTCTAGGTGCGGTCATTCCATACCACTGTGCTAGATGGATATCTTCCTTGGTACCCACCCTGATACAGCCCAGGTGTGGAAATCGTCGGGATCTATTGGGGTGGTGGCGGATTTTGATCTTGACCCGTCGAAACAATGTTACCACCCACCGGCCAGTGAGGTATTATTACCTCGAGACTCTGACGTTCCATCAGTAGGTGTGGGTACAGGTGGCTTGAACAAATTCAACATCTCAGAAAAGAATTCCTTTTGTTGTGCCTCCATCTAATAAACTAGATTGGTCACAACCTTAGTAGAATCTTTATGTGGAAGGCTAGGAAAATTGTTTCATGTCACTTGAACCGGTACTTCTTCGTTGTTCCTCATCTAATTCCCATCCTCATTACCCCCATCTTCATTATTTAGATTTTGTTCATTCACGTTTTCATTCCCAATATTCTCCTCAAGAGGAGGTCCCCTTGAGTGGTGACGTCTTCATGAAGTTCTGTGATCGTTTCCACTTGCCATCTTAGATTATTGCCACTTGATAGAATCTGAGACAATACATAACACATGAGACATATTTGAGAAAGTAACCCAAAATGACAAAATGTTAGTTTCATATAACGCGAGGCTAATAAACCATCAATGGAAATGAATAAGATCAAACAAAATATTTTTCCACATTCAAGTTATCTTGTCCGGTTGCAAGTGTCCGGTCGCACCACTATGGGTATATGTCCAACCGGTATGTCCAGGCAGACAAAATTTCCAAACTTCCCGAGAGGTACCGGTCAGATGTCCGATCGCATGATTGTGTACATAAGTTCGACCGGTGTGTCCGACCGGACAAATTTCTCGAACTTAACGAGAGACACCGGTCGGATGTATGGTCAAATGTGCGGTCGCACCTGGGAGAGCAAAGTCCGACCTGATAGCCTAAAATTGGGTTTTAAAATCTGATTTTGAGTCATTTTTCTTGACAACTTCTCCTCTTCTCTTCGGTGGTGATTCCTCTCAGTTTTGGTGAGATTCTACAGTCCCACCAGATAATTTCAAGGCGATTTCTTCCGATCAATAGTCTCAATCTCGACTCAAGGTGAGTTTCTTCTCTTCCCTCTCTCTTTTGGTATAGTTTCTCCATGATTCATACCCAAAAACCTAGGTTTTTCTCGATTGAGAGATTCCAACCGTAGGAAAATCTTTTCCTTGGTTTAGAAAGGTCCTTGGGGCCTTAATGAGCAAAACCCCTCAACTTATTTGAGGTTTCCCCGAGTGCTTTGTTGAAAACCCAACGTTGATGAGTTTTGACTTAGGTTTTGCCTAAATTTCAAAATTGTGATGATTTTATTGAATTTCTTCTTGGTTTGGCATGTGTTTTGGACTTTGAATGTTGTCGAATCATTCACGTAAGTCCGCTTACCCAATTTTGGATGAGTTCGAGGCTTTTGCTCAAAATGCAGCCATTATGCTGCCGAATTTTCCAAGATTTTCGACTAACCCACTTTTGTTTTGGTTTGAATTGCAGGTTAATCATGTATAGACATTGCGCAGCCACCAAGAACATTCTTCCTCTTGGTTCTCGGGGACTACACCTACCTACCCGACTATTTGATGCTAGACGGTTTCATTCGACGGATGCATAAGCCCATTACCCATGGTTCGACGACAAGAAAATCAAATCTAGTCGCTTTGTGAATCTAGAACATCTGCATTGGTTTGATGTCATGGTGGCATTTGATGCTCTTGGGTGGTTACCAGTGATCCAGTATGATGAAATCACTCGATCGGACCTGGTAAAACACTTCTACGCCAATCTGGAGCTTGTGGGGGATCCCAATGACTTTGAACACTGAATGGATCTTCGTCACTAGTATGGTAAAGGGGGTGGAGATAAACCTTGACACCCATAATTGGTAGAGCTTCTTTAGATCCCCAATGATGGAGATGTAGTCTACTGTGTCCCTAAGGAGAAGGGTTACCTTACTTAGGACCTACGCTGAGAGATTGCTGAGCAGATTCTAACTCCGGGTTACCCCATGCTAGCGGCAAACCTACGGCATTTACCTCAGGTGTATTGTCATATCATACAGCACAACATCATTCCCCAAGGTGGTCACTACAACGAGGTGTCTTAGTTGACCCAGTACGTTACTTATTGTGTGGCCACAAAGCAATGTGTCTGTCTCCCTTACATCATCATTCGGACGATGGCTCATGCTACCACGCCCAACCTGAAGGGAAATCTTCTATATGGCCGCCTCATTACTGTTCTCCTGCATTGTCTATAGGTGGACATGCATGATGAGCTGGCCGTCGAAGATACCATGTCATCCGATATTGACTGGGAGGCCATCCACAAGATGAAGATGGACACTTTGGAGCTCAGTGATGAGGAGTTAAAGGCTCGTCAGCATCTACTTAGATGGGCAACAACCGTAGAAGCAGCAACAACACTTGCAGCACCTATGGAAGGTGCAGGAGATGGTGAGGACGTGCACATGGAGGACATTCCTGCCCCTACACCACAACCTATCCCTGTAGCTGGACCTTCCCAGCCTATCTCTGAGCAGATAATGTCCATGATTTTAGAGATTTGGGACGCTCAACTTGTCATTGATCATCCCATTGTGGAGCTTACTCAGAGTCTCTGGACGATACAGGAGCAGGTGCATTAGCTCAGGCATGCGTACGAGCAGGACTATGATATTACTGAGCCGGTACCACCTATGCCCTTAGCCCAGTGACAAACTAGGTCATTTTATTTCATACCATCTTTATAGATTTCTTTTTGCTATCAGGGTAACTATCTGACTTGTGGACCATACCCTATTGTACAATTAAATTTTACTTTCCTAAATACTACTTGCTTATATGGTTTTACTTTTATTATAGTACGGTATACTCTTTATTAATTGGTCTCATGCATCAAAAAATTGTTTATGGTGTGCTAGTATTAAGGCTTTTAAATTTCCTTTCTCAGTTCATTGACTTTGTTAGGTGCATGTATGGTTTGCTGAACAGAGCCTAAAAGCTCTGATACCAAGTTATCATACCCCAATTCTGATCGAACTAAAAGTGTGAGTGAACCGCCATCAAACGAACAATTCACACCAGGATCTCAGTAGACCGTGTCAACACAAAAACTAATGCACATAACCATAATCAGAATATAATAGGAATGAAAATTTTTAAATAAATGAACTAAGGTCTACATGATAGAATAATAATTTATCCAAGTTATCTCAAGTACCAAAACATAATATTATAAACTATTACATCATCTTATAACCAAAACTGAAAGAAAGTAATAAAATCCTAGAGGTACATGCAAAAGTGGCACTCGCATGACGAGTCATGCTCGTTGCCCTCTGCTTGTACATCCAAATCAGCAAAACCACCATACACTGGAGCATCAACGTAATCTTCTACGATATAACCTGCATCAACATCTGAACATATATATATATATATATATATATATATATATATATATACAAAGGGTGAGCTCACAACTTAGCTTAGTAAAGAAAACAAGACAATGCAATAGACAGAAATGCATGTAGTAACATTCAATATTGGATCTGGTATAACTTGCAAAGTGTTATGGTAAGGATGGGTTGCCACCACACCTCCATGCACGAGAGTGTAAGCGCACCCAACAGTTAGGCTATAATCCATACTACTTCTATTACCCCACATCACTCACTCCGGGATGGAGATAGAGTTAGAGTCTAGCGGTCAGACAATAATCCACACTACCGCATCCTCCCTTGGATACTCTACATCGTACCAACACGTACACCCCTATTGTGAGGGCTTACAAGTGGGTTCCGTTACTAACCAATCCTACATGTCATCTTAGTATCCAAGGCCCTACCCCAGCACAACTCCCTATGGAATAGAGATAGGGCTAGTGTCTGGTAGTTAGGAAATAATCCATACTACCATGTCCTCCCCTTGATACCCAACCCATATCAAGCATGCTAAGGTAGATGGCAATATGAAAAGGTGTTAGTGTAGGGAATGCTCCAAGGCTCTGATTAGGTTCCCATTCCTCACACCAACGAAAATATACACATGTTTAACACCCACAACCTAGCATAATAATATGCATGAATAATTAATAACATAAATAAAGATGACATGTTAAATGCATACACATTATACAACAGAAACAGATATAAAGGTATACTGTTATTAATTATTTAGGTTTGGGTCCTGTTCCCTCACCTGATATGTGATAGCAAGTTCCCTCTGAGTCATAGAGCCTAACCTTGCTATTCACAAGTCCTACATGGTAATAGAATTTAATTAGAATCAGTTCCATAACTTTTCAACCGATCAGAACCAAGTCTGGATTGAAAGTTGTCCAAAAATACTCTATCCGGTCACACATTAGGGTACAGAGTGTCAGACTGGTATGTCCGACTGGACAGGTCTGGCAGACTTCCCGAATGGGTCTGGTGGCTTGTCGGGTAGGACTTATATGCCACCGGTACTCCAACCGGACAAAGTTCGTGAGTCCACCAGTCTAACCTTCTTCTTCAGTCGTCTTTGACTTGGTTTCTAGGGTTTTTCCTAAACCATTATATGGTCAAAGTATACATTATGGTCATTAAAATTTAGATCATTTTTTCGTTTACATTCTAAAATAATGGTTTAACAATTGTCCAGAACGAATCTAGGGTTTACTTAAGGATTAGGGTTTCAAATCAACACCTGGCAATCCCTGGCATTGATTCTAAACCAAGACCTTCCTATCATTCCTACAGAGACGAAGCACTTACCGTTGGCCTCCGAATGGTAATGCTCTCCTCCCAACGGAAATCCTTTTTTGTAGAGTTTCCTTGTTCCTACTACTTCTCTTCAGATCTCTTTTTTAGACTCTAGGGTTTGTGAGAGTCAATAAAAGGTTTAAGGAGGAGAAGGAGTCAATATATAGAAGAGGGTAATAGTCTAGGAAGGTTTCCCACTCATAGAAGGTCTCAAACAATCAAATTTGGAAGGTGGGACCCACTGGATTTCGTTTCCAAAACTAACTAAGCTGACCAGTCTGACATACCGGTCGGACTGTTCATGAGACCGGTATGTCTCAACCAGTCAGACTGGACAACTTATTATTAAGTCTGTTTAGTCTGTTTTTTGTACTTGGATTTGTGGTTCATCATTCGACCGTTTCTTCTAGCCCGATTATGACTAAAAGACCTGTCACGATGTGAAACTTAGGTTAAACCGGGTTCATGGAGTGCGGGTCTTACAGTGCATTTCATTATTTCCTCAAGATCGAGCTTGTGAATACTTCACATGATTTATTTTTATCTTAGCACATAATTGGGCCTAATATCCTGAAATGGGCTCACATGTTTTCTATTAAGCCCATCTTTGTGAATCAAGTTTGTTAGTTTATGAATGCACCTACGATTGCCCACTTCAAGGTTGTAAAATGAATAATTTGTTATGTACGTGGTACTTTGGATCTTGTTTTATGGATCTTTCATCATAGTTTCCTTGTTTTATCTGCCTATTATGATGCCAATTGGGCTAGGTGTCCTCTCAATCGTCATTCTATTACTGGTTTTGTAACTTTCTTGGTTCTAAACTTATCTCTTGCAGTGTTAAGAAACAATCTACTATGGCTCGGGGTCTAGCATTGAGGCTAAATACCGTGCCTAGCCTTTACTACTGCGGAACTTACATGGTTATCTTTTCTTCTCTGTGATATTGGGGTCGTTTAGTCTCAGTCATCTATTTTCTTCTGTGATAATTTTAGTACTATTCGTATGATTGTCAATTATGATTTACTTGTATAAACTAAGCACATAGAATTGGAATATCATTTTGTTCGTGAGAAAGTTGCTCTTGGTGTGCTTCAAGCACAGTCTATTCCCTCCACTTCACAACTTGCTAATATTTTTACTAAGCCACTAGCTCGAGCTGCCTTTTCCAAGCTTTGTACCAAACTAGACCTCTGGTGTAGATCCGTGTCCAGTTTGTAGGGGAATTTTAGGGATCCTATGGTCAACAAGGTTTCAGATATAGAGGATGAAGTGGTCTCTCATACGCATGCCCAAGAACACATGTAGAAGAGGTCACATGTGCTGTTTAGGATGTCGTAAGAGTTTGTTATATGGTTAAATAGTTAGTTTTGATTATTAACTAATCAGTCCTCTAATCAGTCTTGTAATCAGTCATGTAATCTGTAATTATCTGGTAAATACCTTATATTATCCTTATATCTATAAAAGGTCATCTCACACAGAAGTGTCTTTATCGTTGCAATTATTATTTCTATTAACACTTTCATGTAAGAGACACGCATGCCCCATGCATGAAACACATTCGTGCACATGACAATTCCTTCCCCTTTAGATTTAGTCTAGTCCACATAACCACTGTTGTTTTTCTATTTGCTTGGCTTGTGAGGAATTCGTTCCAAAGGTGTCATGGGCTTCGGTCTTATTGTCTTCTCATTTACTGCCTCGCCACTCCCAATATGCGTGGCGGTTTATTTGGAATTGGATTCCCATAGACGATATTATCTCAGGTCATGGTGTCTTCGTTGCCTCACGATGCAAACTCTACTTTGCTATGGGTGAAACTTTCGCTCACTTATTCTTTTACTGTCCGTTCTCTAATTCTTGATGGCATCTGTTCGTTAAAGCTTTCACTTATCACTGGTTAAGGTTTGTGGGAACAATTAAATTATTTGAAAGCGGGAGGCCACGGTTTCAGCTGTGAAGCCTCTGTGGTGGGCTGGGTATGCTATCATTCCATTGCACCTATGGAATGAGAGGAATCTCCGACGATTTGATCGTAAACTCAGAACTCCTACTTAGATTTATGAGCTAGTTAAGAGTCATCTGCAGGATGCAACATTCATGAATTGCTGGACTTGATCGATGGATGATATTTTATTAATTCAACACATCTAAGGATCATTGTTTTCTCCCCCTCTAGCCCCTCAGATTCTTGAAATTTGTTGATGTTCTCCACGGCCAAATAAAAATTGAGTAATAAGTTGAAAGTTTCGCTTGATGCCTGGGTTGACAAAACTAATGTCAATGGCTGCTCTCTCTGTAACCCTAGTCATGGGTTTTCAGGCGGGGTTTTTAGAAATCAAAACGGTGATGTTGAACTTCTTTGGAGATTATTTGGGGATCTGCTCAAGGCATAGCTCTTTGCTCTTCTATCTGCTCTTCTATCTGGTATCCACATTGCAAAAATTTTTGGTTATAGAGAGGCCCATGTGGCAACTAATTCTCTGGCAAAAAAAGCTGTTCATCGTATTTTTTTCCTTACTGTTCAAGATCTTCCTCCTGCTTTCTGGTCTGAATTGGCTTGAGACCTTGGGGTGCAACCAAATCCTCTCCTGCGGTCCTGCCGCCTGCCAAGGGCCGGATTTTAGTCGGCCCACCTCCCAATGTATTGGCAGGTGGCCAGATTAAACCCAGATCCTTGGATCGGCGGCAGGAACGTCCTGCCGCAGGAGACGATTTGGATCCCCTTGGGGTATGTAGAGTTTTCTTTGTGAATAAAGAAATTCTCTGATTTTCTAGAGTGGAAGTAGGCATTCCGCATTGGGTGTTGAACCATAATAAATCCTCGTATTGTGTGTTAGTTTGATCTTCATTTTCTCTCTCATTTGTGCTTTAATCCCTAACAGTGTAGATCTAGATATCTGTTTGATTGTCACTTCTTCTTCTTTTTTGTGTGGGGTTCTGGTTTTCCACGATGGCATTTCTGAAGGTGAAAGTTGGTTCCTTTCTGTTATTGATTATGGTTATTCATAGTATTTGCTTTGTATATTTCTTCCTCATATTAAAATATTCTTTGCTGATCTTTAGCACAAAAAGGGTTGGAGATGTGTCTTTTCCTAGTAGGCCCTCTGTGGTTAACGGGTGTGACTCTTGGAGACATGTCTAAATGATCAATAAACCAGTTGTATGGGAAGAGGACATGGTGTAAAACTCGCACCTAGAAAACCTAGCCTAACTTGAATTTTCTTACCCTGCTAGGGTTTTTCACCGTCGATGAACCCGACCCAATGTCAACTTGAAGACCTACTTGAACCAGGTGTGAACCATTTCGATCAAACTTAAAACTTTAGACCAAATGATCACATAACCAGTCACCGGTCTCGACAATTGGCTTCAATAAGTTGCAGCCGGATGGTCGCAACCGGTCAGGGCCAGATAGCCTACCCACGGATGTCAAGTTTGAAATTCAGTTACAAAGTAGGTTGGGAATATTCCCTGTACCTAGGGACGACCCCAATGGATTCCACTTCATTCCTAACTGATTTAGAGTTGGCTGAGGAAAATGGAGAACCTAAGGGACTCCTTAGAATGCCAATTGGTAGCCCCTTATAGTCTCCAACCTTCTAAGGAGTTCTACCCCAAGAAGGAGACACCTAAACCATAAAACTTTCTGCAAACCACTCTCTCTCTCTCTCTCTCTCTCTCTCTCTCTCTCTCTCTCTCTCTCAAAGTATCATTCCAAACCCTAGAGTTCTGACACGTTCTCAGAGAGAGGAGATAATTGAAGGAGGAAGAAGGAGGCTAGAAGGAAAAATTACCTTGGGAATCACCAACGGGTTTCAATATCATCTAACTGTAGCTTGAAACCGCTATAAGTAAACCCTACCTTACGTTGTATCTGATCTTAGACTAAGTAGAATAAAGGAACCTTGGTTCATCCATCATTAATGGAGCCATTGTCCATTGATGGTTGAGCACCGAAGGAGGCTTCATGGAATCCAAACTAGGGATTAGACATTGCAGAAAGTTAAATGGTAAATCCTAAACTAAGTGATCAGTTATTAATGGATTCACAAAGCCTAGATTAGGATTGGATAATCCCATATGGATGTCAGGCCATGAACTCCACAATGGAGATCCATCCTAAGGTATACTTGGATGGAATCCCGGATAAGAAAAACCAAGACCAACTCTTCGGAGAAGGTCCGATCGTAAAATACGCAACGGGATACGCAACCGGATGTATTCGAGAAGTTAATAAAATTATCCGGTCTACATCTGATCACGATAATTGTGACAAGACTCATGAACGGTTGGGACCAGAAGGGTTCCTGAGAGCATCTGGTCCCAACCACCAGTCCTGAAAATCAAAACTAGACAGTTACAACCGGATAGCCCAGAAAAACTTTGAAAAAGGCCTAATTGAATAGGCAAAATAATCAATGAGATTTACATACAATAGGTGACTCGTACATAAGCAAGAGTGACCATTGGATTAGGAATAATGATTATCTTCAAATATCAGGTGAGGGAACAGAACCATTGTCCTATGTGTGGAATGATTTTTATGTAATTATGACTGTGAATGTTGTGACCTAATTTTGATAACATGTCATCCAATAATTGTTCTTGCATACATTCGCATCCTTTTTATTATGAATATTGTAAATGTGTGTGAATATAAATGTGCATCGTGAGCAGTGGTGAAATGGTCAAGGACCGTAGGATCCGACTCACTGATTGTTTGGCTTGTAATATTATCGCACCCCTAGTGGGATGGCAGCATCTTGGAGGGGGGGCAAAACGGATGGATTGTGATTTCTGCTGGGTGTGTGAGAGGAAACTACAAGGGATGACATGTAGAATGATGACTAGTGTGGCAACCCATGTATGTGACCCTGGCCAACAGGGGGTAAGGTGTTGGTATGGATAAGGTAAGAGGGGGAGGTGTTGGAAATGTTCGTTAGAGCGTCATTAGCCAAGTCTTTGACCTAGTACTGTCTGTCTTGGGATGCTGAGTGGAAACACCAGGGCTATTGGTGTAAGCTGGTAAGCACTCATTCTCTCCTGTGCATGGAAGTTATGGCCAACTTTGGTGAGTATGGTCAAGCCTTCCCATAGCTATAGCATACATTATACTAGACCAATGGTGCGAACTAGGTCTAATAACCTGATCATGCATATTGCCATTTGCCTATCTGTTTTCTCATTGAGCTCAAGTTGGAGAGCTCACCCTTGTGTATACGAACTTTTTAGTTGATGTTGCAGGTAATACAGTAGCTGATTATGTGATTGCTTCGACTATTACTTCTATGGTGTATATGGACATGCAAGCTCTGGAGGGAGACGAACATGATGCTAATTGCAATTGCAACGCATGCGTGTTCGAATAGAAGAAGCAAGAGAGGCTGTGTCGATTGCTGTAGGATACTGAAGCTTCATTTTAATTCAGTTTATTTATTTTCCTTTACTTTTACAAGTACTATTTATAGCCCACTGCTATAGGGCGGAATTAAGAATGGTTTTCATTGGATTGGTTGTGGATGGTTAAACCCGAATAATTCTGATACAATGTTATTTAATTTATTTATAATATCAATAGAAGCTCAGTTGGTTTATTAATTCCACTAATTATATAACCTTGATTAGTTAATTGTGGCATTGGTTGTGATGTGGTTGAAACGGGCGTAACACTGTTTATGTGATTCTGGATTGGACTGAACATAAAATGTGTGTCAGTTCAATTAGCTCCGAAATTTTACATATCATAAATTTAAGGTGTGACACATGGTGTTTTGGGCATGTCTTTTGGAGAGAACCTCTGGAGATGTCTCTTCTTCTCCTATTTATAGAGAGGAGGTCTAGCCCATTTCTCTAACAAAGTCAATAAATGTTTTAAGTCTCACAATTTAGTATCTATATCTTTCTTGGTTTTGAGTTTTATCTTTTGAGCACAACCCGATGGCATCTGATGGGGGCCTAATCAACGAGTACAATTGGAATAGTTTACACCTCTGCACCATCCCGGTTGCACTAGTATGGGGGGAACTGAGGTCTTAAGGAGAGTGACTAGCTCAGCCCCACTAATTTCTTAAGTTTCTAACTTGTTCTTATAGGTACTTGATGTGGTGCATATAGTTGGTAATGTCAACTACAGTTTATCATCATTAGTAGATAAGTTCTCTAATTTCTCTATTAATATGTGGTTTGGATTAATATTTCCATCACTCCTCCATTCCTCCGCCACTTCCGTGGGAAACTCCACCACTCTCATTGGTAGCTCCACTGCTACAATCCGAAAATGGATGTTGGGAGAGAGTTACAAAGATCAGCAAGTCTTGGTAATTGAAGCCGGGGCTTCCATTTACTTCTCCCTCTCTGACCTGCAACTCTCTCTCTCTCTCTCCCATCCTCTGTGGCTCTCAAGATCACCCAAACCCTCTCCGTCTTTAGCTCCCCCTTCCCATCCCTTTCTCCCTCCATCGATTCCGCAAGGAGGTTTACCTGGTTTTTTTTTTATTTTTTTATTTTTTGGTTGTATGAAAGAATGAAAAATTCATGCACGAATTTTGATCAGCATGGATGTAGTGAATTGGATTGGCTGATCAAGCAAAAGACGACTCAAAGTAGCTTAGACCACTAATATAATGCTCACGCAACATGGGGATAGATACTTATGTTATTTAATTTAGGGATGGGGGACTCCTTACTCAAGGGATTCCATGATTTGAAGTCATCCACCTAAAAAAGACATAAACCCCCAACTCTCCCTGTATATAAAGTTTCTATAATAACCCTTATCCCGTCTTAGAGTCATTACCAATCCTCCTTTTTTCTATTCCGTTCTCGTAGACAGCCTCTCCCCTTTAGTTTATTAGAGTAAGTGGAAAGCATGTTTATCTATTCTAATTGGGTGCAAATTCCAGGTAAAGAGATGGATCTCTTTTTTTAATCAAGAAATTCATTATAAGTAGCTGAAATGTTTTAGGAGAGACATGTGTATAACCTTAGCATAACACAGGAAAATGGGTTTCCCTTCCTTATCTCGTTGCTTCATTATGGTGGTCTTTATCGCTGTCATCTTGATCTCCATGGAGATGCAGTTGGCAACCGTTTACGCAGGTATTGACTATTGTAATTTAGGTTATCTTTATTTGCTTAAAAGGGTAGGGTCTCTTGCTTGGATGGAAACCACAAAATGCGTGCCCTAAGATCGGTTTTCTGATCATAAATTCACATTTTCTTTTTGTTTTTTTACCCCAAAAAAAAAAAAAAAACACTAATTTAAATTTATGGCCAATCACAACCACAATAAGATTTTTTTTTTTTTTTTTTTTGGGGGGGGGGGGGGGGAACATCAACCCAATTTTAATTCATCACATCAAAATTATTTTTATCCCTTAAGCCTTGTTTGATTCATTGTAAAATATTCAATATAGAAGATATTCTATGCGAAAATTTTCCACCATATTTTCATACTATTTGAATGCCATTTTGTATTTTATGATTTCCATCATTTTACATGCAACAAATCATAGTTTCAATTAGATTTGTAATTAACTAATTATGGTGCATGGTATGCTGTTTTCCTTATTGTCTTTGTTACCTGTATATAACGGAGGACAAAGGACTTTTATGGAGTGCTTGAGCCCTTAATTTTGACCAGAGATTGAACCGGGGAATGGTATGGTTTGCTCGATCCCATAGTTTTGTCCAGAGATTGAACCGGGAAGGGTATGGTTTTAATTTCTTTTCGGTTGTTAGTTATTACCAAACGAGGGAATTTAAAGGAAGAATTGGTAACGGGGATTAGCTTACTTTGTAACCTGGTTCGACCTCTCCGATCTGGTCCAATTTGTGCAACTATATTTGTCTTTATACACTTGCTTTAATAGGTAGGTGCGGTTTTATTGATTATATACAGCATTCTTGTTTTGCAGATCCAAAAATAAGGAAGCTGAGAGGAGGAATTGGACATCCTCCCAGTCCAATCCCAAATCAGAACCCTACAACGTCATCCCCACCAAGCGGTCGGGCCTGATGGACCATTTTTTTTTTTTTTTTTTTTTTTTGGGGCCTGATGGACCTATTTACTGCAGCATAAACCGTTGATTGAAAATAAGAACCAAAGGTTGATGATGGAATGTTCTCTTTAATTAAGGGAAGATATACCAAAGGTTAATGATATCAAAATTAATATCTACATAATGTTGGAATGTTATTACTATTTTTTCTTCAAAGGCATCAGGAATACCTTCATCATATCTCCCCTTCTATCCAGTGGTAAAAAATTACTCCAGTTTTGCTGGTCAATCATACAGTTGCCTCCCAATGATGATGCTACTCTTAGTTAATGGTATCAATTAACCAATATCTCCTCAAGAGTTTTCTTGGAATGTGATTACTATTTCATCTTGAAATGTATCATAAATACCTTTCATCATCTCCCTTTTTTATGCAGTAGTAAAAAAATAACTCCAGCTCTGCTAGTCATACAATTGCTTCCCTTTTATTCCCTTAATCAACCATGCCCACCTCCTCCTCATGCACAGTTAAAAAAGGACAAATAACAAAGAAACACATAAAACATAAAATCAATAAAAGGTCAAATATCAAAGAAACACAACAAATTTTTTAGAGAATATTTTTCTTCACCAAAGGGGAAGAAGGTAAAGAGATATAAGGCGACAGGATCATTAAATGACTTACCCATGCAAAAAGAAATTCCGGTATTGCTCTGTAACGATTCCCAAATCCTATTCTCACACCAACCGGTGGAGAAAAACTTGATGCTTTTTTTTTTTTGATTAATGTGTTCCACGAGTTGATTATGTAGGAAATTCATTTTAAGAACACTACAAGAAAAGCCGTCAAAGAGGGCACTTCGGTGGAGGTCTATAGCAGCTGTTTTCAATAATTGTCACCATATACACAACTATATAGCTACAGTAATGAAAATCCTCCACTTAATAGTAGAGAATCCCCATTAGATATTTGGTCTGCAAATCCACCCTTTAAATCCTCCTCTTATGCCATAGTAGCAGCATAAACCCCAATAAAAGTATTAATCGCTAACTCCATTCCCTACTTCACCAACAGAGGTGGGTTGTACCAATTTCACATAGCAGCTCAAACCTCGGTACAAAGGTTTCATTGGTATGATCATATCATTCTTAATTTTGTCTTCAATACACGTAATACTTGAAACCTAATTTTTTTTTCAAAATTTTTGGCTTTTCGCAACGGCTACTTCCCTGTGGTACGACCTCTTCAAGTTCATCATCATGAGTTACATTCAAGCCCTTGTATGGGAGTAGGATTACCTCAACTCATCCATTTTTGAAAAACCAGGAGACTTCACCATATCTAACAAAGCGGGGGCTATGTGTAACAAGGTTTGGAAATTAAGGATAGTACTCCAAAATTGTTGTGAATTTTAGGGTAGTAGTTGTATTTGGACCTAAGTCCAGAGATAGTAAATTGCCCTAAATTATTTTATTCCATAGCAAAAAAATTTGAAAACAACTTTCAACTTAATTGTCTAGATGATATTTTGTGGAAAAAAAAAATGATAGCATCTTGATCAATTATGTAGTTGCCATCTATAGCCAACATCATACTCATTATATGGTTGGAACCCTAATTTTTCTCAATCAACCTTGTAATATACTATGCAGAAAAAGGAATACGACAAATGACAAAGAAACACTTAGGCCTGTTTGACCGCAAGGGAAATTAAAAGAAACGAAGTGAAATTTTCATACTTAAAAATGAAACTTTTGTAATCATTACAGCACATGACTACTAGTTGTAAGTAATTCCAAATCATTCTATATTGGATTATCAATTTTCATTTTATTTTGCATCCAAATCCCTTGCATTTGAAAAGTAAAATAAAAATTATATCAAAAAACTATCATTACTAAATATAGTAAGAAATTCAAGTAATTTATACAATCATGTTAACGATGATTATAAAAGTTTTCATTTTAATTAAGTTTGAAAATTTTCACTTCTCTTTTCTTTAATTTCTCTTACAACCAAATGGAGCCTTAATAAAATTAAAAAAAATTAATTTTGATTCAGAATGTAATTGTTATATAATTTTATTTTATAATTTAATGAATTTCTTTTCTTATAACTTGCAATCTTTAGATTTTTTTTTTTTGGGGAAGGGGGGGGGTCTACAAAAATTTTATTCAAGGGTGTATTTTCCAAACTCAAAGAACATATTGCTGACATTAACCTGACCATGTGTCAAATTTCAAGCCCATTGAACTTTTTCAATGATTAGAATGACCAAATCATTTGGATACGTCGCACAAGCTGCTTTGTGAGTACCTTTCTTCTATTTAAAAAAAAAAATCTACAATCAAAATTTTCCCTTTGGTTCAACTGTTCTCCGTGGAGTAATTATTGCAAGTGTTGGGATTTTCTCCGGTCCTCTTCTTTCCTTGAAATTTCTCATTCTTTTTTTGATAGATTATTCGTTATTTAATTACTCAATCTGTGATTTCTCATCATTTTCTGCTTCCTCTTTAATTAAATATCATCTCAGCTTTCGGTATTCTCTTTATTCTCTCTTCTTGTCGAGGATTCTTGAACGAATCTATCGTTTTTTTAACTTCTATTTCTTCCCCTCCCCACTCGGGTTCTCCTTCCTTGCCTTTCATTTTCTCCACCCTTTTGTTTATTTCTCAGGTCCCTTTTTCCTTTCCAATGCGAGGATAAGATTAGTAAATGGATCAAAGTGTTTTCTCTCCAATCAAATTCGCAGAGCACCGCCATGTCACCAAGAAGCTTGCGAGGTCGTCGGCGGCGAGACCTAGAAATGTTCTAGGCTGCCGAAGCCAGTCAGAGCCAAGCGCCTCCGATGGACCAAAAGTGGTCAGGATCTCTGTCACCGATGCCGACACTATTGACTCGTCTGGCAACTAAAAGAGTACAGTTGCAATTGTTTGAAAAGTCTGAAATGTATTTGGTTTCGAACAAACTATAGGAAAAGTACCTGTAATTTACCTTTTCTAAATAATCCTATATGATTAAATAAAATACAGATCAGCATTTTTTTTTTGTCAACCATGAGACACCGACCAACCAAAGAGAATATGCTTTGTGATATTTTTTTAGGCAAAAATCGTTTATGAATGAACCAATTTCAGGATTAAAAAAATGCGTAGACAATTACTATTTTAAGAATTAGATTGAAATCGAGCAGTGTAGTTTGACTTGACTCACAATTGAGTAACATTGATTATAATGAGCGCTGAATCCTGGCACGTTGATTTTTTTTTTTTTCTTTTTTGGGTAAATCGCTGGGTTTGACTTGAGTTCGATTATAAACCCAAACCAATCATACTAGATTACTAAGTACCTTTACTATATTGCTAGAAATTTCAAGTTGACAATTTGAAAGGAGCTAAACAACAAATAGACCATACAAAGTCCAAACATAATTTAAAAAGGGAAAGGGTTCAATGAGTGGCAAGATAATAAAAAGGAAAGTCTATATCTATAATCGAGGCGTTCTCCATGCAAGAAGTTGGGTGAGAGTTTCGATCATCTTTTTATATCATGTGATATTTCTGTGAATACATAGACACACCTGCTTCACCCAACAAAAAAAAAAAAACACCTGACATCTATTTTTAATCAACATTTGTTGGGGTTTGATAGAGGCAAATGGCTATTATCATGATGGAAGCGGAAAACAAAAATGGTGTCATTAATGCATCCTTCTATCCTTCTAGGGTCTTTCCCACTCATGGGAAGGTCTCAGGATTAGACCTAAGGGTACCAAGTCTAACCTATGTGGTCTCAATGATCCGTTGGCTACCTTTCACGATCTGAAATCATATATGACACCAGATCTGGTGTTTGGGTCTTTACCATTAGTGATTGGATAGCAGTTCTTCCTCCGTACAATCGGAGAGTAAGATCTCTCAAGTTACATTAAATTGAAAATAGAGAGATGAGGATGAGAACTTAACTATTGTCGTTCTTCTTCGAGATCTCCCAAATGGCGGAGTCTGAGAGTCAACCTAGGTCCTCTTTCTTCCTTTTTTTCTCTCTCTCTCTCTAAAACACACATCTCTAGACACGGTCAGACTGGGATTAGGGTTTGTTTTAGTCTCTCAATCTTTAAATAGTTGGTTGACTACTAGGGTTGGCGAGAGACCAACCCGAACCGTTGGAAAGGGGACCTCGGTTTACTCTGGTGGTCTACTCTTGGGTTAACTTTCACCCAAGATCAAACACATACCAAAACCCTTTGTCTTAAACATTGGTAGACTAGGTTTTCACGAAATAGTGGGGCCCCGGGTTTGAGGTCCAAACTCAGCCCACAGGCCACATGTGATACATGGGTGCGGAGGATGTGCACTGCACGTCCATTTGGACCACCTGTCCATCTGCACCTAAATAGTGTGCCATTTATTTTATGGAGTTTTTGGGTCAAGTCCATCATGGTCATGTTGAATTGACACGTTTAACGTGGGAAGACCTATCACATGAAAATTTTTCAAATTATGACGCAAATTTAGGTGCAGGCCTTATACACGAGCTGTCTCCAACACGGCCTGTGCAATCCCAAACTTACTGAACACCGAGTGGGCATGAGTAAAATTGAAGACGGGGACGAAGGGAATGACTGCCAACACAAAGGTTTTCTTCTCAGTAGGCCTCTCGGTAATCTCCTTGGTCAGTTCAGTAGCGGGAGGAGCAAGTGGAGGCATATTCGGTTCGGCCAGCCGAGGTGTCCCTAAAGTACTAGTAGCTAGGCCGCCCCAAGCCTGCTAAATCTCATATGGGATGTCGGACATGTACCAGATCTTCTTGGCAATCCCAGATTCCTCCTCGATTGGGCATTTGCCCTTACTCATCTCGACCATAGCCTGTACTCGAGTGGTCACACCCTCAACAGGCTGAAGATCAATTGGGCCCCCTCGGCCTGTGCCAACATTAAGATTTCTTCCGGTGGGATGCGCACTTTTGGAAATCGAAATGAAAGGAGGGTCAGTTGACTTCAAGTGGCAATGCATAAATGTCAAGAAAAATAATGCAAGTCTTACCTTGTAAATCGTACTCGGCTAGGACCTCAGGCTTCGCTAAGTCGGAGTAGGGCACAGTCTTACCCTTTGCATGTAAAATGTAGCCATACCTAATAGTACCCTTAAAACATGCTTTTACATCATTTCCTTTCATTAGATGGTTTATTCACTGTTACGGTTGGAAATCGCCCGTTGATCCGCGTTCTGAGTGACCTGCAATCATAGAGATGAGACAAAGGAGGGGGCGCCTAAGCCCCGATTACCCTCCGATGCCTAAGTTAGATTCCTAAGGTAAACAGTCAAGAGATAGCAGAAGGCTATCTCCAGTTTAGAGAGAGTGGGACGATGAGTGAGTTTAAGCGTGGAGGATGAGCAATAACAGCTTGTGAGTGCGTAAGTGCATTAGGGTTTACCTTGAGGGATGACCTCTACTTATAGATTGGGAAGAGACATGGAGGCACCAGGACTCAGGGAAGTAGATCGTCAATAGGACTGCCATGTGTCGGACTGGGGGACACCTGGGTGGTAGACTCCGAGTAGGAGTCGGAGACCTTAGCCAAGGAAGCTAAGTCGGTCAGCTCTGGGACTGACACGTGTCAACGTGTGAGTAATGACCGACCGGGATAGTCGGTGTCATATCAGACTGGGAGAAGGACTCCTCGGAGGTAGTCCTACTCACATTAGGACTCTGGCTTCCGTCTGAGAACCATAGCCGAGTAGGTCTAGGACTCTGAGCGCTACCAGAGAGGCCGAGCGCATGAGAGGCCGTATGCGTAATGGGCCGAATGCATGAAGCCGAGCGCGAGATACTCCGAGCGCTCGGGCTCCGAAGGCGCAACTTGACACGTGTGAGATTTTAAGTGGATGGATCATTTCCCTCCTAACAGATGCCCCTTGCGCTGTCGGATGCAGTGAATTCGGCAGTGCAATAAGTTTACTATTGAGAAGACCCACGTCGTACGAGGCCGAATGCCAGACGGATAGATGCATTGAATGACAGGTTGTTCCCAAGAAGAGGCGGTTGCACTCCGTCTGCACAATTGATTGAGGCACGGGGCTCGAGGCATCAGTCTCAGTTTATGCAAAAGTGCTCAACCGTCGATCTCCCAATTTGATGCGGATCGATCCACGATCCAACGGACACCGAGTGACGGTGCGCCTCGAGAACGAATGCCATTAAATGCTACTCGTCTTCGAATCGACCGAGTGCATCGGACGGCTAAGACCGTAGTTCACACGGATCGTCACACTAATCCGACGGTCCACAGGAGGCAGAGTGCCTCGAGAAGGAGCGCCATCATTGCGCACGTCAATCAGTCACGTCGCATCCGGCGTGGCAGACGATAGCCAATGGAACTGAAACGCGTGTCCGAAACCCGAAGAGACAGTTCTCGGTCGCTTGCCCTATAAATACCTTCCCACTTCATTCATTTGACCATTTGCTTCAACTACGATCGGAGTTCTACCAGAGCACTCGGAGTCTAGTCGATCTTTGTCTTCAAGCTTCCATTCGTGCACTCGGTCATCTTTTCTGCAACCAGTAAGTCTTCTAATCGTTCCCCTTTCTGTTCATGCTCAGTAGTTTCTCTTCTAACAGTGTCACGTCTTCCGGTATGGTGAGAGTGACCAGAAGAATGACCCAGTCCCAAACTTCTTCTTCTTTTGACGGATCATCTTCCTCTTCAGGAGGATGGTCTGATGAATCCAGGGCTTCCGACCCGAAGGAATTTGAGAAGAGTTCCTCTGAGGCGGAAGAGCGCGGTCGTCCCGCAGGCCCTCCGCCCCAACAGGATTCCCGCTAGAGGGGTGGCCGACCGCCGGTAGCGTCCTTCGCTACCGTTCCAGCCTGGAAAGTTCCGAGTAAAGTCAAGACCGTGGTGGCTTTGTTATCGATCTGTCGGGCATACCAGCTCGAGGAGCCCATGACAAACGTCCGTGCTCGGCTCCCTACCTCCGACGAATGGGCCTGCACCGTGCTCACGTTGGAGATCTGTGTGTACGAGCACACTCTGAAGTCAGGCTTTAGGTTCCCCTTCCACCCTTTAGTTGTAGAGATTCTGCAAACGTACCGCATCGCCCCCTCCCAACTCCCTCCGAATGGGTGGCGGTGCATCTTTGCTTTCATCATGTTCGTCCGCCGTCTGGGCGAGACTCTAACCGTGACCTCTTCCGATCGGTCTTTCAGTTGACTAGTTTGAATGAAGCCCGGGCTATGACCGGGTGGTACTTCTTTAGTCAAAAGGGTGGAAAGAAGCTTCTGGCCATCTCTTAGAAACTTTCCTCCATCCATGGGTGGAAGGACAAGTTCTTCTTCGTGGGCCCTCCCGCGGGCGGTCCCCCTCTCCCTCTTTCGAACGTCTGGTTGGTGGTCGACGCCACAGGGTTGAACAAAATTCCCTATTTAATGACGGAGGAGAGGAAGATCCAACGCAAGATGATGACCGGGGAGACGGTTCAACTGTCCGATCTTACGGATCCCACGCAATTGGCCGAGCACGGTCGGGACCAAAAGCTTAGCCTGCCAGCGATCAGGCAGATTCTCACCCTCGGAGGGGGCCAGTGGCCACGACGGAGGCCAAGGGTAAGGGACCCATGCCTGAGGAGCCCCCAAAGAAGAAGATCAAATCGGCTGCCGAGCTCCCAGCCGACATATACAAGAAGAGGCCGGCTCCTCGGCTTGGCGGTGGAGAGGAGAGAATGGCTGAGGCTGCGACGAAGGAAGTCCAGCCTGCCCGAGGGGGTGTGATGGACGTCCAGCCTCTGCAGATGGTCGTCCCCTCGGCAGCCGAGGCCAAGGGTGTTGCCGCTTCCAAGGCCAAGGGGGTTGGCAGCAGCCCCAAGGTCGTCGATTTGACCGGGGCCTCCGAGGCCACCAGGGAGGAGGCCCTCGTGTAGCTCGCCAACAGAGCGAGAAGCAAGTGGCCGCGACGACGACCTTCCACCCTGCGTTCAAACTGAGGCCTACGGACTCGGTCTTTAAGAGCCAGAGGGCGGCCAGGATCTTGGTCACGGAGGGGCGCCTGCCGGAAGACATCAAGTTCACGACCGGCCTGCCCCACGAGGAAATTTACTCCCGCGGGTTTACTGCTTGCGCCCAGGTAATGATCGGCCATTGATTGTCATTTTTGTTGTGTTTCCATATATACTGATCGGCCTATTGTTGTCTGGTGCAGGCTGCCAACCTCTTCGCCGAGCTTAACGAACGACTATGCCGCGCGTATGTTGACTTGGACGAGAAGGAGGTTTTGGAAATCTCCTTGCGCGAGGCCTTGAAGGCCACCGAGGAGAACTTTGCAAACAAATCCTCGGAGGTCGAGAGCCTCGTTAAGGAGAAGGCCAGCTTCCAGATGTCCTTGACTAAGGCCGAGGCTGATCTTGACAAGGAGCACAAGAAAGTGCTCACTTCAGAAGAGAAGCTTCGGTCTTCCGAGGACGGGCGGAAGAAAGCCGAGGAGGACCTGTAGGCTGAGGTGCAAGCAAGGTAGAAGCTGGAGGAGCGTCTGAAGAAATCTGAGGACGATGCTCGGAGTGCCAAGGAGGCACTAATCAAGGCCAAGGAGGACCACCAGGCAGAATTGGCTCGGGCCGTCGACGAGTACAAGTCATCGGCCCAGTTCGATGAAGAAGTTGACGAGGCAGCTAGCGGCTACTTCGAGAGGGGTGTGATGTACCTAAGGGATCAGTTGAGGGACAAGGGGGCCCTCAAGATAAACTGGTCGACAATCCCGATTGTCGCCCAGATCTAAGAACTGAGGGCCTCGGCATCCGAGGAAGCCCTGCCCGCCACTGAAGAAGGTTTGGTGGAGCCGGCTAAGGATACCAAGGCTGCCCCTGCGCCCGAAGACGACCTTCCCCCCTACGAGGTGCCACAGACTCCACTGGTGGAGCTCTCCGTACTTTCACTGCCTGCTGAGGATCTGGCAAATCCGGCAGCTGTGGGCCCGGCATCTGAGACGGCCGATCTTGAGAAGACGCTCCCCGTGTAAAGTTTTGTATATTTTTCTTCATTTTGTAAGATTTTTATACCTGTAATATTGTCCTTTTAGGGCCCTCATCAATGAAAATTTATTTGTATCTTTTTCTTCCATTGTCTTTTATAAGTTATCTTTTTCTTCTAAGTAGCTAAGGCCGAGTAGCTTGTAATAGTTAGGAAACTCCACGACTCCGAATTCGGTAATCATTAGGAAACTTCCCGACTCCGATACCGTTGTCTGCGTAGTATTCCAACTGCCTTCCTACCCCGAAAGTGTCATCGGCTTAGTCCAAAGGCTAGTCGAGGGCACTTAGTACGAGAGGTTCCCATGCTACCTTCGTCTGCTGATGGACCGTGGTGGGGAGTTGGGCTTATCCTTCATGCGAGCATGGTCCGCTTGTGGACCATGGTCGGAAGGTACGAGTATGGTCTTCATGCTACCTTGGTCTGCTTGTGGACCTTGGTAGGAAGATATGGCCTTCATGCGAGCATGGTCTGCTTGTGGACCATGATCAGAAGGTACGAGTGTGGTCTTCATGCTACCTTGGTCTGCTTGTGGACCTTGGTAGGAAGATATGGCCTTCATGCGAGCATGGTCTGCTTGTGGACCATGGTCAGAAGGTACGAGTGTGGTCATCATGCTACCTTGGTCTACTTGTGGACCTTGGTAGGAAGATATGGCCTTCATGCGAGCATGGTCTGCTTGTGGACCATGGTCGGAAGGTACGAGTACGGTCTTCATACTACCTTGGTCTGCTTGTGGACCTTGGTAGGAAGATATGACCTTCATGCGAGCACGGTCTGCTTGTGGACCATGGTCGAAAGGTACGAGTACGGTCTTCATGCTACCTTGTCTGCTTGTGGACCTTGGTAGGAAGATATGGCCTTCATGCGAGCATGGTCTATTTGTGGACCATGGTCGGAAGGTACGAGTACGGTCTTCATGCTACCTTGGTCTGCTTGTGGACCTTGGTAGGAAGATATGGCCTTCATGCGAGCATGGTCTGTTTGTGGACCATGGTCGGAAGGTACGAGTATGGTCTTCATGCTACCTTGGTTTGCTTGTGGACCTTGGTAGGAAGATATGGCCTTCATGCGAGCATGGTCTGCTTGTGGACCATGGTCGGAAGGTACGAGTAAGACTTCTATGTTTGCAATCGACTGGGCCGGCAGAGCGCACAAATAAAGTTATGACTGAATGATACTGCCTTGTATTCAAAGAAAATGAGTGGATGCCTCATGGGGTCCGGTATTACAATTAAAATTAAAAAACTGACAAATTTGCAAAAGACTGGACTACTGATAGTATTTCCGAAGGTTGGTGGCATGCCATGTCCTCGGAATTTCGTCGCCGTCCATGGTGACCAACTTGTAAGAGCCTGGTCGTCCTGTCCTTAGTACGCGGTATGGCCCTTCCCAGTTTTTGGCCAGCTTCCCCTGATTGGTGGGGTCGGAGACTACAGTCTTTCGGAGGACAAGATCTCCGACCTTAAATTGTTTAAATCAGACTGTCTTGTCGTAATGCCGAGCTGTAGTCTGCTGGTAGTCTGCCATTCGGAATGCTGTCGATTCCCGCACGTCCTCGAGGTTGTCAAGGTTTGTCCGTAGGTCGTCGGAGTTAGTGTGCTCGTTAAAGTTCAGCATTCAGAAAGTGGGATGGAACACTTCGACGGGGACGACTGCCTCCGTGCCGAAGGCAAGCATGAAGGGCGTCTCCCCGGTGGGTGTTCGGCTGGTTGTCCTATACGACCAGACGATACTGGGTAACATGTCTACCCATTTCTCTTTCTGGTCTTCCACCATCTTTTTCAGGCCGACCAATATTATTTTGTTGGTGGCTTCGGTCTGGCCGCTTGTTTGCGGATGTTCGACCGACCCGAACCTGTGGTCTATTCGGAACTCTTCGCAAAAGTTTGTGAAGGATGCACTGGAGAACTGAGTGCCATTATCCGTCACAAGGACTCTCGGCACGCCGAGCCTGTACATGACCGAGTGTCTGAAGAATTGCTCTACTTTGGAGATGTCGATCTTGGCTACGGCTTTGACTTCGATCCATTTGGTAAAGTAATCAATGGCCACTATAACGTATTTCCGTTGATAAGTGGCTTGGGGGAAGGGCCCCATGATGTCCATACCCCATATGGCGAAGGGGAGGGGGCTTGTGATCGGCTGCAATGAAGCGACCAGAGCATGCTGTACAGGTGCATAGAACTGGCACTTATCGCATATGCGGACCAGCTCGATGCAATCATCGTGCATTTTCGCCCAATGGTAGCCTTGGTGGATGATCTTTTGGAAGAGCGATCGTCCGCCTTGGTGTCGGCCGCATATGCCCTCATGTACCTCTCTCATAACACTCTCGCCCTCGTCTGACCGCAGGCACCGAAGCAGCGGTAGGGTATAAGATCTCTTGTACAGTATGCCATTGTGTATGGTGTAATGCCTGGACTTGGCTTGGACGCGGCGAGCATCTTTCTTGTCAGTCGGAAGGGTGCCCGTCCGGAGGTATTGATATATGTCGTCGTACCAGCTGGATGCGACTCCGACGGGAGCTACGACTTCAACAGAGGTGCTGGCGTGGTCCAAGAATTCCACGTACACGGCAGAGTCCATCGCATGGATGTCTTCCAGGGATAACCTTGACAGGTCATCTGCTTCGGTGTTTTCTTCGCGGCCGACGTATTGCAGCTCGGTACTTTGGAAGGTTGCGATGGCCGAGTTTACTTTCTCGAGGTATTTCTGCATCTCGGGCTGTCTGACCTCGTAGTCTCCTTGTGCTTGGCGAATGACCAACTGAGAGTCGCCTTGTATCACTAGCCGACGGACGGCTAGGCTTTTGGCCAATCTGAGTCCGGCTAGTAAAGCCTCGTACTCGGCCTCGTTGTTAGTTGCCCTAAAGCCGAACCTGATGGCAGATCGTATTTTAAATCCTTCCGGGCTTCTCAAAATTATTCCTGCCCCTGCTTTGTTTTCCATGGAGGAACCGTCAAAGTTCAGGATCCAGGCGGCTTCGGTTTGCTCCAAAGGCAGTACCACATGAGGTTCTGCAAAATCCTGATCAGGTAGGATACTCTCGACGATAAAGTCCGCCAAGGCTTGTGCTTTGATGGCCGTTCTGGGGACGTATTTGATGTCGAACTCACCGAGCTCTACTGCCCAGTTGATGAGTCGTCCGGATTAATCGGGCTTCGACAACACCTTCTTCAGTGGTGTGTTTGTGAGCACCGAAATCGGATATGCCTGGAAGTACGGTCGGAGCTTCCGGGCGGATGTGACCAGGGCAAGCGCTGGTTTCTCAATCGGCTTGTACCTGGTTTTAGCGTCAAACAGTACTTTGCTGACGTAATAGATCGGCCGCTGGACCTTGTCTTCTTCCTTTATCAGGACGGCGCTGACTGCGCGGTCGGATACTCCGAGGTACAACTGCAACTCGTCCCCCGGGTTTGGCTTCACCAGCAGGGGGGGCGAGGATAAATATGCCTTTAGGTCTTCAAAGGCTCTCTGACACTCTTCGGTCCATTCGAACTTCCCGGCTCCCTTCAGAGTTTTGAAGAAAGGGAGGCAGCGCTCGGCTGACTTGGACATGAAGCGGCCGAGTGCGGCTATTCGGCCATTCAGCTCCTGTACCTGTTTGCCCCTGGTTGGTGCGACCATGTCTAGGATTGCCTTGATTTTCGAGGGATTTGCCTCAATTCCCCTCTGTGAGACCATAAATCCCAAGAATTTTCTTGATCCGACTCCGAAGGTGCACTTTGTGGGGTTGAGCTTCATGTTGTGCCTTCGAAGGACCTGGAATGCTTCACCGAGGTCTGTCAGGTGCCGACCAGATTGTCGACTCTTGACAAGGAAGTCGTCCACATACACTTCCATGTTGCGACCAATCTGTCGTCTGAAGACTTTGTTGACCAGCCTCTGATAGGTGGCTCCTGCATTTTTTAAGCCAAAAGGCATGACCGTATAGTAGAAGAACCCCTGATTTGTAACGAAGGGTGTGCACTCTTCGTCGGCCTTCCGCATCTTTATCTGATTGTAGTCGGAGTATCCGTCAAAGAAACTCAGCAGTTCATGTCCGGCCGTGGCATCAATCAGCTGGTCAATGCATGGCAGCGGATAGCTGTCCTTTGGGCAGGCTTTATTGAGATCAGTGAAGTCTATGCAAATCCGCCATTTGCCGTTAGACTTTGGCACCATGACCACGTTGGCAACCAGTCTGGGTAGTCGACCTCCCGTATGAAGTTTTCCGCCAGCAGCTTCTGCACCTCCTCGTCTATGGCGGACTGCCGGGCGGGTGCAAAACTTCTCTTCTTTTGTCGCACTGGCCGATGCTGCGGGTCGACTGCTAGGTGGTGTTCAATTACTTCCCTAGGTATCCCCGGCATCTCAGAGGCCGACAATGCGAAGACGTCGAGATTCTGCCTTAGGAATTCAATCAGTTCTTCCCTTCGTTCATCGGGCAGCAAGGAGCCGACTTGGAACGTCTTCTCTGGCTGATCGTCCGCAATCAGGATTTGTAGAAGTTCCTCCGCGGGTTCTCCTCGGTTGAGAGAGGGGTCCTTGGGAACATCCACCATGTTCACCTGTGCTGACTTCAAGGCTCGCTGACTGTTTTTCAACTCGGTGGCGTACCACCTCCGCGAAATGTCCTTGTCTGTTCGGCACTCTCCGACTCCGTCCTCGGTCGGGATTTCATCACCAAGTAGTAGGTGGACATATAGGCCTTTAATTTGTTCAGCGAAGGCCTACCGATGATGACATTATGGGCCGATGGCGATCAACCACCATGAATTCGACCACCACTTGTCGCTACTTGAGCTTCTGGCCGAGGATGACAGGCAGCTGGATGCCCCCTTTTACCGTGATTGGGTCCCCGGAGAAGCTGATAAGGTCGAAAGTGACGGGACGGAGCTGGTCGTCCGTCAGCTGCATCCTCTGATAAGCATGGTAGAATATGATGTCTACCGAGCTCCCGGTGTCTACTAGGCACTTCGCGACATCGCAATGCCGATCCAGACCGTGAAGACAAGGGCATCTTCATGGGGGACCGCGACGTTGACTAGATCTTCGTCGCCGAAGGTAATGACTTCTCCAGTCCGGGCTCTCTTCGACGGCCACTCAGTCTTGGCCACTAGACGGGAGTAGGCCTTTGCCGACCTGTTGGAGGTGTTCCCGGTGGCAGGTCCTCCTATGATTGTGAAAACTGACTTGCCCTCGTCTTGAGGTCCCTTGGCGATGGCATAGACTCCACTGTCACCAGGGATGCTCAAATCCATTGCTGTGCACGGCCGGTCCTCCGGGGGCGGACTGTAGACAAACCTGCGTTCAGCCTTTCTTCTCTTTGAGGTCGGGTGGGACTTCTTTCTCTTTTTTCGCCGGACTTCGGGCTCCTGGCAAGCCGAGATGGACTCGGACTGGGTATGTTGTCGGCCTCCGAGTCTTTCTTTCACCGGCACTCTTTCTTTTTGCTCTCTAGACGAGCTTTCCACTGTCCCAAATTGGATGGCGCCGACCCATTGTCTGGGGGGAGCTGGCCCGCCATCAGGGTCTCTGTCGTCCCTCCGAGCGGCATTCTGATTATCGCCTGCGTCCGCATGGCAGTTGTTGGGTTGTGGATTCCTCGGAGGTGGAGGCGGTAACCCGCGATCCCTCCGAGCAGGGGCTGGTCCCCTGTCTGCGTGCCGAACGAAGTTGTCATAGTATCCTCGTCTGATGAGGTCCTCAATCTCTCCTATTTGAGGTACTTGCATTCTTCTGTCTCATGACCATAGTCACGATGGAAGCGAAAGAAACGGGAGTGGTCTTTGTTCCTCCCGTTGTCGAGTGCTTTCGGAGGCGGTCGGAGGTTCCGATCATTTTTTATTACTTCGAGGATCTCTGTCATCGAAGAGTTCAGTGGAGTGTAATACTCAAATGTCTTGTAGGGGTGCCGGTAGGTCTGATCCCTACCGGACTTCTGTTTCTTTGAATCTCCCGGGCTTGGTGCCGGGTCGGCCGCCTCAGACATTTTCTTGTCTGTCGGCTTCGGTGCGGCCTGCAGATTATTCACGGCATTGTTTTTCTAGGCCCGAGTCGTCTCGTCCGCGGAGGCGTACTTCTCGCACCTGGCGAGCAAGTCGTCCAGGCTCTTTGGTGGCTTTTTGGCAAGGGACCAACAAAGCTAACGATCG
This sequence comes from Protea cynaroides, assembly GCA_028583415.1. NCBI lineage: Eukaryota > Viridiplantae > Streptophyta > Magnoliopsida > Proteales > Proteaceae > Protea > Protea cynaroides. The sequence continues at coordinate 20,458,554 of CM053269.1, forward strand.
GTGACGCCAGCCTGCAGGCTAGACATATGCACCGCGGGCTCGATGTCCTTGATTTCAAGCACCTCGTTATTGAAGCGCTTGATGAATTCCCTTAGGGACTCGTCCTTCTGCTGCTTCACTATCGACAGATGGTATGATGTTTTCTTACGCACTCGGCTTGCTTGGAAGTGCGTCAAGAATTTGTTCGATAGTTGTTCGAATGAAGTAATGCTCTTGGCAGGAAGATTATTGAACCACGTGCGGGCACCTCCCCTGAGCGTTGAAGGAAACATCCTGCAGATGAGGCCGTCGCTCAGGGGGTAAAATAGTGTTGTGGAGACGAAGGCGTCCAGGTGCTGCTCGGGGTCGGTACTCCCATGGTAGGAGTCCAAGACTGGCATCTTGAAGTTGTCAGGGGGTGGTGCCCTCATGATCTCATCCGAGAGCGCCGTAATTGCAGTATAGGCCGTTCTCGGCGGGGCTACCTTGTTTTGCTCCACCTGCTGAAACCGAGTAGTTATCTCGAGTAGGCGCCGCTCGACCTCGGACTGAGGAGTGTCCGGAGGCTGAGGGCCAGAACCGGGTGTTTCGTCGTTAACTCTTTCCCTCCAGAGGCCATCGAGGAAGGACCCCGGGCCTCCCATTGGAGGTGGTGCAATGGGTGCCTGGTGCTGATTTAGCGGTTGATTCCGACCGGCGGGCCGTGCTACGCTTCGTCCAGATGCTTGGTCTCCTGCCGGGAGATTGTTTGGCAAAGCGTTAATCGGGCCTGCCCTCGCCCTTGGCGGATGGACCGCTTGCGGGACTACTGGTGGAGGTAGGGGATTCGGCACCGGCTGGGGATTCTCTCCCGCCGCTACCGAATTGCTTGCTTGAGCCCCTCTTAAGACTTGCGCAAGCTGCTCAATTTGCTGCTTTAACTCGTCGAACTGCCGGCGAGTGACGTATTCGGGAGAAGGTTGTGGTTGATCTACCGACGACGTGTGGCTCGGGGCCGGTGCCAGCGCCTACAATGGTACCAGGTCTGGGATCGGTGCGGGTTCTGGCACTGGGGGTGCCGGCTCACGGTCCGCCCTCGTCGTGCTTTCGGTACTGCCTATATGCACCGATGTCTCAGAAGAGGCGCGCGATGCCCGTGCTCGAGTTCTTCTGTGAGCCATTGAAATAGGGATACGTACACGCTGAACTCAGTCAAAAGAGGCCCCACGGTGGGCGCCAAACTGTTACAGTTGGAAATCTCCCGTTGATCCGCGCTCTGAGTGACCTGCAATCACAGAGATGAGACAAAGGAGGGGGTGCCTAAGCCCCGGTTACCCTTCGATGCCTAAGTTAGATTCCCAAGGTAAACAGTCAAGAGATAGCAGAAGACTATCTCCAGTTTAGAGAGAGTGGGACGATGAGTGAGTTTAAGCGTGGAGGATGAGCAATAACAGCTTGTGAGTGCGTAAGTGCATTAGGGTTGACCTTGAGGGATGACCTCTACTTATAGATTGGGAAGAGGCATGGAGGCACCAGGACTCAGGGAAGTAGATCGCCAATAGGACTGCCATGTGTCGGACTGGGGGACACCTGGGTGGTAGACTCCGAATAGGAGTCGGAGACCTTAGCTAAGGAAGCTAAGTCGGTCAGCTCTGGGACTGACACGTGTCAACGTGTGAGTAATGACCGACCGGGATAGTCGGTGTCGTATTAGACTGGGAGAAGGACTCCTCGGAGGTAGTCCTACTCACATTAGGACTCTGGCTTCCGTCTGAGAACCGTAGCCGAGTAGGTCTGGGACTCCGAGCGCTACCAGAGAGGCCGAGCGCATGAGAGGCCGTATGCATAATAGGCCGAATACATGAAGCCGAGCGCGAGATACTCCGAGCGCTCGGGCTCCGAAGGCGCAACTTGACACGTGTGAGATTTTAAGTGGATGGATCATTTCCCTCCTAACATTCACCAAATAATCTAACCAATAAAATCTCATGCACCTCACTCACATCCAATACTAGCATGCACTCATGCCCCATGCCCCCAAAAAAAAAAAAAAAATCCAATTTCCAATTGTGCCTAAAAGGACTTGAACACAAGACCTCCTACTTGCTTAGCCAAGGCAAAGGCATAGCCAAGGCAAAGGCAAAGGGGTTCTAACGATTTCAGCTGCTCCTAATTTTCTTTTGTTTAAAATTTTTTGTGATTTATGAAATTCATAGAATGCCCTTATGTTCTTTTTAAATAAACCAGTGCATGTAAAATGTAGCCATACCTACTAGTACCTTTGAAATATGCTTTTACATCCTTTCATTAGATGGTCTATCACCAAATAACCTAATCAATAGAATCTCATGCACCTCATTCACAACCTATAGTAGCATGCACTCATGCCTTCCTCTCCCCTCCCCTCCCCACCAAAGGAAAAAAAAAAAAAAAAATTCCAATTACATATTGTGCCTAAACAGATTTAAACACAGACCTACTACTTGCTCAGTCTAAAGGACAAAGGGATTCAACAACTAGGCAAAGTTATTCAATCATAATTAACAAACCTAATCAATACCTATATACTAATAATTGGTTTCACATACTTAATCATCAATCATCGCATATGCCCATCTTAACATATCACATCACATTGAATCACCTAAACAAAAACATATCTGATCACATGTATTTATATACATATTCCATAAAATTCACATAATACTATTCTGCTGTAATAATTATAAATTATTTATATAAATAACTAAATACTCATCTGCTAGGTTTACAAATGACGAAAACACCCCCAATGGTGCCAAACTCCATCCAAATCATCTAATTACGAGGGAAAATTTTAAATTAGCCCAATATTCCGAGTGTGAGGTGTTAGTTGTTCATACCGATATACTGGTGGTACATTCCTTTTAGATACCAATTTAAATACTATTTAGATACTATATCCTATTTATATATAGGGTCATGCATTCACATTGTCCCACACGCACTCCATTAGTCCACAATGGAATAGAACCGTAATCGTACTGAATTAGAATTGTATTTTGTATTGAATTAGAACAATATTTTATGCCAGATAAAACAGTATTTCATATCTTTTAAAATTTGTACCAAGTTGGTATGGTAATGGTATGGGAAAAGTATTTTCTTACTAGTGTGAAACGGTAATGGTAAGAATCTTTGGCGATGGAAAACGAAGCATCGGTAAAAATCTTTGGCGAAGGTAATACATTTTTAGTGACGAAAATTTTCCATCACCAAAAATACATATTATTGTAGTGATATCAAACCAAAACCATACCAAATTACTGATATCGAATCGATTGACACCCTTCCATATAGAGGTGTCATTCAAACAATCCCTCATCTAAGTTTGGTTTGTTTCAAAAAGATTGTTTCAAACAAAGATATTCCATCAGCCTGCAAAATTCCAAACCACATACGATTATTATAATAAATTAAAATAATTATCCATTTCATCTAAACGTGAATTAATGTCTTAATGGCATTTAGAGTGTCCTTATTTTCAGGGGAAAAGGGTTTTCGAACGGCGGAGAAGGAGCTAAGGTAGTGCCTCACTCTCAATCTCTCTCCTATGGGACATTCTCTCCTCTCCTATTCAGTGATCACCGTGGAGATTGCCACTCTTCTTTTTTGGTTAAATAAAGATCAGAATTTTATTGATAGGAAAAGGAAATTACATAAATTAATAAAGGAAATTGAGAAACTCTCCTACCTTCAGCATTGACATCAGCGGAAGAAGAAACCAGAGTTAACAAAAACAAAATCTAGGCTTATTTTTAGCATCCTAGTCAATATCTGTTGAAGTAAGGATGGGGGGAGTGCTCCATAACAGAGAAGAGCGTTGATGAGCAACAAATTTGACCAAACTGTCCGCCATAGAGTTCGCTTCCCGAAAATAATGAGTAATCCGCCACTGTGTCCGGTTCATGTATCCTGAGAAGCTTATCCACTCTTGCCGAAATCTCCAGGGAATTCGATGCTCCAGTAACCCATTGTTAGGAGGGAAAAATCCCATCCATTTAAAATCTTACACGTGTCAAGTTGCGCCTTCGGAGCTTGAGCCCTCGGAGTATCTCGCGCCCGGTATTGTGTATTCGGCCTATCATGCATGCGGCCTCTCGTGCGCCCGGCCTCTCGGGTAGCGCTTGGAGTTATAGTCCTACTCGGCTACGGCTCTCAGTCGGAAGCCAGTCCCATTGTGATTATGCTACCTCCGGGGAGTCCTTCTCTCAGTCTGATACGACACCAACTATTCCGGTCGGCCATTACTCACACGTTGACACGTGTCAGTCCCAGAGCTGACCGACCTAGCTTCCTTGGCTAAGGTCTCCGACTCCTACTCGGAGTCTACCACATGAGTGTCCCACAGAGCGACACGTGGCAATCCTATTGGCAGTCTACTCCCCTGAGTCCTGGTACCTCCATGCTTCTTCACAATCTATAAGTAGAGGCCATCCCTCAAGGTAAACCCTAAGTTACAAGCTATTATTATTCATCTCTCTCACACGCTCAAACTCTCTCATCGTCCCACTCTTTAAACTGGAGATAGCTTTCTGCTATCTCTTGACTGTTTACCTTGGGAATCTAACTTAGGCATCGGAGTGTACTCGGGGCTTAGGCGCCCAACTCCTTTGTCTCATCTCTGTGATTGCAGGTCATTCAGAGCGCGGATCTAACGAACGATTTCCAACCGTAACACCCATCAACCACTGCTGCTGAATCGCTTTCTATCCATAAGTACTGGGATCCCAATCTCCATAGCATGCCGGATACCCATCAAAACCTCTAAATATTCCGCAAAGTAGTTTGTGTTAACTCCAAGGAATTTGGGAAGGATAGTAACACGGTTCCTCTATGGTTCCAAATTACACCACCTACGCCTACATTTCCAGGATTGGCTAGAGAACACCTGTCTATATTTAGTTTAATCCAGTCAATTGGTGGCTTAATCCATGAAACCTAAATAGCATCAGACACCATTCAAAGTTTATTGCAAAGATGTAGACGATTAGCAATTACCCAGTCTTCCATATTATGAATAGATCTAGGAGATCTGGTAGAAACATCCTTAAGGTCCATTGCAATTTCCTTCATAATACTACCCACAGTTGGAGTCATATCATCAAAATAGGCTTTGTTACACCAAAACCAAATCTTGCTAGCAACGATAAGGCTCCCAATCCACAGACGCTTTAATAGCATCATTTTTTTTTATTTCGGCTTCCACCATGAGAATAGGTGTTCGATGCTATCAAACCCCAACCAATGTTGATTATAAATAGATGACAGGTTTGTCCATATCTTCACAGAAACATCACATGATAAAAAATGATGATCAAAACTCTCCCGATTTCTTGCAGAGAGAGGACACCTCGATACCAGATAGACCTTGTTTTTTATAAAACCGTGCTACTCATTGAACCCTCTCAAATTTTAAATTAAGTTTGGACTTTGTATGGTCCATTTTTCGTTTAGTTCCATTCAAATTGTCAACTTGAAATTTCTAGCAATATAGTAAAGGTGCTTAGTAATTTGTATGATTTATTTTATCGGATTCAGTTATCACTACAACAAAAATGGGTTTTTGTGATGGAAATTAAGGACGGTTTTATGTAACCGTCTTAATTAATTCATATTTACGACGTTATCTATATTTCGTCATCTATAGTTATGTTTTAACGACGGTTTTAGTTATCCGTCTTATATAACCATTTAAATACGACGGAATTATACATGGCGTCATGTATAACTATGTAGTAACGACGGAAATCACTTACCGTCGTATATATATGATTGTTATGACGAAAGTTATTTTCCGTCTTAAATGGATATACATTTTAGAGTATACAAATATATAGTTACGACGAGAATTAATTTCCGTCGTATATAGATATATTGTTACAACGGAAATTAATTCCCGTCGTATATAGATATATAGTTACGACGGTAATGTAATCCCGTCGTATATAAAACCGGTAAACGGCCACTGCTAACGTTTAACAATTCAGATTGGTTGAGTAAAACAGAAAATCAACAAAAAGCTAATTCGATACACTACATAAAGTAAAAGGCGGGATATTTCTTCTTCTTCTTTTTTCTAAAAATTTCTTATCCACATTTCCCATTCAGGGAAGAGAATAAAACAAAAAAAATAAGACAATGGAGAAAAGCAACACCAAACTCAAACATAGGGCTAACGAAAACCCAGTACCCCAACAAGATACAAAAGAAAAACTATTAAATACCACAAGCAATATCACCATTAATATTCCGATATTCCGAGTCTGAGTATCCCCTGGACTATAGGCTGAACCCCATCATATACAGCTAAACACCCATGAATTCCTGCCAAAGCCCAATTTGTCTATCCCCAAAATAGAGCCCCCCCCCCCCAAGAAAAAAAAAAATAATAATAATAAAAAAATAAAAATACACACAGAAGAAAAAACAGGCGGCAGGATGCTTTGAGTAATCATACACAGAATTTAAGTCCATCGTGCATGCTTATTGCTAAAGATATAATCTTGGTTAATGAGAACAGAGTATAGGGAAAACACCCAATCATGATTATGGAGGAATATAGCATTTAAGATAATTAATCAAACAACATAGGAACTCATCATACACTAGGACTTTCAGTTCAATGTATGTCATACATGAAAAGTGCTACAGTGGTAAAATAAACAAACTATGAAGAAAAAAATCAATGTAAAGCATCTTAATAGCCAAGAAAATTAAAAAGAAAACGCACATATAAGCCGTTTGACGATTTCAGCAGCATATCATTTTCGGAAGGAAAAAAAAATAAAAAAAATTCAGTCCCTTAATTCGTATATCCCTTCCCCGATATATATTCCCCCGATATTTTTGCTTTTAATTTTTTTCACTTCCCACTTCCTGCAGGTATGTGACGGTTCGGATGACCCATCGGATAAAGAATGTAACTGATTCTCCATTATCCCATATTTTGAGCGTCATATTCCCAATGTTTTCCCACTGCACGCCATTATCCATCTCCATCTTCGTCGGTTCAATGCCATCTCGATCTCTATTTCCCAAATCCAAAACCTAATAAGATATACTCCATCTCAATTCGTAACTCTCTCCTTCTCCATCGTCATCTAAATATTCTCCTTCTGATATCCAGTTCGACACAAAACAGCCAGGGAAATGGAGAGTACGTAGAAGCTGCGGGAGCAGGAGAAATCAGTGAGGGAGAAAGAAAGGGAGTGGAAAATCTGGAGTTGCAGCTGGGAAGCCGAAACCGTAAGAAGAAGTGAAGGAGGAAGAAAGCCGCGGTGCTGCTGTAAGGAGATGAGTGAAAGAGAGAGATCAGGGAGAGATTAGAGAAGAGAGGAGACAGAAATAGAGAGGGGTTTTGGATTTGCAGAAGAAAGGCTACTGGGAGCCGTGAGGGTTGGTAAATCTGCCGGTGTCTATTGATATGGATCAAAAGAAAAAGGAAGTACTGTGCAGAAAATCCGCCGGTGTCTATTGATAAGGCAAAGAGGAATTGAGGAAGAAGAAGTGAGTAAGGAGAGGAAGAGGCGGCAGCTACTGTGCAGGTTCAGGTGACTTCTCCTCCATCCATGGTTTATTTTGATTATTCATTTGAATTCATTTGTATGTTATTCATTATCCATCTCAATCTGAAACTATAACTGGACATAAAAATAGAAATAACAGCGCCATTCAAAAAAGTCAAGCAAGCAAAACAAAAGCTAAAGTAACCTTAATCAGGATGGTATCACCACGGAAAAGCTGTAGCTTCTCCATAGTTTCTGGATTCATGGTCACCACCGAATTGTCATCATTGACAGCCTCATCGACGACAAGACGATTCGCAGCTTTCTTCCGTTCGAGAATTGCGGCACTGAAATCCTTCTTGGTTCCCTTCCTGCAATTGATTAAACCCACCATAGAATCACAAAAATTAAACAAATCGCAACAAACACCTCCCCTGCCCCCACCACCTTTACTGTTACTGGATGAATAAACAATGAGAGGAATGAAGAACCAACCAACCCATAACAAAAAACAGCTTAAACGAAAGATACTTACGAGTCAGAAGATTCAGCTTGTCATTTAGTCATCTTTAAAAAGGTTTAAGATAGAAGAAGAGCAATGGATAGACAGAGAGGTTTGAAATCGATTAACAAAGGAGATGAAAGTAAGGTGGGAATTGAGAATGAGGAGATCAAACTAGGAGAAGGGTATTTATAATATCCAAACAAACTATTTCTTGCGTTAGAAGAAAGAGATTTATCTTTTCCTTTCTATTTCCAAGTTTCTTTTCTCTCAGTACATGTTATACTACTCCAAAACCATAACGACCATCTATATTTCTATTGGTGGTGACTCAGGATTCTGATTCTACGTTAGTTTGAACTTTGGAAACCCCAAAAGTTGAGGTCTAGAAGCTTCGGATCTGTGAATCGTTTGAGACTCCTTTCATTCATACAATCATACTCCCAATGGGTTGGTCTGGTCCTACTTGATTTGGGTCATATGAGCCTTCTGGATCGGCCATTGGCATGAGAATTAGACCGATTACTCTATTTTGGCTTCGATCTGATCCGATCCAATCCCTAAAACACAAATCCCAAGGACTGTATTCCTGTTTTGTTTTACAACAACTTTCAAATGATTAGTTGAGATCAATGGTTTTTTTTATTTCTCTCTCTAATTAAGAATGCTAGTATTAGAGAAAGATGTTCTCTTGCCGTCAATCCGTATGTCACCCACACTTGAGTGAGCTATCAGGCTCCACACATTCGCAATATATCTCAATCCGTTTGATGAACGATTGAAAAAATCCAGACCCTTATAATTTATGAACACTACCACCATACACATTGCCTCCTAGAGCTGTGTGAATTTTATTTAAGTTCAAAATAAGTTTTTGGGACGTGGACATCTATAGAGCTGTGTGACTTTTATTTAAGTTCAAAATAAGTTTTTATGGTGTTGGACTGTTTTATAATTTTAAATATTTCTTCTACCTGTGTGAATTTTATTTAAGTTCAAAATAAGTTTTTATGGTGTTGGACTGTTTTATAATTTCGAATATTTCTTCTACCCGTGTGAATTTTATTTAAGTTCAGAATAAGTTTTTATGGTGTTGGACTGTTTTATAATTTCGATAGAAACATAGTGATATTCTGTTGGATCATGGGGTCTTGACGTTTGACAAAGTTAAGGGATGCTTAATTGCTAATGATTGTTTGGACTGAACCTTTGCATCGTTTGGAATTATAACTGATTTTTATGATACATGATTATACATCAATTGCTAATGATTGTTTGGACTGAACCTTTGTATCGTTTGGAATTATAACTGATTTTTATGATACATGATTATGTCCATGTTTTGAGACTCCACTTCTATGTTTTTCAGAAGTCAGCGACTAGTATCAATATGATGCCTAAAATTGCACCTCAAAAAATGTGAAATATATTTGAATTGGTAGAAGTGGAGTCTCAAAACATGAAATACGACAATTAATGTCTAATGTAGCAATTTAATTATTGCCTGAATTATAATTGTGATGTACCTTGTAATTTATTATTTTACATGCATTATTTTAAGGGATTATAAGTGTTAATATTTTTTTATCTTAAATATCTTGTCAGTTACTTTGTACAACAATGTCTAGGAGTAGTTGGATTGATAGAGGTTCACGAGATGCAAGGTTCAGATTATCTCCACAATACTTGCAAGATGTCAAAAGTTTTATAGAATTCGCATTTTCTAATAAAGCGAATATCGGGCAAGAAATCTTATGTCCATGTGTAAAGTGCCAAAATCGATATTGGTGTACTACGGACGTTATTGATGAACATCTGATCGTCGATGGATTTCACAGGGGTTATGTCATGTGGAATTATCATGGTGAGACTTCATCATCACAACTAGCTCCATCTTCATCATCACAACCAGCTCCCCATGAAAATTCAGTTGGCATTGATGAAGCAGATATAAATGACGATATACATAATATGTTAAATGAGATGCAGGGAACACATGTTAATGAAGGAGTTGAGGGTACTGCAACGGGTGAGCATACAAGGGGTCCGAGTATCGAGTTATTGAATATTAAACGGTTGATGGAAGATGCAGATCAAGAGTTATTTTCGGGAAGTAGAAATTTTACGAAACTTCGATTTTTGCTTCGCCTATATCACATCAAGTGTTTATGCAAGATGAGCGACAAAGCATTCACTATGTTGTTGGAGTTATTGAAAGAGACATTTCCTGAGCCAAGTTCTTTGCCAAATTCTTTTTATGAAACAAAGAAGATCATCAAGGAATTAGGACTCGATTACAATAAGATTGATGCATTCCCAAGAGATTGTATGTTGTTTTGGAAGGAGACAACAACTTTGGATTCATGTAAACATTGTAGGTCATCAAGATATAAAAAGGATGGTAAGAACATACCGATTAAGACATTACGCCATTTCCCTTTGATCTCACGACTGCAAAGATTATATATGTCGTCTAAGACATCAGCTGATATGTGATGGCATCACGAAGAGCGTACAGACGATGGTAAGTTACGACACCCAGCTGACTCAAAAGCATTGAAGGAGTTTGATAAGTTGTACCTGGATTTTTGCAACGACCCTCGTAATGTTAAGCTTGGGCTAGCTAGTGACGGATTCAATCCTTTTGGAAATAAGAATAGCACCCATAGCACATGGCCTGTTGTGGTAATCCCTTACAACTTACCACCATGGTTGTGCATGAAGCCCTCAAACATAATCCTGACATTACTTATTCCTAGTCCAAAGCAACCTAGGAATGATATAGATGTGTACTTACAGCCACTAGTAGATGAGCTTAAAATATTGTGGGACACTGGTGTTGCAACTTACGATGTACACAAGAAGGAAGATTTTGTATTGCGTGCGTCCTTGATGTGGACCATTAATGATTTTTCAGCATATGGAAACCTCTCAGGTTGGAGTACGAAAGGTGCTTTGGCTTGCCCAATTTGTAATGAAGATAGTTCATCTCGATGGCTAAAAAATGGAAGAAATTTTTGTTATTTTGGACATCGTCGATTTCTTCCAGAAGGTCACCCTTATCGGCATAATAAAAAGAGCTTCGATGGACATGAGGAACATAGAGTCCAACCTAAAATGTTGTCCGGTTGTGACCATCTGGATCAATTATGGGATGTACAGTTTCCTGAATTTGGCAAAGAAATTACTTGAAGAGGGTGGGAAGAAGAGGAAAAAATCATCTAAGAAGCCTCAATTACCACTTAACTGGAAGAAGAAGAGTATATTCTTCAATTTGCCATATTGGAGACATAACTTAGTCCGTCACAATTTAGACGTGATGCATATTGAGAAGAACATATGTGAAAGTATCAGCTATACATTATTGAATGTAAAAGGCAGAAGTAAGGATCACTTGAAGGCACGTCAAGATTTAAAAGATTTGAAAATACGTCCTCATCTTCAGCCAAAGATGATCGAAGGTGGAAATAGAATCATTTTACCTCCTACACACTACTCAATGTCTAACAAGGATAAGGAATCATTTTGCAAGGTTTTAAGTGGTGTGAAAGTTCCAGATGGCTATGCTGGTAATATTGCACGTTGTGCTATTGTGCACGAGAGGATGATATTAGGACTAAAGAGCCATGACTGTCATATCATTATGCAACAACTACTACCTGTGGCCATACGTAATGTTTTGCCAAAGAATGTTGTAGCAGTATTGGTAAAGGTATGTGGTTCTTTCGTGATTTATGTAGCAACGTTGGTACAGAGGTAGGATTCAAGAGTCTTCATCAAACTATTGCTGTAACAATGTGCAATCTTGAAAAGTTGTTTCCACCCAGTTTCTTCGATGTTATGGTGCACTTGATTATTCATTTGGGCCATGAGGTGAGCATTGCTGGTCCAGTACACTACCGTTGGATGTATCCAATTGAAAGGTAAGTGTTTGAACAATTGTTTTTCATACAACTAATTATTATCACATAGGACATCAATAACACTAGTGTTGTTTTGTTTAGATTCCTCAAGCAACTTAAAGACTACGTGCGCAATCGTAGTAGGCCTGAAGGTTCAATAGCAGAAGGATATATTGCAGAAGAGTGTTTGGTATTTTGCTCTAGGTATTTCGAAGGTGTGGAAACGAAGTCCAATCGACCATTTAGAAATGAGGGGTCATTAGGCATTGAAGATCCATATAATATATTCTCGGGAAGAGGTAGGCCTTTAGGGAAGTGTGAGATGGTACGCCTAAACATCATTGAATTGGAGCAGGTGCATCGCTATGTCTTATTCCATTATGACAGGATAGTAGAATATAGAAAGTATGTATTACCTTTTGGATTTTTATCCATTGTACTTCAATATATATGTACGATAGAGTGCCAACTAAACATAACTTTCCTCATTTATTTTGAAGCCTCCACCGCAGTGAAATCAAAACTGATTTAGCTTGTCGATCTCGCCCACGTTTGGTCGATGAGAGGCATAATAGAGAGTTCCCAAATTGGTTCAATAAGCATGTAAGTGCATAATAAAGATTTGTTATTTATGTGTAATAGTCCCTATTTTCATTCTCATTTAGTGTCATTAATATTATCAGATATTGGAACTTTGTGAAAAAGGAGTTGAGGTATCGGAACACATCAAATGGCTAGCAGTTGGACCTAATGCTGAGGCTAAAAGTTACACAGGTTACATTATAAATGGGATAAGGTTCCATACCAAGGCACTAGATCTTAGTAGAAGAACTCAAAACAGTGGCGTATTCGTAACGGCTTTGACAAGCAAGTTCGCAAGTAAAAAAGATAAGGTGCCAATTGATGGACATGTTGATTATTTTGGAGTTTTAACACAAGTGATTGAGGTTGAATACTTTGATAAGATCAAAGTAATGTTATTTCGGTGTGATTGGGTGGATCCTTCAATGGGAGTGCATAAAGATGAGATGGGGTTTACTACGCAGAATTTTAAACACTTATTATACAGTGGACAAGGTAAGCTTGACGAGCCATTTGTTTTTCCTTCACAGACGGAGCAAGTTTTTTATGTAGAAGATGATTTAAGTCCAAACTGGCATGTTTTCATAAGGTCTAAGATTAGGGATATCTATGATATTGGAGAGCAGAATAATGGAGTTCAAGAACAAGCATTGATTCGATCTTAATCGAATCAATCTACCCAAGCTTTACATCCCTTAGACGATTGTGAAGGCGATGATGATGTCAAGTGGATACGAACCGATTTAACAGGAGTTGTAGTTGACACCCCCAATAGTGGGGAAAGTTCAGATGGTAATCCATCGAATTGAATGTTTAAATACATGCAATTATACATATAAAAATAGTTTTTACAACTTCTCATACACTTGTATATGTGTTTTTTACACACTTTGAATGCTATAGTCTATTCTTTGTAACATTTTAAATTTTATTGTATGTATTTGATTGCATCACATATCAAACTACAGAGTGACAAATGGCAGAGGAGATAGTCTCTGGTACCTCAGATTCAGCTTCTACATCTGGTTAGTCAATGTGTACTTATGGGTTTTTTTTTTCAATCAATTTTAATGATAATTGTAAATATATATTCATGTCCTTCTAATTGTCTGCTATGAAATAGGTAAAAAAAAAGAGGCAGAGGGCCAGCAAGATGTGACATAATAAAGACATTGCAAGAAGGGGAGAAATTTGAAATTAGATTGAATAGATTGGGCATACCATGTAGCAAGAAATCAGCTACGCTTGGTACTTGGATTGGAATTAAAGCTCGAAATTATAAGCTGCTCCCTATTTGCTTCCAAAGTTGGAGGAAGGTTCCAGAGACATGTAAGAACAATGCATGGGCTGTAGTTCAGGTAAAAAAATAAAAACATTTGTAGCAGATTCCTATTGCTTTTATATTGAAAAAAAAAACTACTTTTTAAAACTAACATTGCTTATACCTCTTTATGTAGGCAAAATTTGACCTATCAGATAGTTGTAAAGGGTATGTTTTTAGTAGGCTCAACAAAAGTTGGAAATAATTCAAACATGAGTTGAAGAAGAGTGTATTTGATAAATACCCTACAAATGAAGAAAGGAGGAAACATTTGGATGGTCGTATTCCAACTGAGCATTGGGAGTTCCTCTTACGTGAGTGGAATACAGAAGAGTATAAGGTATGCTATTGCTACTCAATTATAACTATGAATTTCAAAGATGCAGAGAAAACTATATAATGTGTTGAAATTGGTAGGCCATGTCGATCCGAAATTCCGATAATAGAGAGTGTCAAAACATGACAAAATCGACTGGAAAGACTTCTTATGCTTGTATAGAGGAGGAGATGGTAATATGTATTTTAAACTTATTAATATTGTTACCGATTACTCCAAAATATCTTTGTTTTTGCTAATTTTGAATTTCATGACTAGCGTTTGGAGCACCCTGAACTATTGAATCCCTCCTGTTTTGATTTGTTCAAAAGAACACATACTAAGAAAGATGGAGGTCCTTCTGACCCTATATCAAAGAAGAAGATGGTACTTACATAACAAATTTCACAACGACCTATATTCATATAAATTATGATGTCATTTGAATTCCTCAATGTCAATTGCAGGATGAGATGGACCAATGTCTCAATTAAAAACCTGAAGAACAACGAAATGACATCTCAATAACGGAGTCAATTTTCTCGGATGTTGTCGGAAAAGATATCCATGGTCGTGTGCGGATGTACAGTTATGGAATTTCACCTAAAGAATTACATGGGACAGCAGCAGTACGGGTAGAAAGATTGACTATGGAGAATGACTTATTACGTGAAGAACTCTCTACGTTGAGACAAAGCATTGAGGCACAGAAACAAATAACAGATGACAGGTTTTCACAGATGGAGTCTATGATGACTCAATTAATGAATGAACGACGAAGTCAATAAGGTTAGAAACCTTTTCTTGTCTTGGTTTACATTTTCCAAACTAGCTACGTACCTTCAAGTTTTTGTAATCTAACCTCCTTGACAGCTGTGTGAGTTACATGTTATGCATTTTAGTTAGATAATATATAGAAACAAACTGATAAAACTTCAAGTGTATGAATACAAATATCCAACTAACAAATCATATACTCTAGAATAGTTGCTTAAAGCACATTTGCATTGCTTACTTGTAAGGCTGTAATTAACCATACTTTTACATCTCTTCTTCTGTGAGTCTCCTCTGTCCATCTACTAGCTGATTACAGATCTTGTGTTTAGTTACCTTTAATATAGTAACATGTTTCTACAGCCCTTGTGCAGGGCCTAAGAACGTGATCAATCATGCAAAATTGGTTTCTAATTGAAATGGAAGTAGATCTCAAGGATTGACTGAATATCAAATATGGGCAGAACAAATTTCATAGCCTTGGCCTATTTATACGAACCTCCAGAAACTTATAGACACGGTCCCACTCCCAGACCCAGATGTCTCAGCCACTTATCTTGAACTTGGTATGTATATAGGATTTGCTTGATTAACGTACACCCTGTAGATGCAATTTAATGTGTTTCAAAGCCATAAGCAAAGCATGAGTACAGAAGGCATAAGCAGACATTGTTATCTTCAAACTTGATGTAACTAAAACAAATGCATTGCATATCCTAGATATGGTTGTGCTCATTAGTAATAACAGGTAATAAGACTATAATGGAAATTCAAGAAGAGTCAATGTGGATTGCAAATCTGCAACTTCACAAGTGCACACAAGCAGTCTTTCATTCTCTCCATTCTTCTTCTTTTCTCTCTTCAATTTACATGGTATCAGATTTTTTTATTAGGATTCTCATAATTAAGAATGTATGTTTTAGACCCGACCACCAATATGAACCCGTTTCTTGGGAGGGCTATTACAGGATGTGTGTGTTCTATCTAATGTATTGCTTGAATATAGGTGATTAGAATAAAATCATCATACTCACTTTGTTTTATTAGCCAAATATTTTTTTCTTTTTTTATGAATGAATAGTGTGGTTTGTTAATAATCAAATTTTTTTTATTTGTGACTAATACTATCTTCCTTGCCTCATTATAGGTCCCAAAATATAGCTAGAGATGCAGGAGTTCTGTAGACTTATGGTGCTGAAGAAGAAGAACTATGAATGAAGTAGATGTATTGGGAAAAAATTGATCTAAATATATAAAAACTCTAGAAGTTAAATGTGTTAATGTAATGAACAATTATTCAAGTTTTTGGAACTGTCTTATGGCAATGTATTTAAAGTATTTTGATGTTATGAATTAATGACAATGTATTTTTGGTATTTCAAAATTTTTTTATGGAAGTTTGAATTTAGATATGATGTATTTGGTGTGTGGAATGTGGATATATGGAAATGAGAAAAATATGAATATATTACAGGAAAATTTGTAATTAATATATGTGGGATATATTTTTAAAGAAAAATATTTAACGACGGTATCAATTAACCGTCATTAAAAATACTAACACTTTCTTATTTATTACAACGGTGATATATGCCCGTCGCAATTGGTATATATATTAACGGCGGTATAAAAACGTCGTTAATAAGGGCATATAAGACGACAGAACTATTTCGTTGTATATAAGGGTATTCCGACGCATCCAATTTTCCGTCGTTAACATTTACGAAGCCACTTTTAACGACAAATAGACGACGGTAATTTACCGTCGGTAAAAATGTAATAGTGACGGTAATAAGTATTTACGACGGAAAACAAACGTCGTAAATAGTCCAGAATGTTGTAGTGTATAACTCAGCGAGGCAGGAATCAGGGTCAATTAGAATCAATGTTAGTCCAATTCCGAGTCAATTCAGCCTATACCATCCGATTTCAGTCTAATTCTTTTTTTTGGTAAAAATTTCAGTCTAATTCTTATAAACAGTAATTGTCTACGCATGTTTCTTTATCATGAAATAGGTCCATAAACCATTCTTACCTTAAAAAAAGTATCACAAAACACATTCTTTTTGGTTGGTTGGTGTCTCATGGTTGACAAAAATGGGTTGAAATTGTCTTCAATTATTGGAAACTCCAATTACCCAACTAGTTGTTGCAGTTAACTAGACGCACCTATTGATGTATTGATAGACGCGCCCAATTAATTCCAATCGCTAGATTGGTGATTGGAGCCTCCAATAATTGGAGACGAATTGAACAACTAATATGTATTTTATCAAATCATGTATGATAATTACCTACCCAAAAAAAACATGTATGATAATTATAATAAAAAATATGAACTAGTGCAGCTAAACCTGTATTAGTTTCTTAATATCCTTATGATCATTGAACCCATGTTTCTTTTTCTTTTTTTCTTTTTTTATTTTTTATAATTAATTAGCTAGGTATTCATGTAATCCATTTCTCTTTTGGCTCTATTAAGATTGTCAGAGTTGATATTTCTATCAATTTAGTAAAATGCTAAGGAATTCAGTATAACAGATTTGGCCTTATGATAGATTCAAGTACCAAAAATTTAATGGTAGATTTTGTTTAAATAAAAAAAAAATATTCACACAATAGCTTACGCAACGTGTCCAAAATGATTTGGTCATTCTAATGATTGAATAGATAGATGATTTTTTAGGTAAATGCTTGGTCGTCAATCATGTGGTTCACCATGCCCTCCTTTGGTCCTTTTACAAATAAATTAAATTATTTTAAAGAAAAATTTTTAAATATTATATTTGCATGCGAAAAAGTTTAATGGTTTGAAATTTGACACATGATAAGGTTAATGTCAACAATATATTCAAGTTTGGGAAACACACCCCTTAAATAAAATTTTTATAGATTTGAACTCCCATAGATCTTGCAAGTTAGATTGGAATATGAACCCCAAAAAAGAAAAAAAATCGAAGGGTTGTAAGTTATAAAAAAGGAAATTCATTTAATCCTACAAAAAAAATTAGACAACAATTACATCTTGAAATCAAATTTTTGTTTTAAAATTTATTAAAGCTCTGTTTGGTTGCAAGAGAAATTAAAGAAAAGAAAAGTGAAAATTTCCAAACTTAATTAAAAAGAAAATTTTATAATCATTGCTAACATGATTGTATAAACTACTTGAATTTCTTACCATATTTAGTAATGATAGTTTTTCGATATAATTTTTATTTTACTTTTTAGATGCAAGGGATTTGAATGTAAAATAAAATAAAATTTGATAATCCAATATAGAATGAATTTTTTTTTTTTTGGATAAGAATATAGAATGATTTGAAGATAGTTATATAGTTAATTAGTAGTCATGTACTGTAATGATTACAAATTTTTTTTTTTTAAGTTTAAAATTTTCACTTCCTATCAACTTCCCTTGCAATCCAACACAGCCCAAATGTTTCGTCATTTGTCGTTTGTCCTTCTCCCCCACATTGTTGCAATCTCGACCAAAGAGGGCTAGAGAGAGATGCTTTGCTGATTGTGGATTCTAGTGAGTGAAACTGATTATCATTTTGTGCACTAGGGTTTTATAATATGTTTCTTGCCAGCGGCTGTGTGCCGTCGGTTCTCAGTGAGAAGGCTCCAGGTTGTGGTAAGGGTTATGGCAGAGGATCCGGTGGTGGTGTTAACGTTCAACTGGGATTGGTGTCGGAATCTGCGAATGTGGAACATTATCGCTTTGATGCTGGTAGGGTTGTGGCGAGAAATAATGGAGATATTGCTGCTCGTCTGCAGCAGAGATCATCGGTGGGCCCGTTCATGGTTACCTAGTCAGAGGGAAGATTTCAGTCTCAGTTGAACGATGGGGGGAGTTATGCTGAGATACAAATATCAAGGATCTGGTGATAAACCCTAACGCTAGGGTTTCGACTGTGTTACATACGGCTGGTATTAGGGTTCCAAAAGTCAACCCTTTTTTAGGTGAGGGTAGGCTTCATGACCCTGGGCTATTTGTTGGGTCACAACCGGGAGGTGGGTTGATGGAGTCTTCTTCCAGAGTTCCAATGATGATGGCGTCAGTGAATCCTATGTCAAGTGATTGGAATGTTGAAGGACGATCAGTTTATTTTGCTTCTTTGATTGAACATGGAACTGCGAATGTTGTTACAGTTACTTCTTGGTGGGATGGTCCCTATTAATCTAATGCTGATGGATTCTACAAGGGTTGTGGTTGATCGACACAGTGAGTTTGGAATTCCGCAGAGGTCACCTGAATCTGGTAGCCAAGTTCTGGTGGGAGGTGCTATTCCGGTGGGGAATCTTGTTATGGTAACTGAAGATCTGGGGAAATTTTTGGGTTTCCCTTCTGAGGGAACTTCTGCTGCTAAAGATGGTAATCCTATTGATCGTCCAAACTTAGCAGAAATGGGAGATCATATCCGATCTAAGAGAACTAGAAGAAGACGGTGGTCGGCCAAGGAAAAAAGGAAAGGTAAATCTGGGTTTGAACCGTCGGCTGTGTAGGGTATTGGTAACTTTAATCTGTGGGAATTTGGAAGTGCTCCAGTTCAACAAGCAGGAGTGGGTGCTAGATCATTTCAGGTTACTAGGGGTTTACCCGATCTTAACTCATTACCAGAACCTCTTGTATCAGGGGGTTTAACGCGGGTGATATTGCCTCAGGATGTAGTTGATAGACAGTTGGAGAAATATCGGTTGGCTCTAGTTGGCCGTGTGTTTTTTAAAGGTCTGTTATTGAAGGATCTTTATCGCACTCTAAGGGCCCGTTTGATAAAACTTCTTTTCTGGATTCTGGATTCTGGTTCAAATTTGGATTCTACTCCAAGCTATTCTAGAATTATTTTGGAGTAGAAACTTGTTTGATAACGCAATTCTGAAATGGATTTTAGAGCATCTTTGGATTAGAAACATGTTTGATAACACACTATCCCTCCAATCGAAGTCTAGAAAAACGGTCGTAGTAGTGGTGGTGGGCGGTGGTGTTGGTGGTGGTGGTGGAGGCGGCAGTGGTGGTGGTGGTAAAGGTGGCGGCGACGGTGGCGGTGGCGGTGGTGGTAGCGGTGGTGGTGGTTGTGGTGGTGATGGTGGTGGTTATGGTGGTGGTTGTGGTGGTGGTTGTGGTGGTGGTTGTGGTGGTGGTAGTGGTGGTGTGGTTGTGGTGGTGGTGGTGGTGGTGGGTGGTGGGCGGTGGTGTTGGTGGTGGTGGTGGAGGCGGCGGCGGTGGTGGCGGTGGTGGTGGTTGTGGTGGTGGTGGTGGTGGTTGTGGTGGTTGTGGTGGGCGGTGGTGTTGGTGGTGGTGGTGGAGGCGGCGGTGGTAGTGGTAGAGGTGGTGGTGGTAGAGGTGGCAGCGGCGGTGGTGGTAGTGGAGGCGGCGGTGGTAGTGGTAGAGGTGGCAGCGGCGGTGGTAGAGGTGGCAGCGGCGGTGGTGGTGGTGGTGGCGGTGGCGGTGGTGGTGGTGGTGGTGGGTGGTGGGCGGTGGCGTTGGTGGTGGAGGTGGAGGCGCGATGGGGGTGGTGGTGGTGGTGGTAGAGGTGGCGGTAGCGGTGGTGGTGGTGGTGGTGGTTGTGGTTGTGGTTGTGGTGGTGGTGGTGGTGGTGGTCAAGTGATAGTCATGTGAGTGTCGACTCTTTTTTTTCTCTTAAAAAGTTGATCCAACAGCTTGGAGCAAGTATTTATGACTCCAAAATTTTGGATTCGGAGTCATTCTGAATCCGGTTCACTCTGTGGGAGTTGGAATCTAACTGGACTTATCAAACGCGCTTCTACTCCAAAATGGCTCCCTGGGAGCTAGAATCCATAGAATCCAGAAGCAGAAGTTTTATCAAACGGGCCCTAACTGATCAAGGATATTTTGTGTACCGGTTTTTCTCAAAAGAGGCTCTGCTGTCAGTATGGAACAGAGGTCTGACTCGGGTGAATGGTCAGGTGTTGCGTCTCCAGCTCTAGGACCCAACCTTTAATGTTGATTCATATACACCTTCAAAGGGTTCGTCTACTTGGTTTGGGGAGTAGTATTGGAAGGAAGACCTGTCGTTTTCTATGTGTAAGGTTCTAGGGAGACCGGTTGGTATTGATTGGAATACCAAGAATAAAATAGTGGGCCGGTTGCAAGAGTACATGTCGAGATGGTGAATGGTGGGGTCAGACCTAAGGAAATGGTTGAGCACCAATTTAGAGGTCAAAATTTTCTATTCAAACAGAAAGTGGAGTACGAGGAGAATGCTGTGTGTTGTTTCAACTGTAAAGTATTTGGGCATAGAGCTATGGATTGCCCCTCTCTTGTTAAAAGGGGTATGGAGACTTGGTTAATGCTGGTGGGGATTTTTCCACTGTGCGAAAGAAACCTCAAGGGAGACCAGCAAGATGGGGAAATAAGAAGGCTGATTTTCCATCTTTTGACATTCGACAATCTCGGCTTGACACCTTACATAAAACAGGTCATCAATGAAAGTCATCTTTTGGAACGTTAGGGGTGTCTCAAACCCCAATTCGAGACGAGCGTGGAAGCGGCTGCTTAAGGACTACTGTCCGGATGTGATGGGGATAGCAGAACCTATGGTGAGTCCTCTAAAAATTCCGAAGTCGATGTTAGACAGGAATGGTTATGAGTTTGACTTGATTCACAATGATAGGCCTGGAAAGGTTCCTTCCTTATGGATAATATGGAAGAAGTGTATTTTAAGGCCGACTGTGATACATAGTTTGAATCAGAATATCTCGGTTCAAATACTGTTGGATGGCATAGTGCATGTCATTTCTTTTGTTTATGCTAATAATAGAAGAAAGGAGAGAAGGGTGTTGTGGTCCGATTTACTATCTTTGGGTATTCAGCATTCCTTGGTTAACCATTGGTGACTTTAACTGTTGCTTGTTTAAGCATGAGAAATCAGGGCCTGTACGTTTTGATGCTTCCTCTGCGGGGAGTTTGATGCTTTTATGGGATCTATTCCTTTGGAGTGTTTATCCTTTACGGGTTTCAAATTCACTTGGTCTAACAATAGAATTGTGGGCCGTGTTCAAGCGGTACTGGATAGGAATATGGGTAACTACCGTTGGTTTAACTGTTATGAGCAGTGTTTTCAATGTATTCTCCCAAGGGTGGGATCTGGTCATGCCCCGATCCTTGTGAGCTGCTCATATATTCCTAAACCGGAAAATTTTCTTTTCAGGATCCAAAGATTCTAGATGGAACACGAGCAATTCTTAGATGTTGTTAGCGAGGTGTGGGGTCGGCCAATTCGAGGTCACCCTTATTTTGTTCTGATGCAGAAATTGAAAGCTTTTAAGAGCTAGTTGAGAACGTAGTCAAGAGGTGCTTTTCCACATATTGACAAGGTGGTGAGTTTGTCTACATTGGAGGTCGATGATATTCAAGAATCAATTCAAACTGTAGGATGCAATTGTTAGGGATGAACGCGTAACTATGAGAAAGAAACGAAGATCAAGCAAACACACAACACAGGATTTGCTGTGGTTCAGCACTCAATCCGGAATGCCTACCTCCACCACAGAGAAACAAAGATTCTTTATTGCAAAGAAAACTCTCTACAATTCTCTCCACCTGACACAGTATCCTCATTTGCTCAGACCTTACCTAGGTTTTCCCACACAGAGACAATATATAGGGAAACCTAGAAACCCTAATCCCACCACAATTATAAGTTTACTCCCATACATGTAATAGACTCATACCCTAATACAAATACTACCCCTTATAATTACGTGGACCCCACATAATACAAGACACCAACCCAACAAATCTCCACCTGGCTTGAATTCTGCAAACCACCTTGAGGAAAATCGGTTGATGTTGATTCTGTAAACCCGTCTCTGCTAAACCGCTACTCCCAAACCAGCATAGCCTACACCCCGTCTGGGTGTCCCATACAGCTCACCGTCGCACGATGTGAAGTGACTTTATCTCTCCCACTGCTGCAGCATCACCGGAAAGATCACCATCACACACAGTCTTCCTGCAACTCCAGTTGCACCTAGAACCCGAGCCTCTCACCACTGCACCTCCAATGCAAACCTTGAGAACCGACTCCTCATCCCAGCCCTCTGCAACTCCAATTGCACCTGGAACCCAAGTCTCTCACCTCTGCATCTCCAATGCAGACTTAGAGATCCGACTCCTTGTCCCAGCCCGCCAGTCATCCATTACCCCGCAACATAAACCGGCCATTATGTACATCATACCGGGATTCAATCCCACCGTCAGATCCAACACTCGATCCGACCAGATCCACGAACAGCTACCATCGTCCCATCAATCTGAACACGATCTCCCAGCCGTCGCTGACCATCCACTCGACTACCACCAAGACCCACGTGCGATACCACCTGGTGTAATACCATCCACTCGACTACCACCAAGATCCACGTGCGATACTGCCTGGTGTAATCGCTCCACCATAATTCGAGGCTTACCAGATTCCCTTGCATATTTGCTGCCATACCGAGATAACCATATTGAGTAACCTCCGCAGGTCTGCATCACTGAATCTACCTCAATCATTTCAGAAATAGCAATTTTGGATATTCCTTCCATAATGGAAGTCCTCCGATCCACCTACTATCTCTCTCTCTTCCCTTTTTTTTTTTTTTTTTTTTTAATCACGTTCAACCATGGGAAGAAAAAACCACTTTTTTTTTCTCCCAAAGTAACGAATGGAAACCAAAAAAAACTTAAAAAAAAACCCACTCAAAAAGTAAAGCGTAAAAAAAATGTAATGATTACATTTTTTTTTTTCCTTCAAATCTTAGAGAACAACTAAGATTGCCATCTCCGTGAAGAGCACTTGTGCATACGGTAGTAGATCCACCTGCAGCAAACCTTCATCCAGTACCGTATCACCATCTTCTGCAACTTCAACCATGGTCTCCGCCACATGCAATAACACTTGCATCCTTGTAATGGCACATGGCATGGAGTTACACGATCCGAACCACCAGCTCTCCCCTGGTTCTCAAAGCCATAGCCCTCAAAAAACACCTACAGTGTTCGCAGCATCTGAGGATAATGAAACGAAACCTTCTGGTTTCCTACGGCCACTGTACCCATATCACTGACAGTGGAGCCTACCGTTGGCTGCCCTCGACGATCCGCCATATCGTCTGCCTTCGAACCAGCGATCGTCACGTCGACAGAACGATGCTCTGTTTCTCCACCAGAAATCTTATCGTCCGTTGTAGGCTTGACCGAGACTGCAACTCCGGCCAAAAAATTCACCATCGGCTACCGCCGACCTTCCAGCAGGTACTCTGCAGCCCGATCAGCAACCTCCCTCCTGACAGAACGATGATCGGATCCCTCCAGGTCCAATGAGATCCTGAGGTCCATGGATCGTTCATGCAATAATGGATCTCCTGATTTACCCCCAGAGAACCGATCCAGGACCTGGTTCACACTTTGTCTCGTACCACCCTCGACCAGAAGGAACATGCTCTCCACATGCGATGATATCGTGATGGAAATCCGCACCTGATACACAACCTGAACAGGATCAGAAGGTCCTTCCCTCTGTGGTCTTGCCGTGTTTTCTGCATCACCGACCAACATCCCTATCGACGACCTGCATGGGCCACCAGCTACCAGATCAACACCCTGATCTGCTGCTACAATCGACCCTGCAACCTTCGCACATGACGAATCACCTACAGAGGTCCATCGATCCACCAAAGCCGTCCTACTCTCCATCAAGTCGGCCGCCCATCGTGAACTACAGAGCAGATCTGCAGCAGCTGTTCCACAACCTGCAATCTGTGATCCAAAACAGACATGGTTCCCTCGGATAGGGCACGATCCAATCGGCCTTTTCTTCCCATAGTTGAACGTGATTAAAAAAAAAAAGGGAAGAGAGAGAGATAGTAGGTGCTGCACTGATACCACTTGTTAGGATCGGAGACGCAAACAAGAAGAAACACAAAGAATTAACGTGGTTCAGCACCCCATCGTGGGATACCTACGTCCACCAGAGAAAAGATCTACTTTCTTCTATTCCCAAGAACAGTCTACAAATCTCTACCTGACAGGCCTATCTCATCTGTCAGCCTTACAGCGTTCCAGCTCTCCACTGTCAGAGGAGAATCCTCTACAGCCCTTGTAGCCTTACCCATAACCTCTGCGGCATATGCCCGCATAAGAGCACTTCTTTCCACAGATCCATAGCAGCTGAACATCACCGCAGCAAACTCAAATAACTCAGATCCCATATCCGAGGCTGCTCCAGAAACCCTAGCATTCTCAGCTACACCACGATCCCAATCACCCCCCTTTTTTTTTTCTTCTTCTTCTTCATACTGCATACCTCCTTCGTTCTTCAAAGAACCCTGGCTTTGATACCACTTGTTAGGGATGAACGCGTAACCATGAGAAAGAAACGAAGATCAAGCAAACACACAACACAGGATTTGCTATGGTTCAGCACTCAATCCGGAATGCCTACCTCCACCACAGAGAAACAGAGATTCTTTATTGCCAAGAAAACTGTCTACAATTCTCTCCACTTGACATAGTATCCTCCTTTGCTCAGACCTTACCTAGGTTTTCCCATACAGAGACAATATATAGGGAAACCTAGAAACCCTAATCCCACCACAATTATAAGTTTACTCCCATACATGTAATAGACTCATACCCTAATACAAATACTACCCCTTATAATTACGTGGACCCCACAGAATACAAGACACCAACCCAACAACAATGAGGATTTAAAAAATATGGAGGATATTGCTATTAGAAGATATACAAATGCCTGTGATCTTCATGAATCTTTATGGTAAAAAAAAGGCAGAATTAAATGGTTGAGATATGGCGGTCAAAATTCCAAATTTTTTCATGAGAATGCAAAAGCTCGATGAAATAGAAATTTGATCCATTCTCTTCAAAATGAGGATGGTGATATTTGGAGGATCAAGATGCTACCGAAAACTATATTGTGAATGCTATGAAGGGATTCACAGGAGCATGGGGTCTTCTTCCCACCCTCACTGTCTTGATGTTATCCCACAACTGAGGATGATAATAGGCTCCTAGATAAGGTGCCATTGGAGGAGGAAATTAAATCTGCAGTGTTTGGTATGAACTAGGATAGCTCTCCAGGTCTGGATGGGTTTTCTGGCAAATTTTAGTGCTCTTCTTGGGAGGTGGTTGGTAGGGAGGTTTGTGCTACAGTTCGATCTTTTTCACGTCAGGTGGGATGCCAAGGGGTGTAAATAACAATTACATCTCCTTGATTCCAAAACAATAAGGGCTGTCAAGCTTACAGAGTTCAGACCTATCTGTGTGGGGAATTTTGTTTACAAATTCATCCCAAAAATTCTGGCTACCAGATGAGTTCTGATTATTGATAAATTCATCTCACCGGTTCAAGGAACTTTTGTTAAAGGAAGAATTATTCATGATAACATTGGCCTTGCCTCTAAATTGGTCAATTTCACGTACAAAAAACTAAGAAGGGATGTGTGGCTTTGAAACTGGATGTGCAAAAAGCATATGATTCTTTAGAGTGGGAGTTTCTTTTTGATGTGTTGAGGAAGTTTGGATTTTCAGACATCTTCATTCATAGAGTAAGCTCATTATTAAGATCTGCTAAATTGTCAATAATGATGAATGGTGGCCAATGTGGTTTTTTTTTTTAAACTGGACGGAGATTGAGACAAGGGGATCCATTATCTCCCATTCTTTTTGTGCTGGCGGAGGGGGTGTTATGCTGTGGCCTACAAAAATTGACAGATTCTGGGGACATTCAAACTATTTTTAATGGTAGAGGTAATATTGCTCCTACCCATCTTCTATTTGCTGATGATGTCTTTATTTTTTTCAAGGCTAGTGTTCAGCATGTAGAAAGTTAAAGAGGTTATTAAATCACTATGCTTTTTTCTCAGAGTATGGAGGACAAATAATTAGTCCCTGAAAGAGTAAAATATTTTTTTTTGACTTCAGTATCTCGCTCTCGGAGAAGGAGAATGTTGGAGACTATGAGTTTCTTTGAAGGTTGTTTTCCCACAAAATATTTGGAGGTGACTCTTTTTAAAGGGAGAATCCGTAGGGATTATCTACACCCAATGATGGACAGGTTTCGAGCGAAGTTTTTGACCTAGAGTGGCAGTCTATTATCATATGCTGGTCGGGTTGAGTTAATTTAGCCTGTCCTATGCAACTTGTTCTCTCACTCATTTGCTGTGTATAAATGGCCTAGTAGTGTTGTTAAGGAAGTAGAAAGGTGGATCCGAAACTTTATATGGACTAGTGACCCAATGAAGAAGAAGGCAGTAGTTGTTAGTTGGGATATGATTTGCGCGCCTAAACTAGAGGGTGGGCTTGGAATTCGAAGAGTGTCTGAAATTAATGATGCTCTCTTGTTTAAGATGGCATGGTCAATCCAAACTGGAAAATCCATTTATGCCTCGTTCATGACACGTCGTTATCTTGCTCAAGATGGATCACTCAGAAGACCCCAATGTACATCTCCTATTTGGATGAGTATAAGTAGAATTTGGGATTGGACTACTAAACATACCAGATGGCTGATTGGGGATGGTGCTAATATCGACATGTGGAATGACATCTGACTCAGTGATTCCTCTTTGGCTGATCAGATTGGTGTAGTTACTAAAGGTTTGATTTACAGCCGATATGTCTTGTTTAGGTTTATGTCAAACGGTTGTTGGAGTTGGCCGACAGTTTAATCTCCTCAATTGAGAAACTGTTTTGAAATGGCAGTAAATATCAAATTGATACTTGGAGTGAAAGATGAATTCCTCTGGATTATAGACCAATCTAAACGCTATTCGGTGAAATCAGCTTGGGATCAATTTCTTAAAAAGCATGTGAAGACTTATTGGGCATCTATGGTCTAGAATAAGGGATTAGATCTGACAGTTTCATGGTTCGCCTAGAGATGGTGTTGGGGAAAACTTCCCACGGATGATTGTGTAAAAAAAAAGGAATCTTTATGGCATCGAGATGCCCTTTATGTTTGGTGGCTAGTGAAACTTTCAATCACATTTTTCTATGATTGTGATTTTACTAAGACAATTTGGGAAAAGTTGGGTCGATTATTTGGAATAATTATTCCTCAAGTCCATGTGTTTGAAAATCTATAAGGTGTGGAAGCAAAAGTGTTAACTTATGCATAAAGGAAAGACGAGAAAATATTTACGTGGTTTGAACTTCTACCACAGAAGTTTACTCTACGGTGAGAATTCCCAAGTTCTTCATGCTTCTTGGGGAGGTTTATTATCCTTTAAATAGAGGAAATAATACAAGGGAAACTATCCATAGATAGTAATAATATAATCCACACAATTTATACACCAACCAAATCAGCTACTTAACTTTTCTTCTATAAGAGATCTTACCACAATCACCTACCTACCAACCAAATTACCCATTTTACATCAATCACACCAACCAAATTTCCTTCAATAAAAGATATTATCATGATCATGCTCAATCTAGCATGATCATTATCTAGCTAACACTCCCCCTCAAGTTGGGGCGAAGATATTATCGGAGGTTAACTTGATCAACATATTGTGAATGGATTTTGTGGGTAGAGCATTGGTGAAAACATCTGCGAGTTGATCCTCACTCCGGATATAAGGAGTCTCAAGGGTGTTATCCTGGACTTTTTCAAACACAAAGTGGCAATCCACCTCTATATGTTTGGTCTGTTCATGGAAGACAAGATTAGAAGCAATATAAGTGGCTGCTTGATTATCACAATATAGTTGCATCGGACGGTCAGAAGTCTCAAGATCCAATTCACGTAACAAAGCTCGAAGCCAGATGAGTTCGCTAGTAGTGGATGCCATTGCCCTGCATTCTGCTTTAGCACTAGAACGAGCCACAACATGTTGTTTCTTACTTTTCCACGTGACCAAATTGCCACCCACAAAGGTGCAAAATTCAGTAGTGGATTTCCTGTTTGAGGGACTTCTAGCCCAGTCAGAATTAGTGTAACCCACAATTCTCATGTGATTATGTTTCAGCATCCAAATACCTCTTCCCGGGCAAGATTTTAGGTAGCGCAGGATGCGGTCAATAAGTTCCATATGTCCTTCAGTAGGTGCTTGCATAAACTGACTGACATAACTTACTGCATAAGAGATGTCAGGCCTGGTAATTGTTAAGTATATTAGTCTTCCCACTAAGCGTTGAAAGCAGCTGTTGTCTAGTAATGAAGTAGTATAAGTGAGAAATTTACTATTATAGTCCATGGGGGAATTGACAGGTTTGGCACCGAGCTTTTCGGTTTCTTTCAAGAGATCCAAAGTCTACTTTCTTTGAGAGATAAACAAACCCTTAGTCAATGTGGCTACTTCAATTCCGAAAGTACCATAATTTTCCTAGATCCTTGATGTCAAATTTCTCTTTCAAATGCTGTTTGAGAGCCGCTATGTCATAGAGATTATCACCAGTGATGACAATGTCATCAACATAAACCAACACAACAATGATGCCGTTGGTGTTCCTTCTAACAAACATCGATGAATCAGACATACTCCGATGAAAGTCAAAACTTATAAGAGCAGTACTCAACTTACCATACCATGCCCGTGGAGACTGTTTAAGTCCATAAATGGCTTTGTTGAGCTTACACACGACTCGAACTTGATGTTCTAAGGGATGACCAGGAGGAGTGGTCATGTATACTTCTTCTTCTAAGTCCCCTTGAAAGAATGCATTTTTCACGTCCATTTGAAATAAAGACCAACCACAATTTACTGCTACTGACATTAACAGTCTCACAGTGTTCATTTTCACGACTGGAGCAAAGGTTTCCTTGTAGTCGACTCCATATGTTTGTGTATAACCTTTGGCAACAAGTCTTGCCTTGTGTCTTTCAATAGGTCCATCACTTTTGTACTTGATCTTGTATATCCATCGATAGCCAACAGGACGCTTTTCGACGGGTAGACGTACTATGTCCCAAGTATGGTTTTTATTGAGAGCTGAAAGCTCATCATTCATGGCCTTAATCCATACAGAAGAGACCTTAGCCTCAGCAAAATTAATTGGTTCACTGTGAGAATCAACTGCTGTCAAGAATGCCAAAAATTCAGAAGAAACATTGTCATAGCAAACATGTTGTTGAATTGGATATTCAACAGTGTGATAGGTGAAGTAATCTCATAATCTAGTAGAAGGTTGTGACACCCAAGTAGATCTTTTAACTGGCATCGGTAGATCGGGACTTTCTTCAACTGTCTATGTTTCTACAGGAACGGCTTCAACAGGGTGAGGATGATCTACAATAAGATGATCACCATGATCACTAAATTCACCATTGTTGCCTTTGTCACTATTGTCACCATGTACAAGAGGTATGGGAGGAGCAAATTCACCATAGTCAGTATCAATCTCCCCCTGAATTTTGGTCCAGTCAGGAAAGAAGAGGTGACGTTCAGTAAAAAAGACATCACGAGAAATGTATATTTTTTGAATGGAAGGATCATAGTAGCGGTAACCCTTTTTAATAGAAAAATATCCCAAAAAAATACACTTGTGGGCCTGAGGATCCAACTTTCCTCCTGCTTGAAAATGAACATAACAAATACACCCAAACACACGAAGGTGGGAAATATCAATGAAGCGACCATAAAGAACCTCCATAGGGGATTTGACGTGTAAGGTTTGACTTGGTAGTTGATTAATCAAGTAACAGCTGGTGAGAACAGCATCGGCCCAGTAGGACTTGGGAATATGCCCATGAAAAAGAAGTGATCGTGTTACTTCAAGGAGATGACAATTTTTACGCTCGGAAATGCCATTCTGTTGAGGGGTACCAACACAGGATGTTTGGTGAATAATACCTAGACCTTTAAGAAATGACTCAAATGAGTATTGGTATATTCGGTGCCATTATCAGTCCTCAAGTATTTTATGGGAGTACCAAATTGAGTTTGAACCATATAACAAAATTCCTGAAAAACTTGTAACACTTCACTGTTAGAGCATAATAAATACAATCAAGTAGATCTAGATTTATCATCAATAAAGGTGAAAAAGTATCTAAAATCATCCCGAGAGTCAATTGGAGTAGGGCCCTAAACATCAAAATGAATTAATTCAAACAATTCAGTGGAAGTATGATTACGAGTGGGGAAAGGTAATCTATGTTGCTTGGAATAATGACATGTCTCACAAGTACTAGAATCAAGAGACAATGAGGGATTAAGGGAATGGAGGACAAAATCAGATGGGTGACCCATTTTCCAATGCCATAGCTATGAGTCCTTAGATGGATTTTGTTGAACAACCAATGCTGCAGGAGAAAAGTCCAAAATGTAAACATCTTGAAGGAATCGATCTTCACCAATTGTCTTTCCGGTGAACCTCTCCTGAAATATGACCTTGTTGGGAAAAAACATAACAATGCAATGTAGGTCTTTAGTAATATTACTGACAGATAATAGGTTAGAAGATAGAGAAGGTACAAATAAAACATCAACGGTATTTGAAAAAAGGTTGATTTTTTCATTCCCTTCAATAGGAACCTTTGCACCATTAGCCATGGTAATAAATTACCGGTGACCATTATCATGACGAATATCAGATAAAAAATGCGATGAGCAACACATATGAACAGTAGCCCCCGAATCTATGATAAAAAAAATCTTTAGTAGAAACAGATAGAGCAAGAGAGGCATTACCAGATGCGGAAGTCGCAGAATTTTTGGTGGAAGTGGGAGTTCTATGTGGCTGCATAAGCTGATGGAGTTGGGAAGCGAGTTGTTCAATCGAGAATTATGGTGTGGACGAACTAACTTGAGCAGCAAGAGGTCTATCTGATCCTTTATCTTTGGGAGGACGCATGTGAGGATATAAAGATCAACATCTGTCCTTGGTATGACCATCCCGATTACAGTGATCACAATGGAAAGGTGCACGAGAACTGCGTCCTTTTCCTCTCCCTTGAGAGAAAGATCGACTTGTACCACGGGTGTTTCCCTCAATAGCAACATGACCATTGAATGAGTGAGTAGAATTTTCAATGGATTCACTCATCACAGTTTGGAGCTCATTACACGACGATGAGTTTCCTCTCGTTGAATAGTCTCACAGACATTGGTAAATGAAGGAAGAGTAGCACTCATAACAATTTGACGCTTAAGATCTTCATATTCAGGACGAATACTTGACAACAATTGAAAAATGCGATCCTGCTCTTCACGTTGAATGTAAGTATCAATAAATAGGGCAGGAGGGCGGTACTGATGTAACTCATCCCATTTTTTCTTTAAGGTACCAAGATGTTCTATAAATGGTTGAGTGGGAGGTTGTTCAGCATGAGCAATCTCCTGTTGTAACTCAAAGATTCGAGAGGAGTTATCAACTTGGCCATACATGTCCTTTAAGGAGTCCCAAAGGATCTTAAACATTTCTGAATAAGCAAATATTTCATATATTTGTGGTTCCATAGAGTTAAAAAGCCATGATATGACCATATTATCATTGACTTCCCAATCAGGGAATTTAGTATCCGTAGAGGCAAGAGCCTTGATTTGACCATTAACGTAACCAAGCTTGGCATGGCCTCCAAGGGCAATAGTTATTGCCCTTGACCATGGCAAGTAATTGCGGCCTATGAGAAGGATAGAGGTGAGATGAGTGTTCATCTCATGGGAACCAGAACTAGCTTTACTATTATCAACAGTGCTGGAACTAGTCATGATAAATAATTTAAAAGAATAACAAGAGAAAACAACAACTTATCAGAGTATGCGAGCAGCAGACCACGACGAGAGTGAACAAAGTTCCCTAAACATCATGATCAGATCTGTATCTGCTCTGATACCATGTTAACTTATACATAAAGGAAAGACGAGAAAATATTTACGTGGTTTGAACTTCTACCACAAAAGTCTACTCCACGGTGAGAATCCCCAAGTTCTTCATGCTTCTTGGGGAGGTTTATTATCCTTTAAATAGAGGAAATAATACAATAGAAATTATCCATATATAGTAATATAATCCACACAATTTGTACACAAACCAAATCAGCTACTCAACTTTTCTTCTACAAGAGATCTTATCACAATCACCTACCCACCAACCAAATTACCCATCTTGCATCAATCACACCAACCAACTTTCCTTCAATAGAAGATCTTATCACGATCATGCTCAATCTAGCATGATCATTATCTAGCTAACAAAAAGATACGTGGCATGCCTCTTTGTCATCTATGGAGAGGAGTACTCTTTATTACTTTAGATGCAATATGGCATGCTAGGAACGATTCTATCCATAGAGGTAATGGAGCTTCTAAACTGATGGTCTAGTATGCTGTCAAAAGGGGATGCAAGGATTTTTCTATACGGTATCCATGTGTCGTCAAGTCTGTTGAAGATTTAAGAATTATCCGTATGTTGGGGTTATTGACAAAACAAGGAAGGCAATCCACAATCATTGAATTGTATTGGCAACCTCCTCTTCGCAATTGGTGTAAAATTAATTCCGATGGTTGCAGCTTGGGTAATCCAGGGGAGGATGGTGCTGGTGGTGTTATTAGGTCACACACTGGATTGGTTCTCTATGCTTTTGCTGAGTTGATAGGGGTGACTACTTGTTATGTAGCGGAATTGAAAAGTGCTTTGAGAGGGTTGGCTACAACGCCTTTACTTCGACACTTGAATATTTGGTTGGAATCTGATTCCTCTGCCATGTTATCTACTTTATTATCTGATAATCTTCCTTGGTTCTTATTGCAACAATGGAAGGCGCTTTCTACTGAGCTTTCCCATTGTCGAATAAGGTTTGCTCATTGTTTTAGGGAGATTAATTGTGTGGCAGATAGACAGAGTATCTCATTTTTGGACAATGTGCCCAGATATTGTGGCTAGGGAGGCGGTGTGGGATGCTTCCTACAGGCCTCGTTATCGATTTTGTTGATTTTCTTTCCCTGGATGGCCTCTGCTGATGGCAATGCTAAAGGTGGAGGTTTTTCATTCGTACAGGGAGTACTAGTGCTCTGTTTTTTTTTTCTTTCTCTTTAATACAAATAGCTTTTAGCAAAAAAAAAAAAAAAAAAAAAAGATTGAGAAAAATTAAGGTTCCAACAATATAATGAGTATGATGTCGAGCTATAGATGGCAAATAATTGACCAAGATGCTATCACATTTTTCGCCCAGAAAATATCATCTAGAATTAATTGAAAGTTGTTTTCAAAAATTTTTATTGCTATGTAATAAAATAATGAAAAATTTACTCCCCTAGACTTAGGTCTAAATACAACTACTACCATAAAGTTCACAACAATTAACCGCTCCCAAATGACTAACGGTGTTATGTATAAAAATTAAATGTCAACTTTACCCTCGTTGCATTTATAAGAAATTAAGGATGATGAAATGACATATTAAACCATCTAAAATTGTTAAAAGAATAAATGACAAATTCAACCCTCCCAAACCCTTATATTAGAAATCTTATTTAATTTCTTCTCCCTCTCTCCTCTCTAGTGTTCAACCGATTTTCACTTCCTCCGGCCAACATCAATCCGGCTAGCACTAGCTCCTCGTCTTTGGTAAGTTTCCTCCTCCATTTTTCCTCCCTCTCTTGTTTTCTCTTCTCCTCTCATTCTTTTCTCCATTTTCATTTTTACTCCACGCATTTGGAGTTGAAAATAAACTGAAAAAATGAAGAAAGAATATGGATATATGATAGTTAAGGGAGTGGATTGCTTGTATATTGTGGTAGAATAATGGGGAAAGGGTAGTGACGATGGGGTTACTGTTGCATCCACCCCAGTTGGGAGGAATTGTTTTAGAGAGGAGAGAAGGAGAGTAAGAAGTGAAGACAAAGATGGAAAGTTTCCATCAAGAAGCAAAGAGGAGTTGAGAGATAAGGGAAGTGATAGAAAGTGGGGTAGAGATGAGGGAGGGAGAGACAAATCAAGATCTAGAGGAAGAAATTGTAGACTAACTGTAAGAGGGTGAAGAAAGGTCATATGAATTACACTGACAAAACATGGGGAAGGAAGTGCAAGTTCACGTGGAGACAATGAATGTGTTGTACAATCTAACACTATTGCTACCTACCTCTTGAGGAGACTAACCAAGACAATTGAGTATTCTGCAAGATGGGATCAATAGGCTTTTGCATAGTTGAGCTTACGTACAAGGTTAGAGCCTTTCGATCTCTTCCAAGTGTTTTAAATATTGAAAGGGGCTTAGGATCTGTTCCAAATTAGAGCTTCTACCGTCTTGTTTATTGTAGTTATGGCCTTCACAAGAGCTTGTGTAAGGGTTTGGATACAAAATGATAAAATTCGATGAATAAATAGAAAAGCAAAATAGAATAAAATTTCAAAAGTAATGCAACACCAACTTGTTCTACCTGTTTCAGAAGGCAAACAACCATGAACACAAATCAAAACGAAAGGATTAAAAGAGCAGGAGAGTTTGTTGAAGAAGGGTGTCTATAAATGTAATGTTCAAACCCTTGAATTGAAATCTAGAATTGCAACCCTAACTCCCTGGAGATTATACTTTCTGTACTAAGAAAATGTCCTTGCCATCGTTGTCGGAAACTTGACTTACTGTCGTAGACAAAAATTCACTTGCTGCTGAGAGAGAGAGAGAGAGAGAAAGAGAGAGAGAGAGAGGAAATACGAAGAAGAGGAAATGAAAATAGGGTAGTTTTGTCTTTTATGTTTCAAAAGAACAATATATACCTTTTGCAATCTGAATAAGGGTACATTTACCTTCAAAATTTGAAGGTGTGTTGACCTTAGTCACTAATAGATAATTTTTAATGGAGTGGGGCTATGTGTAATAAGGTTTGGAAATTAGAGGTAGCACTTGTAATTTTTGTAAACTTTAGGGAGAGGTAGCATGTGTAATTTTTGTAAACTTTAGGGTAGTAGTTGTTTTTAGACTTAAGTCCAAGGGTAGTACAAGTAAATTTCCCTAAAATAAATTATATTCTCTATTCATATCAAATTTTTACAACAATAAATTAATTTCTTTCAAATCAAATGAAGATTTAAATGTAGGTCCTATCCCAAAAAAGAAATGAATACACCAAAGGGAAGGAGTTAGTTGTACCTTATCAAGCTTCAAGGACTAGTGTGAGGGGTTGCAACTTTGCCTTTTGAGTCTGGTCCCCCTCGCAAGCTTAGTTGAAAATTTCAAGGCCTGTGCTGTGCTTTCGACCTATGAATTGTGCAAAGGCTAGAACTTGTAGGGCTAGACCGGGATGGGCTTAGGTAAAAGCCTTGGGTTGAGCTCGAACTAACTTATCCTAGCCCCATGTATATACATAAATAAATGTGTATTTATATGCCTGTATTCAACATAAAGACCATTGATTAAGTGCCAATTTAGATATGCCATTGGTTTAATATATTACAATATACACATACTTAGGTCAAGCCTTTGCTTAGTCCTGGCTTAGTCCTAGGGCCTCCAGCCCAGTTGCACTACCAAAAGTGGTGTATCTCTCTCTTTTTTTTAGGATAAATTACACATGTACCTAACATTTAGAGAAACTAAACCTAGGATACTTCATGTTTGATATTTGCACATACTATCACCTCCAGAACACCTTTTACCATCTCCACTCCCTCCTCTTCTTATAGAATGTACATGATCATTCAGCTAGGTAAAGTCAAATGCAGCTGCTACCATTCCTGCCTTTAAAGAGCCAAGCACCATTGGGTCTCGCTGTTATATCACCCACTAGTTGGCTGCCACCCCTATTGCCATCTACATTACTCCCCCACACTTTCTTTCTCACCTGTAGTGAACCACACAACTCCCCTTCTCTCCAGGCCCTTTGCTCCCTCCTGCAATCCCCTCACCTTCTGCTCCCCCTTGCAACTCATTGCCCTTTTAGGAAAATGGATTCTTGATTATGTCTCTCTCATACTTTAACATATTAGGATTTTATGCTAACAATCTAAATTGTTATTGAGAATGTTTATATCTTCTTCCAAGCTATGTATTTATAAGTAGACTAATGGTAATCACCAAGCATCAAGTTTTATGGTTGTTAACTCAAGCAAAAGTGGAAGCATGTTGCAACAACCATAATGGATTAAGCATCTACAAGCAATGTAAAGACTTGTTTAGATGTTTGACCTAACTAGTACCGTATGCAACTTAATCAATTTAGATGTACCTATTAGACTTTATGTGAATAGGGTTTCAATTAAACCGATCCCAAACCATATAAGTACCATATAACACAATGGAGAAGCCATAATCTATGAATCATAAAGACATGCCTATCTATGGAGGCTGATTTTCTCTATGCTCTAAGCTTTGATCAAAATGCCTCGGCTATAGTCTTCTACAGCCTCTAGAGGATATCGCCAATTTCTTGCCAAATGAGTGCAGAGAGATCTTTTCACTAACTGTAGCTGTGGGGACTCCAACCCAGTATTTATAGAATACTGTTGTAACCCTAATACCCTTCCCATAATAAAATTAGGGTTACTAAATCTATCTCATACCGTGTGACGAACCAAACCAAATTGGTTCTACCATATTTGTAAGACCTGCACTCCATGAACCTGATCTAAACCTTGTTTCATGTCGTAACAGGTCTTCCAATCATCACTGGACCAGACGGGACGAGCGGATGACAACCAGGTATGAAATCGGACCAATCGGACCAATTCAGGTATGAAAAGTTAGATACCGGTCGATGGTACCGGTCTATGGTACTGGTCGATGGTCAACCGGTATGACCTGCGCAGCATGGATCCGGAAATGGATCTCTACAGGTCCCACTTTTTAAATTTCAAACCGAAGGACTTTCCTAATGTTAGGAGGCTTCCTAAACCTAACCCTAGTCTATATAAGTACCCTTAAACTTCCTAAAACCTCTTCCATTGATCCTCACAAACCCTAGAAAGGAGAAAGAGGTTGAAGAAGGAGAAGAAGCTAGGAAGGAGAAGGAAGAGCCGCCATTACCGTTCGACGAAGAACACATTACCATGAGTCGATGGTAAGTACTTAAATCTTCCTCTACATTAAGTATTCTAGGATGGTTAGTTGTAATTGGATCAATACCATGCAAAGCAGG
Organism: Protea cynaroides; assembly: GCA_028583415.1. Classification (NCBI taxonomy): domain Eukaryota; kingdom Viridiplantae; phylum Streptophyta; class Magnoliopsida; order Proteales; family Proteaceae; genus Protea; species Protea cynaroides. Next base: position 20,496,508 of record CM053269.1, read on the forward strand.
TATTGATCTAAACTCTGTTTGCCGTCAAACCCTAAATTAGTCGTAAACCCTAGATTCAAGTTCTAAGTTGAAGATCATCGAGGCTAGGACTTGAATGGAGTTGGAAATAACTCTAACTCAGTATTCAGACCTAGAATATGTAGGAGAAACTCTAGGATCAATAGGGGGTGACCGACGGAAGGCGAGAACCAAGCGTATGGTCTTCTGGAGACATACCGGTCGACCATACCGGTTGCACTCTATGCGACCGGTACTGCGACTGGTACCTCCCGGGGACTGGTTTGTAGGGACCGATCGACCATACCAGTCGCAGGTTTCCCCACAGTGCTACGACTGGTACCTGTGACCGGTCTGCTCTGTGAAGAGTGTTTTTAACCCAGTTGGTTTTTCGACCAATGTAAACCCTATGAAAACTATTCTAACTAAACCCTAATATCGTGTAGGACCTTGTGATAGCACGTTTGGATACTGTGACGTGGAGCAAGCTATCAAACAAGCGTCAGGTAAGGGAATCGGACCTAAACCCTAATAATCTAATAAACAGTAAAATGTTGTTAATATCCATGATTTTATGGTATAATGTTTGTGCATACTCGCATGTCATCTTTTACTTTCAGTTATTATTATTGTTCATGCATACTTACTATGCTAGGATGTGATTGTTAGGCATGTGATTATTTTCGTTGGTGTGTGGAATGGAAAGGACTGGAGGTCTGGGATCATTCCTCACACTAGCGCCTTTCGTATCGTTCTGTCTTAGCATGCTTGGTTTGGGTAGGGTATCAGGGGGAGGAAGTGGCACTGTGGTCTCCGGCCTGGCCACTAAACTCTAGCTCTATCTTTATTCCGTATGGAGCTGCCTTGGGACAGGGCCTACTATCATTGGTTAGTTACGAACCCAGTTTGCAAGCCCTCGCCAATAGGGGCTTACATATTGGTATGGGTAGAGTATCAGGGGAGGTGTTGGCGGTGTTTGTTTCGGACGCCTTAGCTCTATCTCTATTCCATTATAGGGTGCATGTGGGACGACAGTGGTGTTTGATCCATTGGGCGGCTTTACACACTCGTGTATAGAGGTGCGGTGGCCGTCAATCCTTTCTATAGTACATTACAAACTTAAAACCAGACCATAATGTGAATGTTACTCATGCATATGTTTGTTGCATTGTCTAATTGTCTTACTGAGCTAAGTTGTGAGCTCACCCTTGTGTACACATTATTTTTAGATGTTGATGCAGGTTATACTATGGAGGACTATATGGATGCTTCGACATATGGAGGTATTGCTGCTTTGGATGTGCAAGCAGGAGAGGACGAGCATGACGCTTCATGCGAGTCCTTTCTGCGTGTACCTCTAGGAGTTGATTTAATTTATTTTAATGATTTTTGGTTGAAGATACAATTAATGTAAAGATATTTTATTAAGTTTTGGTTTTTGAATAATTGGATATTTATTTAAATTTATCAATAGATCACTCAGTTCATTTTATTTAAGACTTTCGCTGTATTTTATTGTATTTTGATTATGGTTATGTGCAATGGTTTGTATGAGTGGACACGGTCTTATTGAGATTCTGGTGTGAACCATTGGTTCAGTGATGGTTCACTCACACTTCTGATTCAGTCAGAATTGGGGTGTGACAACTTGGTATCAGAGCCATTAGGCGCTGTCCAACAGACCATATTTGCACTTAACTGAGTCGATGAACTGAGATAGGAAGAATTTAAAAGTTTTAATAAAAACCCACCTTAAGCACTTGTTTGATGCCTGAGACTAAATTCGAAAGAGCATAATTTACTATACTAAATGTGAAATTAATAAACAGTCATGCTCTAGATAGGAACCTGAATGACAGGTGAGAAAAATCATAAACTTCCTCTAAATTGAAAAGAAAACTGTATCAAGAGTAAAAATAATCATAACATCCAAAGAGTGATAAGTTAATTGTGCTACAGGGTACAGTCCACAAGCCGGACAGTTACCCTGTTATATAAACCATGCTATGAAAGAGAGGAAAATAAGAGGTCTATCATGGGGTTGGGGGCCTAGGAGGAATGGGGTCAGCAATGTCATAATCATGCTCATAGGCTACTTTGAGCCAGTGCACCTGCTCCTGGGTGACTCTGAGACTGCTAGTAAGGCGCTCTAGGTCACGGCTCATCTCCTGCTGGGCATCTCAGATCTCCGTGAACATACCCATCATGGTATCGGGAGGAGGATGAGATGGTCCCGCTGCATGTGTAGGCTGTGGTGCTGGTGCTGGAACATCCTCCCTCTGATCATCGTCACCCTCATCATCACCCCCTGCCTCTACTGCATGAGCCGCATTGGCTGCTGCTGCTACTGCTGCCGCAGTTGCTACCCTCCTGAGTGGGTGAGGACGAGTCTCTAACTCCTCATCACTGATCGACAAGTTGTCCATCTACATCCAGAGAATGGCATCCCAGTCGATGTCCGAGATCATAGTGTCCTCAACGGCAGTCTCAACCCTCATGTCCACTCGTAATCGCTGCAGAAGAGTGGTGATGAGTCGGCCATATGGAAGGTTACTGGCCTGATCAGACAGAGTAGCCTGACGCATGGTCCTGATAATGATGTAGGGGAGACAGACCCGCTCCCCAGTGCAGACACAATAGGTCAAATACTGAGTGAGCTGAGACAACTCACTGTAATGGCCGCTTTGAGGCATGATATTGTGCTAGATGATGCGACAATATACCCAGGGAACAGGCCTCAAGTTAGCAGCTTTCATAGGTGATCTAGGGTTAAGTATCTACTCCGAAATCTCCTAGCGCAGATCCTCAGTGAGAAAGCCCTTCATCTTAGGGGCACAGTAGACCAAGTCACCATCATTGGGAATCTCTAGAAGGTCGGCGAGCTGGTGAGTGTTGAAGGAGATGGACGCCCTTGACGAGACTAGTAAGGCGGAGTTCCCTGCCTTGGCTGAAGTCATTGACATTTCCCTCTATCTCCAAGTTGGCGTAGAAATGTTTGACTAGGTTAGGGCGGGTGCTCATAGTGTACGTAATAACGAGCAACCACCCAAGTCTACCAAAAGCTGCTTCCACATCAAACCGATGAAGCTGCTCCAGGTTCACCCATCGCCCTGACTCGATATTCTTCTTGTCAAACCAAGGGAAGCAGGCTTGCGCTGCCTCGGAACGAAACCACCGCTCATCGAGCTGTGGAACAGGAGATGCGAATGATTCATGCCAAGACCGAATGAACGTTTACCTGCACTCTGCGTTGAGACATTTTGAACTACAAACAAAGACAAAATAAAGAGAAATGGGATAGAAATTTTTGAAATTTTGACAGCATAACAACAGTAATTTAAGCAAAAGCCTCGAACTCACCCAAAACCTGGGGAGGAGGACTTACGTAACCCCCAAACACCTCATGGAAACCAAACATCATCAAACAAATAAGAAATTTAGGAATTTTCAAGAAAAATTCGATTTTTATCAAAACCTAGGTTAAAAACCCAAAAATTTGATTTTTTTTGAAAACCATTCGGTGGTACCTCAAATTGGTTGAGGACTTTTGCTCCTAGAGGTCCTTAAACCCTTTCTAAGTCGAAGAAAAAGAGTTCCTACGGTTAGAATCTTCCAAACTAAGAAAAACCTAGTTTTTGGGTATGAAACCATGAAGAAACGATGTAAAAAGTAAGAATGGAGGGAAGGAACTTACTTGGAGGCGATGTTCTAGGTCTTGATTGGAAGAAAATAGCTTCTAAGACCACCGGTCGGACTGTAGCAACTCACAGAGCCAGAGAGGAATCGCCACCGGAGAGGAAGAAGAAAGGAAAAGTGAGAAAAATCTCACTTTAAGTGATTTTAAAGAGGATTCTGGGCATACCGATCGACGGTTTTGCCCATACCGGTCGACCGGTACCCCTCGGTCAGGAGAAAATTCTGATCGGTCGACTATACCAGTCGCTCCATTTCCCATAGAGTTGCGACCGGTACATCGACCGGTACGCCTCGGGAATCCGAGAAGTTTGTCCCAGAGCACCAACAAATTTTCCAGGACCTCCTCACACAAACTCTGAAACAATTGTGATGAATCTGGTTTTTCAGATGGAAGCTTAGCAGAAAATATTCCTGAATGAGATGCTGAAGATGTTTAGGCCACCGGGATATATTCCTACAGAAGGTATGCCTGAGTCTGGAAGAAATGACACCACACTGCCAATGGATGGTAGTACTGGGCCGATGGGCCAAGGACAAAATCTATAACCACCACACCAATTTCCATCGTCATCTGTCTATCAAGGAATCTATCCGTACCCACCACCATGGTATAGAATGAATGCACAAGGGCAGAATGACCTAAGCCGAGCGGTGGATAGGTTCTTGAAACTGAAACCCCCTACTTTCACTGGGAAACCAGGGAAACCACTGTGGCCTGCACAGTGGGTTGCTGAAATAGAGAAGAACTTCCATTTGATGACTTGTACGAAAGATGAGAAGGTGCTGTTTGCTACGCACATGCTCAAGGAAGATGCAAATGCTTGGTGGAATTCTACCCGATCATACTTAGAGGTAAAGCATACTTAGATCGATTAGGAAATATTCAAGGGAGCTTTCTTCGATAAATACTTTTCGAAGAGCTTTAGAGATCAAATGAAGAAGGAATTTTTCAACCTGCAGCAGTCCCAGTCGACAGTTGATGCTTACCAGCAGAGATATGAAGAGCTGTTCTTCTTCGCTCCTGCAATCATGCAAGAAGAAGAAACCAAGACCCGTACGTTTTACCATGGGATTGCGAGGAAGTATCCGAGAGCACGTCTTGGGTTTGGAAAAGAAGATATATAATGAGACTGTGCAGATTGCCAGGGTAATTGAATCCAGCCAAAGATACAGCTTCTTTGCTCAAAACAGGGGACTGAAGAGGCTTGCTACTGAGACTTCAGGTGGAAGCAATACTAGACCATTCCGCCCATACAGGGCTCAGTCTGCTGTGGTGCCTACAAGGAATACTACTGCCCCACCACCATCACATTTGCTGGACAGAACCCAAATGTCAAATGCTTCAACTGTCAGCAATTGGGTCATTATGCAAAGACTTGTACTCTACCCAAGAAGCAACTGCCACAGCAAGGAAAGGTATTCGCAGTCACCAATGAAGAGGCAGCCGCATCACCTGATGTGGTTACTAGTATGATTACATCCCTTACTATTTGGCTTCTTATTATTGTGTTTGAGCATGTAGAACTAAGGGATAATTAATTTCAGGAACTGTAAATATAGCTGGTGTACCCGCGAGAGTACTCTTTGACTCTGTGGCCACGTACTACTTCATTTCTATTTCTTTTGGGAAGCGAATGGAATTACTTGTCAAGTATTTGAACCCAAGCTTGATAGTCCGCTCTCCATTGGGAGTCGAAGTGGCATTGAATGAATACTATGGGCCGTGTATAGTTAGTATTGAGGGTCAAAACCTAGAACCAAATCTGGTTCAACTCGAGATGGCAGACTTTGACGTCATCTTGGGAATAGATTGGCTAGGCCATCATTCAGCTAGCTTATTATGTGGTGAAAGGAAACTTGTGCTTAAAGATGAAAAACGGGAAAGAGTTTAGCTTCACTGGAACCAAGTTACCTAGGAAGCGGAAGCTGATCCTCTCCGCCTTAAAAGCTATGAGATGCTTAGAGAAGGGAGGAGTGGGGTACTTAGTGTCTGTGGTCGACACAACTGCCGAGGTGCCAAAGATGGAAGATTTAGATGTGGTACGAGAGTTTTCAGAAGTATTTCCAGAAGGTCTACCAGGTCTACCTCCAGACAGGGCTACAGAGTTTGTAATAGACCTCATGCCAGGGTCAGCGCCGGTGTCTAAGGCACCGTACAGGATGGCCCTTACCGAATTAAAGGAGTTGAAGACCCAATTACAAGAACTACTAGATAAGGGTTTCATACGACCAAGCATATCGCCATGGGGAGCACCTGTATTCTTCGTTAAGAAGAAGGACGATAGTGTACGATTATGTATCGACTATCGAGAGCTGAACAAGTTAACCATCAAGAACCGATATCCTTTGCCTAGGATCGATGATCTGTTCGATCAGTTACAAGGTGCAAAGGTTTTCTCGAAGATTGATCTTAGATCAGGGTATCACCAATTGAAGATCAAGACCGCAGATATTCTGAAGACTGCTTTCAGGACAAGGTATGGATATTATGAGTTCCTTGTAATGTCATTCGGGTTGACTAACGCTCCAGCGTCGTTCATGGAACTGATGAACCGAGTGTTTCATAACGTGTTGGACACTTTGATCATCGTATTCATTGATGACATATTGGTCTACTCACAAGACAGGGAGACTCATGCAACATATTTGAGAACAGCCCTACAACGGCTGAGAAGAGAGAAGCTTTACGTCAAGTTCAAGAAGTGTGAATTTTGGCTGAAAGAAGTGGCTTTCTTGGGTCACGTAGTATCTGCAGACTGTATCAAGGTAGATCCAAGCAAGATCACAACTATAGTAGGATGGGATGCACTGAAATCAGTTGCGGAGATTCGTAGTTTCCTTGGATTGGCTGGTTACTATAGAAGATTCGTGGAAGACTACTCAAGAATTACAGTTCCACTTACCAGACTAACCAAGAAAGGGGAAAAGTTCATATGGACGGATGAGTGTGAAAAATGCTTTTAGACTTTGAAGTCAAGACTAGTCTCTGCACCTATCTTGACCATTCCAGCACCAGGCTTGCCGTTCACCTTATATACAGATGCCTCAGGGTTAGGTCTTGGATGTGTGTTAATCCAAGGAGAACAGGTGATTGCCTACGCAAGACAGTTGAAAGAGCATGTGAAGAACTATCCTACGCATGATCTGGAGTTAGCAGCGGTCATTCATGCAATCAAGACTTGGAGGCACTACCTTTACGGTGAAAAGTTTCAGATTAAATCAGATCACAAGAGCTTAACTTACCTTTTCACTCAGAAGGACCTGAATATGAGACAGAGGAGATGGCTGGAACTATTAAAATATTATGATTGTGACATCCAGTACCATCCGGGTAAGGAAAATGTTGTGGCCGATGCCTTAAGCAGAAAGTGGGAATTAAAACCTGAAGCAAGACCTAGTACAAATGCTGCATTTTGTGCTGCAGCCTCAAGCTCAATAGAGAATGATGAAGAGTATATATTAGAAACTACAGGAGATCCAGTAGAACAGGGCTTAATTTATAAGTTCACGTTGATGTTCGCAGCCTTGAAGATCTCATCGGATCTAATAGATGAGGTCAAAGTACCAATCTTACAGGATCCACACCTTAAGACTGTGCAAGAAGATCTAGAGAAGGGTAAAAGCAATCCTGACTTTACCTTGGATTCAGACAAGGTACTTAGGTATCGTGGACGATTATGTATACCTGAGAGTGAGAACTTAAATATCCGAGATCGAGTTATGACAGAAGCTCATTACACCCCATATTCGGTACATTCAGGAAGCACCAAAATATACCATGATTTAAGAAGATTATATTGGTGGAGGGGTATGAAAGCGGATGTCGCTCGATTCGTATTCCAATGTCTGAATTGTCAACAAGTTAAAGCTGAAAGGTAGAGACCCACAGGTTTGCTACAACCACTACTGGAGCCAGCATGGAAGTAGGATTGAATCACAATGGATTTCGTCACTGGCCTACCCTTGACACCAAGGTCAGTGGATGCAGTATGGGTTATAGTCGATCAACTTACCAAGACAGCTCGATTCATCACTATCAGACCTCAGTATACCATGGAGAAGCTAGGCAAGCTATATGTGGATAATATAGTCAGACTTCATGGTGTCCCAGAAAGTATAGTATCTGACAGGGACCCCTGTTTTACATCAAAGTTCTGGGAAGGATTACAGAAAGCTATGGGAACCAAGTTGAAGTTTAGTACAACTTTCATCCTCAGACAAACGGGCAGTCAGAAAGAACTGTTCAAATCTTAGATGATATGCTTAGAGCATGTGCTCTAGATTTCAAAGGAGCTTGGGACGAGAAGCTATCGCTTATTGAGTTTGCTTATAATAATAGTTACCAGGCTACAATTCAAATGGCTCCATATGAGGCACTCTATGGGAAGAAATATTGCACACCTTTGTTATGGAATGAGGTGGGAGAGAGAAGGATTGTAGGATCGGAGTTTGTCGAAGAAACTTGTCGGGTGATTGATCAAATTAAGGAAAGAGTGAAGATAGCTCAAGTTCGACAAAAACACTATGCAGATAATTGAAGTCGAGATCTGGAGTTTGTAGTGGGTGATAAAGTGTTCTTGAAGATATCACCTGTGCGAGGTCTGAAACGGTTTGGTAGGAAGGGAAAACTATGTCCCAAGTATATGGGACCATACGAGGTTTTGACCAGACGGGATAATGTGGCATATCAACTGGCTCTACCACCATCCATGTCAAGCGTTCATTATGTGTTTCATGTTTCTTTATTGAAGAAGTACGTCAGGGATCCATCACACATCTTGACAGCAGACCCACCAGACTTGACAGAGGATTTGACGTTTGAAGTTGTACCTGTGATGCTCACAAGCCGAAAAATACAACATCCCAGAAGCAAGGATATCCACTATGTGAAAGTGCATTGGAAAAGCCAAGATGTGGAAGAAATTACTTGGAAGGAAGAGAACGCAATGAGAAAGGAATACCCTAACCTTTTTGACGACCAAGGTACATTCAAATTTCGAGGCTAAAATTTATTTTAAGGGTAGGGGAGTTGTGAAACCTACATGCAAATTTCGGGGACAAAATTTCTTTTAAGGGTTGGGGAGTTGTAAGACCCGTACTCCATAAACCCGATCTAAACCTTGTTTCATGTCGTAACAGGTCTTCCAATCAACACTGGACCAGACGGGATGAGCGGATGACAACCAGATATGAAATCGGACCAATCGGACCAATTCAGGTATGAAACGTTAGATACCGGTTGATGGTACTGGTCTATGGTACCGGTCGATGGTCGACCGGTATGGCCTGCACAGCATGGATCCAGAAACAGATCTCTGCGGGTCTCACTTTCCAAATTTCAAATCAAAGGACTTTCCTAATGTTAGGAGGCTTCCTAAACCTAACCCTAGTCTATATAAGGACCCTTAAACCTCCTAAAACCTCTTCCATTGATCCTCACAAACCCTAGAAAGGAGAAAGAGGTTGAAGAAGGAGAAGAAGCTAGGAAGGAGAGGGAAGAGCCGCCATTACCGTTCGACGAAGAACACATTACCGCGAGTCGATGGTAAGTACTTAAACCTTCCTCTACATTAAGTATTTTAGGATGGTTAGTTGTAATGGGATCAATACCATGCAAAGCAGGTATTGATCTAAACCCTGTTTGCCGTCAAACCCTAAATTAGTTGTAAACCCTAGATTCAAGTTCTAAGTCGAAGATCATCGAGGCTAGGACTCGAATGGAGTTGGAAACAACTCTAACTCAGTATTCAGACCTAGAATATGTAGGAGAAACTCTAGGATCAATTGTAAGACCCGCACTCTGAAAACCCGGTCTAAACCTTGGTTTTGTGTCGTGACAGGTCTTCCGATCATCACCGAGCCAGACGGGGCAAGCAGATAACAAACAGTGCAAAATCGGACCGAAGTCGACCAATTATACCTGATTTTAGGTATACCGGTCGATGGTACCGGATGATGGTACCGGTCGACCAGTATGGCCTGCACAGCTATGTGCGGGAATTTGGAAATTAGTCTCTGCGGGTCCCGCTTTCCTGATTTCGAATCCTAGAAGTTTCCTAATCCTAGTAGGGTTACTAAACCCTATTTCTAGCCTATAAATACACCCTTAAACCCCTCAAATCCTTTCCATTGTCTCTCCCAAACCCTAGAGAAGAGAAAGAGCTTGGAAAGGAGAAGGAGCTAGGAAGGAGAAGGAGGTGCCGCCATTACTGTTTGACGAAGCTCTCGCTACGCTGTCAACGGTAAGTGTTTGAATCCCTCTTCTTACCCTATGATAGTTGTGTGGGTGGATCAATACCATGCAAAGTAGGTATTGATCTAAAACCCTAAATTGGCCAATAAACCCTAAGTTGCCGTCAAACCCTAGATTCGAGTTTCGAGATGATATTCATCGAAACGAGACTTGAATGAGTTGGGGGATAGCTCTAACTCAAAGCCTAGACTTAGCATGGATAGGAGAAACCCCGAAAATCCATGGAGGATGATCGACGGCGGTCGAAGAACCCATGTATGGTCTTCCGGGAGACATACCGGTCGACTATACCGGTTGCACATAGTGCGACCGGTATGTTGCGACCGCTACCTCTCGGGAGGTTATACGTGGGGGACCGGCTGACCATACCGGTCGCCGGTCTTTCCCTACTGAGGCCGCGACCGGTACATGCCACCGGTCGCTCGTGAGGGCGTTTGTGATCTCTGTTGGTTTCCGACCAACATGAAACCCTAAATAATATATTCTAATGAAACCCTAATATTATGTAGGACGCTGTGACTTGTCGTTTGGATCTTGTGACGTGGAGCAAGTAATCGAACGAGCGTCAGGTAAGGGAATCTGACCTAAACCTAATAATTAATGGACAGTAAATCGTTGTTAATCATTGAATATCTATGATGTGATGTTTGTGCATATTCACATGCCATCCTTTACTTTCACTTATTATTATTGTTCATGCATTCATAGGATGTGATTGTTAGGCATGTGATTGTTTTCGTTGGTGTGTGGAGTGGGGCATGGGCCTGGATCGCTCTTCACACCTGGCACCTTTTGTAGTATTCTATCTTAACATGCTTGGTACGGATAGGGTATCAGGGGAAGATCGTGGTACGTTGGTCTCCGATATTGATGTTGTCCCGACCATCGTTGGGTGGTACTGAGGATTCCGAGTCGACGCTGCCTTGTCCACGATGCTTTAGCTCTATCTCTATGCCGTAGGGTGTCGTGTTGGGATAGGGTCTACCTGCGTATTGTTTCTATCCTAGTGGGTTAGTTGCGGATAGGGTATCAGGGGGAGGTGAGGTTTAGGAGGTCTCCGACCCGGCCTGCACGCTCTAGCTCTATCTCTATGCCGTAGACGGCTGTGCTGGGATAGAGCATACATTGTTGACATATAGGATTGGTTAGTTGCGAGCCCAGTTTGCAAGCCCTGGCCAGTAGGGGCTTAGGTACTGGTATGGGTAGAGTATCAGGGGAGGTGCGGGTATACCTTAGCTCTATCTCTATTCCATGATGGGTGTTTGTGGGTTGGTGGTTGTGTGATTACTGTGCGACGCCACACACTCGTGTATAGAGGTGCGGGGGCCACCAAACCTTTCTATAGCACATTGCAAACTTAAAACCAGACCACAGCATAAAATGATTGTTACTCATGCATAATCTTGTGAAACCTGTCGATTGCCTTATCGGGATGTGTTGTGTGCTCACCCTTTGTATATACATTGTTTTAGATCTGGATGCAGGTTATACTGTGGATGATTACGTAAACGCTCCGGCGTATGGTGGTGCTGCGGTGTTGGATGTACAGGCAGGACAGGACGAGCATGACGCTTCATGCGAGTGCCCTTTCTGCGTGTACCTGTGATTTGTTTTATTTATTTCAGTTATTTTTGTTTGTTATTAAGAGATGTAAAAGATTACTATTTTATGATTGAATTTGAATAATGGGATATTTATTTAAATTATCAATAGATACTCAGTTCATTCTATTTAAAGTCTTCCGCTGTATATTATATTCTGATTGTGGTTATGTGTAATTGGTTTGTATGGGTGGACACGGCCTATTCGAGATCCTGGTGTGAACCGTTGGTTCAATGACGGTTCACTCACACCGTTCTGGTTGGATCAGAATTGGGGTGTGACAACTTGGTATCAGAGCTCTCGGACTCTGCTCCAACAAACCATGCTACACATAATGGGGTCGATGAACTGAGTTAGGAAGTTTAAAAATCTTAATACAAACACACCCTAAGCATTGTTTGATACCTGAGACGGACTAAGAAAGAGAATAATGTACTATTCTAAATGTGAAACTTAATCTGTGCACATACACTAGATAGGTGAACCATGAAACTTTCATTAAATGGAAAAATAGTATCAAATGTAATAGTGCTACAGGGTACAGTCCACAAACCGGAAAGTTACCCTGTTATATAAACGGTCATATGAAAAGAAAGTAGATGGAAATCATGGGGTAGGAGGCCTGGGAGGAATGGGGTCCGCTATGTCATAGTCCCGCTCGTATGCGACCCTAAGCCAGTGCACCAGGGGTCCCAACTCCCGACCCATCGCTCGGCGAGACTCCGGGATGACCCTCCGGGTGTCCCCCGATCTCGGTGAAACATACTCAACACCGAGTCGGGAGGGGGCCGAGATGGTCCAGCTATGGGAACAGATGGTGGTGGTACAGTGGAGGCCGTGGGGCGGGCACCGGTGCTTCCCCAACTACATCGTCATCATCATCATCCCCCATCTCGCCGCATAGGCCGCATTGGCCGCGGGCTGCCGCCGCTTCGCCGCCGCTACTCTCCCAAGTGGACGAGGGCGAGCCTCCAACTCGTCATCACTAACGGGCAGATCAACCATCCGCATCCCGTTTATCGCGTCCCGGCTCGATGTCGGAAGTCATGGAGTCCTCAACGGCTGTCTCTCCTCCGAAACTCACGCCCGGCGGCGAAGAAGGAAAGTGACGAGGCGGCCATAGGGAAGGTTGCTGGCCCGATCGACCACAGCCGCTCGATGCATAGTCCGGATGATGAGGTATGGAAGTGAGATCCGCTCTCCGGTGCGGACGCAATAGGTGACGTCTTGGGTGAGCCGGGACAACTTCGTTGTAGTGACCGCTCCGTGGCACTATATCGTGCTTGGATGATGCGGCTGTAGACCCGAGGTATAGGTCTCAAGCTAGTTGCCTTCATAGGAGCCCCGGGGTTGAGTATCGCTGCGCTATCTCCCGGCGCAAATCTTCGGTCAAATAACCTTTCGCCTTGGGGGCGCAATGATACCAAATCCCCATCATTGGGAACCCCAAGCGAGATCAACCAACCGGTGGGTGTTGAAGGAGATATGTACACCCCCGGACGTAACGGTGATGCATAGATCCCTACACCGGTTCGGGTCCTCGACATCCCCTTCGAGCTCGGATTTGCATAAAAATGCTTGACCGGATTAGGGCGTGTAGTCTCCGTGTAGGAGATAACCGGCAGCCAACCTAGAGCACCAAAAGCCGTCTCTACATTGAACCGGTGCAACTGTCCCACATTGACCCGTCGCCCGGATATAATACCCTTGTCATCAAACCAGGGAAACCGAGCCTGAGCTTCCAAAGAGCGAAACCAGAGCTCATCTAGGCGAGGGATAGGTGGAGAGGGAACCCGAGAACTAGAACCATGTGATCGCTTCCCGAGGTTGCGTCTAGGAGCCATTTAAAATCTGTAAAACAAAAGGAAACAAGATAAAAAGGTTAGAAATTTTCGAAATTTCGGCAGCATAACGGCTATAAATTGGGAAAAAGCCTCGAACTCACCCAAAAACATGGGGAGGAGGACTTACGTAACCCCCACACTCTTCCATAAACCAATCACAAGCAATTATAACAAGCAATTTCAAGAAATTTCAAGAATTAAGAAAAAATTAGAAAATTTTCGAAATTTTGAAAACCTAGGTCAAAAAGATGAAAAATTCGATTTTTATGAAAACCGTTCGGTGAAACCCCAAATTGGTTGAGGGCTTTTGCTCTTGGGGGTCCCTAAACCCTTTCTAAGCCGAAGGAAAAGGATTCCTACGGTTAAAACATCTCGAACAAAGAAAAACCTAAAATTCTACATATAGACGATATGAAAATTTCCTAAAAATATGAGAGAGAGGGTAGAGACCTACCTGGAGACGATATGCTAGGTCTTGAATGAAAGGAATCGGCCTCAAATAGCACCGGTCGAACTGTAGCAACTTGAAACCCAGAGAAGAATCGCCACCGGAGAGAAGGAGAAGGAAAAAGTGAGAAAAATCTCACTTTTTCGTGATTTTAAAGCCATTTTGGGCATACCGGTCGACGGTTATGCCTATACCGGTCGACCGGTATCAACCCAGGTGTGCGACCGCTATGTCTCGGCCAGAAAATTTTTCTGGAGCGACCGGTATACTGCGACCGGTACGCCCCAAAAGAGTCAGAAAAATGTAAAATTTACAAAATTGTGCAAATTGAAATGTTACTTCTCGACTATTCGCCTGCATTATTCAAGACTAACAGAGTAGCCCAAGGCCAAGGGCCCAAGCACGAATGCACCACCACCGCATCGCTTCCCGTCGCCTTCTGCGTATCCAGGGGCATATCCGTATCCACCACCATGGTACGGAGCGGATACCCGTGGGACAGCACGATCTTAGCAGGTCGGTGGACGGGTTCTTGAAGTTGAAACCGTCATCATTCACCGGCGGGACAGGGGAAACCATTGTGGCCAGCACGGTGGGTTTCGGAAATGGAAAAGAACTTCCGGTTGATGACGTGTACCGAGGAGGAGAAGGTTTTATTTGCCACTCACATGCCGAGAGAGGACGCGAATGCTTGGTGGAATTCCACACGGGCATATTTGGAGAACCAAGTATGCACTAGTTGACTGGGAAGTGTTTAAAGCGGCTTTCTTCGACAAATACTTCCCAAAGAGCTTCAGGGATTCAATGGAGAGAGAGTTTCTCAGCCCGCCGCAGGTCGGTCGACCGGAGATGCTTATCAACGGAGGTACGAAGAGCTATTCTTCTTCGCACCGGTCGGTATGCGGGAGGAGGAGACAAAGATACGTAGGTTCACCATGGGACTACGTGGAAGCATTAGAGAGCATCTTTTGGGTCCGGATAAGAAAACCTACAACGAGGCGGTGCAGGTTGCGAGGGTGATAGAGTCCACCGGAGGGACAGCTTCTTCGCTCAAAACAAGGGAGTGAAGAGACCTGCTGGAGAGAACTCGAGCGGCAGGAATCCTAGATCATTCCGCCCATACAGGGGCAGCGCTACAGCACTGTGAGAAACAACCTGCACCACCACGTGCCACAATTAGCCGTGCCCAACCCGAATATTAAGTGTTATAACCGTCGGCAAGACGGGACATGTTGCAAGGAACTGCACGCTACCTAGGAAGCAAGCTCCCCAAAGAAGCCGAGTTTATGCAAATCCCCTTGAAGAGGCGCCGCATCACCCGATGTGGTAACCGGTACGACTTTATCCCTTACTATTTGGTTTATTCTTTCGATTGCATGAGCATATAGAACTAAGGGGCAATATATTCCGGGAATTGTAAATGTAGCTGGTTTACCCGCCGTAGTATTATTTGACTCGGGGGCCACACACTCCTTTGTTTCTGTTTCTTTTGGGAAGCGAATGGAGTTACCAATCAAGCAATTGAACCCAAGCTTGATAGTTCGCTCTCCACTAGAGTCGAAGTGGCTTTGACCAAGTATTATGGACCATGTACTTGTAAGTATCGAGGGCCGAGACCTAGAAGCAAGCCTAGTAATACTTGAGATGGCAGATTTTGATGTCATTTTAGGAATGGATTGGCTAGGCCATCATTCGGCCGTCCTTTTATGTGGTGAAAGGAAGCTTATGCTTACTGACAGAGAGGGAAGGGAATATAGTTTCGCTGGAATTAAGCTATCTAGGAAGCGAAAGTTGATCCTCTCCGCCCTAAAGACTAAGAGATGCTTGGAGAAAGGGGGAGTAGGTTATCTCGTATCCGTAGTCGACCTCACAGCCAGAGTCACTCAAGATGGAGGATATAGAGGTGGTTCGGGAGTTTCCGGATGTATTTCCGGAGGATCTTCCGGGCTTACCACCGACGGGGCTACGGAATTTGTGATAGACCTTATACCAGGTTCGGCTCCGGTGTCTAAAGCGCCATACAGGATGGCCCCAACCGAAGTTAAAGGAGTTGAAGACCCAATTACAAGAATTGCTGGATAAGGGCTTCATACGACCTAGTATTTTGCCTTGGGGAGCACCGGTGTTGTTCGTCAAGAAGAAAGATGGAAGTGTACGGCTATGTATTGACTATCGTAAGCTGAACAAGTTGACGATCAAGAATCGGTATCCTTTGCCTAGGATCGATGATCTGTTCGATCAGTCGCGGGGTGCAAAGGTTTTCTCGGAGATCGATCTCCGATCGGGTATCACCAATTAAAGATCAAGGCGGGAGATATTCAAGACCGCTTTCGGGACGAGGTATGGACATTATGAGTTTCGGGTTATGTCTTTCGGGTTGACCAATGCTCCAAATGCGTTTATGGAACCGATGAACCGAGTGTTCCATGACATGTTGGACACTTCGGTCATCGTATTCATCGACGACATATTAATTTACTCTAAGGACATGGAGACTCATACAGCGCATTTGAGAGCAGCCCTACAACGGCTGAGGGATGTGAGACTTTATGCAAAATTCAAGAAGTGCGAGTTTTGGCTGAAGGAAGTGGCTTTCTTGGGCCATGTTGTGTCCGGAGACGGTATCAAGGTTGATCCAAGCAAGATAGCTGCTATAGTAGGATGGGAAGCACCGAAATCTGTTGCGAGATTCGTAGTTTCCTTGGGTTGGCTGGTTATTATAGAAGATTCGTGGAAGATTACTCCAGGGATCGCGGTTCCACTCACCGATTGACCAAGAAGGGAGAGAAATTTATATGGACAGATGAGTGTGAGAAGTGCTTCCGGACTTTGAAGTCAAGACTTGTCTCGGCACCTATCTTGACCATCCCCGAACCAAACGTACCGTTCACTTTATATACGGGATGCTTCGGGGTTGGGTATCGGGTGTGTTCCGATGCAAGGAGAACAGTGATCGCTTACGCATCAAGACGATTAAAAGAGCATGAGAAAAACTATCCTACGCATGACTTGGAGCTAGCAGCGGTTATTCATACAATCAAGACTTGGAGACACTATTTGTACGGTGAGAAGTTTCGGATCAAGTCGGATCACAAGAGCTTAACGTATCTCTTCACTCGGAAGGATCCGAATATGAGACAGAGAGAAGATGGCTGGAATTGTTAAAAGATTATGATTGCGACATCCAAGTACCACCCGGGTAAAGCAAATGTGGTGGCCGACGCCTTAAGCGAGAAAGTGGGCATCGAAACCCGAGGCGGGACCGAGTACAAATGCCGCATTGTGTCTTTGCAGCCTCGAGTTCGATGGAAATTGATGAAGACCATATTATCGAAACTGCGAAAGATCCGGTTGAGCAAGGCTTGATTCATAAGTTCACTATGATGTTCGCCGCATTGAAGATCTCACCGAGCCTAATTGATGAAGTCAAGGTAGCAATCCTACAGGATCCATATCTCGGGACGGTGCGGGAAGACTTAGAGAAGGGTACGTGTAATCCCGACTTTACCTTGGAATCGGAGCAAAGTACTCAAGTATCGCGGACGGGTATGTATACCGAGAGCGAAGATCGCGATATCGAGGCCGAGTTATGACCGAAGCTCATTACACTCCATATTCGGTACATCCAGGAAGTACCAAGATGTACCATGATCTAAGAAGACTCTATTGGTGGAGAGGTATGAAAGCTGATATAGCTCGTTTCGTGTTTCAATGTCCGAATTGTCAACAAGTTAAAGCGGAGAGACAAAGACCCGCGGGTTTACTACAGCCAGTTACGGAACCCGCATGGAAGTGGGATTGTATCACCATGGATTTTGTCACCGGCCTACCTTTGACACCAAGGTCGGTGGATGCGGTTTGGGTTATAGTAGATCGGCTCACCAAGACATTTCGATTTATTGCGGTCGGACCTCGGTATACCATGGAGAAACGGCCAAGTTATATGTTGATAATATAGTCGGACTTCATGGCGTTCCAGAAAGTATAGTGTCGACAGAGATCCCCGATTTACATCGAAATTCGGGAAGGATTACGGAAAGCTATGGGAACAAAGTTGAAGTTCAGCACGACTTTCCATCCTCGGACCGGACGGACGGTCAGAGCGAACCATTCAAATTTTGGAAGATATGCTTCGAGCTTGTGCATTAGATTTCAAAGGAGCTTGGGATGAGAATCTATCACTTATCGAGTTTGCTTACAACAATAGTTATCAGGCTACAATTCAGATGGCCCCATATGAAGCTCTCTATGGGAGAAAATGTCGTACACCTCTGTTATGGAATGAAGTGGGGAAAGAAGAATTGTAGGACCGGAGTTTGTTGAAGAAACTTGCCGAGTGATTGATCGGATCAAAGAGAGAGTAAAGACAGCTCAAGTTCGACAAAAAGCACTATGCGGATAATCGACGTCGAGATCCGAGTTTGCAATGGGTGACAAAGTGTTCTTGAAGGTGTCACCGGTGCGAGGTCTGAAACGGTTTGGTAAGAAGGGGAAGCTATGCCCCAGGTATGTGGGACCATATGAGATATTGAATCGACGTGGTAATGTAGCATATCAATTGGCTTTACCACCATCAATGTCCAGCGTTCATAATGTGTTCCATGTATCATTACTGAAGAAGTATGTCAGAGATCCATCGCATATCTTGAGCGCTGATCCTCCAGACTTGACTGAAGACTTAACTTTCGAAGTGGTGCCTGTAATGCTCTCAAGTCGAAAAGTTCAGCAACTTCGAACCAAGGATATCCATTATGTGAAGGTACATTGGCGAAGCCAAAATGTGGAGGAAATTACTTGGGAAGAAGAGAGCGCGATGAGAAAGGAGTACCCTAACCTTTTTGACGATCAAGGTACGTTCAAATTTCGAGGCCAAAATTTCTTTTAAGGGTGGGGGAGTTGTAGTACCTACATGTAAATTTCGGGACGAAATTTCTTTTAAGGGTGGTGGAGTTATAAGACCCGCACTCGAAAACCCGGTCTAAACCTTGGTTTTGTGTCGTGACAGGTCTTCCGATCATCACCGAGCCGACGGGGCAAGCGGATAACAAACAGTGCGAAATCGGACCGAAGTCGACCAATTATACCTGATTTTAGGTATACCGGTCGATGGTACCGGATGATGGTACCGGTCGACCGGTATGGCCTGCCCAGCTATGTGCGGGAATTTGGAAATTAGTCTCTGCGGGTCCCGCTTTCCTGATTTCAAATCCTAGAAGTTTCCTAATCCTAGTAGGGTTACTAAACCCTATTTCTAGCCTATAAATACACCCTTAAACCCCTCAAATCCTTTCCATTGTCTCTCCCAAACCCTAGAGAAGAGAAAGAGCTTGGAAAGGAGAAGGAGCTAGGAAGGAGAAGGAGGTGCCGCCATTACTGTTTGACGAAGCTCTCGCTACGCTGTCAACGGTAAGTGTTTGAATCCCTCTTCTTACCCTATGATAGTTGTGTGGGTGGATCAATACCATGCAAAGTAGGTATTGATCTAAAACCCTAAATTAGCCAATAAACCCTAAGTTGCCGTCAAACCCTAGATTCGAGTTTCGAGATGATATTCATCGAAACGAGACTTGAATGAGTTGGGGATAGCTCTAACTCAAAGCCTAGACTTATCATGGATAGGAGAAACCCTGGAAATCCATGGAGGATGATCGACGGCAAATGAAGAACCCATGTATGGTCTTCCGGAGACATACCGGTCGACTATACCGGTTGCACATAGTGCGACCGGTATGTTGCGACCGCTACCTCTCGGGAGGTTATTCGTGGGGGACCGGCTGACCATACCGGTCGCCGTCTTCCCTACTGAGCCGCGACCGGTACATGCCACCGGTCAGCTCTGTGAGGGCAGTTTGTGATCTCTGTTGGTTTCCGACCAACATGAAACCCTAAATAATATATTCTAATGAAACCTAATATTATGTAGGACGCTGTGACTTGTCGTTTGGATCTTGTGACGTGGAGCAAGTAATCGAACGAGCGTCAGGTAAGGGAATCTGACCTAAACCTAATAATTAATGGACGAGAAATCGTTGTTAATCATTGAATATCTATGATGTGATGTTTGTGCATATTCACATGCCATCCTTTACTTTCGGTTATTATTATTGTTCATGCATTCATAGGATGTGATTGTTAGGCATGTGATTGTTTTCGTTGGTGTGTGGAGTGGGGCATGGGCCCTGGGATCGCTCTTCACACCGGCACCTTTTGTAGTATTCTATCTTAACATGCTTGGTACGGATAGGGTATCGGGGAAGATCGTGGTACGTTGGTCTCCGATATTGATGTTGTCCCGACCATCATTGGGTGGTACCGAGGATTCCGAGTCGACGCTGCCTTGTCCACGATGCTTTAGCTCTATCTCTATGCCGTAGGGGTGTCGTGTTGGGATAGGGTCTACCTGCGTATTGTTTCTATCCTAGTGGGTTAGTTGCGGATAGGGTATCGGGGGAGGTGAGGTTTAGGAGGTCTCCGACCCGGCCTGCACGCTCTAGCTCTATCTCTATGCCGTGGACGGCTGTCTTTGGGATAGAGCATACATTGTTGACATATAGGATTGGTTAGTTGCGAGCCCGGGTTTGCAAGCCCCGGCCGAGGGGGCTTAGGTACCGGTATGGGTAGAGTATCGGGGAGGTGCGGGTATACCTTAGCTCTATCTCTATTCCATGATGGGTGTTTGTGGGTTGGTGGTTGTGTGATTACTGTGCGACGCCACACACTCGTGTATAGAGGTGCGGGGGCCACCAAACCTTTCTATAGCACATTGCAAACTTAAAACCAGACCACAGCATAAAATGATTGTTACTCATGCATAATCTTGTGAAACTGTCTGATTGCCTTACCGAGCTGTGTTGTGTGCTCACCCTTTGTATATACATTGTTTTAGATCTGGATGCAGGTTATACTGTGGATGATTACGTAAACGCTCCGGCGTATGGTGGTGCTGCGGTGTTGGATGTACAGGCAGGACAAGACGAGCATGACGCTTCATGCGAGTGCCCTTTCTGCGTGTACCTGTGATTTGTTTTATTTATTTCAGTTATTTTTGTTTGTTATTAAGAGATGTAAAAGATTACTATTTTATGATTGAATTTGAATAATGGGATATTTATTTAAATTATCAATAGATACTCAGTTCATTCTATTTAAAGTCTTCCGCTGTATATTATATTCTGATTGTGGTTATGTGTAATTGGTTTGTATGGGTGGACACGGCCTATTCGAGATCCTGGTGTGAACCGTTGGTTCAATGACGGTTCACTCACACCGTTCTGGTTGGATCAGAATTGGGGTGTGACATCAATAGGGGGTAACCGATGGAAGGCGAGAACCAAGCGTATGGTCTTCTGGAGACATACCGGTCGACCATACCGGTTGCACTCTATGCGACCGGTACTGCGATTGGTACCTTCCGGGGACTGGTTTGTAGGGACCGATCGACCATACCAGTTGCAGGTTTCCCCACAGTGCTACGACTGGTACCTGTGACCGGTCTGCTCTATGAAGAGTGTTTTTAACCCAGTTGGTTTTTCGACCAATGTAAACCCTAGGAAAACTATTCTAACTAAACCCTAATATCGTGTCGGACCTTGTGCTAGCACGTTTGGATACTGTGACGCGGAGCAAGCTATCAAATAAGCGTCAGGTAAGGGAATCGGACCTAAACCCTAATAATCTAATAAACAGTAAAACGTTGTTAATATCCATGATTTTATGGTATGATGTTTGTGCATACTCGCATGTCATCTTTTACTTTCAGTTATTATTATTGTTCATGCATACTCGCTATGCTAGGATGTGATTGTTAGACATGTGATTATTTTCGTTGGTGTGTGGAATGGAAAGGACTGGAGGTATGGGATCATTCCTCACACTAGCACCTTTCGTATCGTTCTGTCTTAGCATGCTTGGTAAGGGTAGGGTATCAGGGGGAGGAAGTGGCACTGTGGTCTCCGGCCTGGCCACTGGACCCTAGCTCTATCTTTATGCCATAGGGAGCTGTGCTAGGACAGGGCCTACTGTGATGACATATAGGATTGGTTAGTTGCGAGCCCAGTTTACAAGCCCTCACCAATAGGGGCTTACGTGTTGGTATGGTAGAGTATCAGAGGCGGTGTTGGCGGTGTTTGGTCCAAATGCCTTAAGTTTATCTCTATTCCATGATAGGGTGCATGTGGGACGACAGTGGTGTTTGATATATTGGGCGGCTTCACAGTTGTGTATAGAGGTGCGGTGGCCGTTAATCATTTCTATTGCACATTGCAAACTTAAAACTAGACCATAATGTGAATGTTACTCATGCATATGTTTGATGCATTGTTTGATTGTCTTACTGAGCTAAGTTGTGAGCTCACCCTTGTGTACACATTTTTTTTAGATGTTGATGCAGGTTATACTGTGGAGGACTATGGATGCTCCGACGTATGGAGGTGTTGCTGCTTTGGATGTGCATGCAGGAGAGGACAAGCATGACGCTTCATGCGAGTGCCCTTTCTGTGTGTACCTCTAGGAGTTGATTTTATTTATTTTAATGATTTTTGGTTGAAGATATAATTGATGTAAAGATATTTAATTAAGTTTCAGTATTTGAATAATTGGATATTTATTTAAATTTATCAATAGATCACTCAGTTCATTTTATTTAAGACTTTCGCTGTGTTTTATTGTATTCTGATTATGGTTATGTGCAATGATTTGTATGAGTAGACACGGTCTTATTGAGATCCTGGTGTGAACCATTGGTTCAGTGATGGTTCACTCATACTTCTGGTTCAGCCAAAATTGGGGTGTGACAATATTAATTAGACTCCCACTGAATAACTGGTTTAGGTAATTAATTAAGCCCACATAAATCTAACAATCTCCCACTTGGGCTACATTAATTACAAAACCACCATTAATCAATGTGGCCATGGAATCTGACACACTAAATTGTCACTAACTTTGATACATCCATCAAGCCTACCACAGCAACCAACAACGAAAAATACACCTGAATATACGATGTACAACCTTTTGTCACTCACAAGAGAGGCCTACTTAATACATGAATCACCTGCAATAATGAATGAAAGTAAACTCTCATGCAAGTCCAAACTTGATTAAAGAACCTTTAATCAAAATTCCCCAAAACCTTTATGGGCAATAAAACATGATATTTAAATAAAATGGAAGCAAAATACCATACATTGGCTAGACACCGCCTGCATTCTTCGACTAACTACTATTTTGTACTTTCTTGCTAAATACCGTCTTGTACTTTTTGACTAATATTATCTCAATAACCCCGGTTGAATATTGCCTTGTTACAATGGCTGAATATCGCCACAATTCTTTAACATGTCAAACACATAACTATGTAAGAAAAATAGTAATAATACAAATACTAAATCAAACAAAACCATGTTAATAAAACTGTGCCCATCAAACCATGATCAATACAATCAAACACAGACAAACAATGTCAATATATAAACATAAAGAGTTTCCCACTGATTAAGTATATCAAAAAACTCATACTGATTCTTAGATATTTGGCTACTTAGTCCCAGGATCTTTCAACAATACGTCTCTCTTTTAAGCAAGTATAAACAAACTTATTAAAGCTCCACTCTCTTACACTACCATTACCTATCATAACTGGTATTTAGTGAGTTAAGTCATTAAACTATCTCTCCCCTTTTATTTTAAAATTACCAAATTTTTCATTGGATTTATCTTAGATAATCTATTTACAATGAATTCCATCTGAATGCTACTACACAAGACCTCATGGACAGAATACCTTATAGATAAAGAACACTTCTCAAATAATACATTTAAGTCAAGTAATCCTAGACCAATTTTTAATCCTTTCATATCATCTTGTTTGTGAATTAACAATCATGATAACAACTCAAAATAATGCCAAAAAATAATGAGACATGCATGATTAATTTACACAAAGTAAAGCAACACTTATAATTTGAATATATACAGGCAAATCATCTCTATGAGAGTTAACCAAACTACATACTCATCCTTTGGGATAAAGTATGCATCAGTCCTTTCGATAGTTGTGCAATAACTGTGAAGGGATAATGACTCTCGAAAATTCCACCACATTTGGGTAGATGAAATCCCTAAAGTCAAGATCCTTCAACCATGTGCGTGAGTTTCATATAATCTTTGACAATGCCACCTTTGGATGGACAGTGCCACTCCTTGTTGTATCCATAAAGTGGGAGTTTATGATAATGTCACTTTTGGGTGAGCACTATACTTTTTTGCTATAGCTTGTAAATGCATAAATATTAGATTTAAACATATTATGATAGAACTAAGTGTGCCACTTTGGTTGTCCCATAAAATCTTTACATAACAGCTACAAACCAATATGAATAAACTTGGACAATGCCACCTTTGGAAGAATACTGCCATTTTGTGAAGCATTTACAAACATAGACACCTGAAATTTGAACACATCATAATAAAACAAAGTTTCCACTTTGGTGGTTACACCAAGTTCCACCATGATATGAACAAATCCTAACCTACAACTCTTTTGGGTTATTTTACTATGAATGTTTCATTAACACAACTTTACAAGTCTAAACATTCATATAAATATGCATATTAGCTCAACAGTCAATTTGGCACAATAAATTTAAGAAAAATCAACAGAAACACTACAAAACAGATCCCCATAGGGCATTTTTTTTATGATAACACACTATATGTATCAAATATATCAAAATATATACCAGATTGAAGATCATCGAAAATGGAGTATATTACAAAAAATAGCAGTCTAAATGGACCTCCCACACGCTCGTACGCGTGGATTAATTCCCCAAGTTTAAAATCTATAATTATACAGGTTTTTATTATCTTGGCTGGTATTATCTTGGCTGGTTTGGTTCTGACTGGGCCAGTTTGGCATAGGTCAGTTTGGTCAGGGTTGGATCAGTTCAAACTAAATTGAATATATTCTAACCTTTTTTTTTAATATGATACTTTGGTTCAAACTAAAAATCGAAAGGTCTGAGTTACTTTCAACCGTCGATCTGGTCCATCGGCTCGACCACGGTGTAACCCGATTTACATAGCTGGGTTTCTAGGTCAAAATTCCTAATTATTGGGTCAGTGTCTCGGGTCAAGAAAAAGGTCTGCGGGGTGGGTTACAGGGTTGACCAGTTAAGGCACACCACTGGGTTACCAGGTTAACCTGAATACATGGTATTAGGTTCAGGTCTGAGTTGACCCAAGGCCAAGGCCCAGGTCCTATCAAGGTTGGGCTCAGGCTGGCCGAGTCACACGTGTGTCTCCCACATGCTACAAAGTCTGGTTTTTTTGGGTGGAATTGGACCAAGCCAGATCACTACTAAACCCGTTTTTCGAGTTAACCCGACGATGATCAGGTCAATGCTGCTAAGTTTTTTTTTTTAAAATTCCTTCCCCCAAGTAAGATCCACTAGTAGCTACCGTCAACGAGTGGCGGTACCTCTGGAGGCCGGCGTTGGTGATTTTTATATAGTTGGCATCATCATTATGAGATTTTTCCAATGATATATAGCATGACCTGTTTCATCAATTGAAAAATTTTCGTCGGTGGAAAACCTCTGACAGATTCGATCCAAATTCAAGAAATTCATCTCTTTTAATTTAATCATTCACTACAAGTCTTTATAATCAATCCCCATTGATCCTAGGTCTGTATGGTTGGCTCTGATATAAACTGTTGACTTTATGTGAATAGGGATTCAACTATTCCCATCCCAAACCATACAATTACCATAGAACACAATAGAGAAGCTATAATTTATGAATCATAAAGGCATACCTATCTATGAAAGCTGATTTTCTCTACGCTCCAAGATTTGATCGAAATCCTTCAGTTACAGTCTTCCACAACCTTCAGAGGATATCCTCAATCTCTTACCAAATGGGTGCAGAGAGATCTCTTCACTAACTGTGGCTGTAGGGACTCTAACTCAGTATTTATAGAATACTGTCGTAACCCTAATACCCTTCCCATAATAGAATTAGGATTACCAAACTTATTTCATACCATGTAATGAACCAACCAAATTGGTTTTACTACGTTAATTAGACTCCCATTGAATAACTAGTTTAAGTAATTAATAAAGCTCACATAAATCTAACAGTACCTAGGTTGTATTTAATCCCAAGTGTTATAGAAATCATCTTCTTTTTTTTTGTAAGAAAATCATCAACTATTAAAAAGTTGAAACCATGTGCAATAAATTACCAATGGTGAAATCATTATGAGGCCATGACTTAGTTTTGGTAAGCTAAAATGGACCTTATATGAATATCTGGTGTACCATAATAATGGACTAAAATGGACCTTATATGAATATCTGGTGTGCCATAATAATTAACTCAAACAATTGATCAAATGTCCAAGGCCATTAACCTTAGAATTGCCTTACAAAGCCATCTGAAATGAGGGCCTAGATGCCAACTACTGGCTAGGAGGGTGACCCTTAGGTCGACTAGCATAGGTGGTTTTGCTTACAAGTGGGTTGGTCGATGGACAATGGGCAGTTGATGGTGACTTTATGAAATCTCCAATTGTTCAGATGGACAATGATATATCAACCTTGAGTTTATCCAAAAGCATCTAAAAGATATATCAACCTTGAGTTTATCCAAAAGCATCTAAAGAGCATCATTTTTTCATATGGACGTTAGGTGGTTGACTTTGAGATTGACCGGCCATCTTTCCAAGACTAAAGTTCCTAAGCCTTTTTTGAAGCAGTCAACCAGACCTATGGATAGAGGTTGGTCAGCCTAAGTTGTCAACAATTGTCTGACTTAAGAGCTAGTTCATAGAAAACATTAGGTGACTGGACGATAACCTGCGTGGAGCAAGATCAGATGACTAACCAGATGGAGGGTGATCGACCGACATGCCTCTGGTTTTGCCATATTTATCTCAAATGGCCTATTAATTGATTGGGTCATTTTGGCTATAAATAAAGGTCGTTCTAAGGGACAAAAAATACAATACGTCAATACCAAAAGGTGGTGAAAGCTTGAATATCATTGTGTTAATCCTTAAGCATTTGAAAATGTCTTAAGCATATATTTATATATCAACCTACATGTAGGTTTGAGTATCTAAACTCCTTTTTTGTATATCTTTAGATACTTGGTTTATTGCTTTATTGTAATTATTATGGATTGGGATAGAAATACCTTGTTGTTTGATAATGTGGGTGATTATTACTTGTGGGGTTGAGTTATCCAAAACACTCCGATATGTAGTGACCCAAAGGTCAAAACTATTGTGTGCGATTGCATGTGATCCAAAACTCTCTAGTTCATAGTGATCCAAGGGATAATACTATTGTATGGTTATGTTCTATCACACCCCACTCCCAAAACACCAGGGTTATGTCTAGGGTGTTTACCGCAGACCTAATCAACCACTAGGATCTCGATATAGTTGTACCACATCACATCAACACATCACATAATACTCACCATAATCAGAGTAACAAGAAAATCAGTGGAAGACGTATATAGATAATCAGAGTTATAGTTTAAAATGATGGAATCAAACTGGTAGCATTTACATAATGTGTGTTATCTGTATCAAAAGTTGAACAATACATAATATCAAATATATAACTCTATAACACCAAAATGCATAAAAAATCTATGGGCACTAGGTCTAATAACAAATGTCTCAACAATGATGCATGGCTACCATAGGCACAAGAATCACACATGTAATCAGAGGCATGTGCCTCAGAATCCGGGTCCTCCTTAAACTTGTTGTAGTCAGTTACAATGAATGGAGCATCCAAGTAAGCAATAATAACATCACCTGCACTAACATCTGAAAAGAAACACATAGGTGGAGGTGAGCTTCAACAAGCTCAGCGAGGGGATTGTTAACGTGCAAACAATCAAGATGTGATAAATGAATATGTTAATTAAGATAGGTTCTTTGAACTACAAGCAAAATATTAGGTATTGCCCAACCTATAGGAATCGAACCCAACCTTAATGTAGGCCCCATTCTAGCGTCTCGATTATGAACACATCGGTACATACCAGACACCATCCTCGATACCTGAACGAACCTCTACAATGAAGGGGGTGTATTATGTGATACATGGCTGACACTCTCCCGACACCAAAATGAACTTAACCTTGAAGGGAGAGCATATCGCCAATTACTAGACATGTTTGATACACTTCCAACACTGGATGAACACTTGGCCATGAAGGAACATACAACATCCATGTCCATACCCTTTCTTAACTAGGTCTACACCAACACATAACTCCCTGTTGGGAGGAGTGCAATCACCACCACCTAGCCGGATACAATTCTACATGAGAATAACCAATTCAAAGCATAAGTTGTACACCTGTGGGGATCATAATATCAGAATTCCCATTAACCACACCGGACTCTACACAAGCAAAGTAAACATCCAACATCCAACACCAATCAATAATCAATATGAGATAATAATAAGCAATTGATATAATGAAAATGCATGACAATGTCATTGCAGTAATAAGATAACATATGTACAATTATATATAGCATTAGTATGACATGTTCACAAGTGACAACTATAAACAATCTATAAAACAATTCTAGACAAACCTACTCACCTCTACAGTGCGTATAACTAGACCTTCGATCGCACGTGAGTTACCCTATGAAAATACCCCTAATTAAAGCTTTATCAAAACATGTTAAATTTAAGTAATTAACGATAAGTATGAAGTTCCAAAAATTCCTGAGAGTTGTAGTGATTTTTAGTCAAAAGTACCTTTTTTTGAGTTGCAAGCCATCGGTTAATGGATTTGCCGGTTGGTGAAGCCAATAGCACCTGAGATTCTGGACAAAAACTTTTAGAAGTTACCAATTAATGCTATTAGTTATTGGGCATGACAGCTAGGATCATCTGGTAGGATTCCTATGTTAAATCTTAGCCTTGGATCATCCACAAGATGATGCTACCGATAACGGGTTGGGCGAGCGATAGGAATTTTTTCTCACTTTAAGAAATTGGTTTTCAAACCAAACCTAAGGGGATTTCATCTTAATTCCTTCTATGATCTTCCCAACTTAATGGGAAATACTAAGGGACCAGTTTATGGTCTTTTAGGTATCATTAACCCCATTGAAATCTTGGGGTTCAATGAATCCCAGGCTAAGGTTTCCTATCCTAGGTCATTCCTATGCTGACAAGCTAGAAGGGAACACTCCCTAAGCTAATGTAGACTAGGGCATCAATTCCTAAGTTCCAAACCCTAGGTTCCTAGGTCACTACTTAAATTAGAGGGTTGATGGAAGAATTTCAAAAGGTTTAGGATAGGGGTCTTATGTGAGAACTGCACCCCAACAATCATCCCATTGATCGAATTATTACCATTGTAGGTCTTTCAAAAAGTGAGCATCAGAATTTGAGCCAGAGCTGAGTATGCTATACTACCTCTAGGTAAGCATGCATAACCCTTGTATATTATTCAAAGGTAAAACTATTGTAGACAAACATAGTTCGGACCCCTAGGTTGGACCAAATGATTAGAAATCATTTTCTAATCAAGACATTGTATTTTATGTCTAATCAAAGGCTTCAATCGGAGGGTCCATCCTCCGGTAGAGATTCCTTCGTTTGAGCTTAGGTTTTAATTGAATGGATGCACTTTAAGGCATTTTTTTCCCTTAAATAATTGGAGTGGGTTCATAACATACTCCTAACAACCAAATTCTTAGAAAACTCCTTTAGGAGACCTTTGGAGCTTATTCCTCCACATTCTTTCTCTCTTTCTCTCTCTTCTTCAACCCAACCGCCATTGGAGAAGTTGTTGTGCATTAAAGAGGACTACTACTATAAGACCCATACTCAACTAACCTGGTCTAATCGTGTCGTGACAGGTCTTCCCATCATAATTGACTCGAGTGAACCAACCAGGTGAAGAAACCACAAAGCTTGGTATGGAATTTTTCCTCTCATAGTTTGTCCAATAGGACAAATGAGTTTGTCCAATCTGTGGATTGGGTGACCGGGCAGTAGACCAGTCAAGCCCAAAAATCGACTCCTAGTTTAGGAAAGTTTCTAAGTTTGGTTAGGACTCATTCCTAATTAGAATCTTACTCTCAATGGAAGGTTTCCCTTTATGTAGGGGATGTGCTTTCACTTCCTCCTACTCTTTTGATCACTCACAAATCCTAGAACTTGGTGGAAGAGTAGAAAATAAGGAAAGAGAAAGCTTGGGAGAAAGGGAGAGAAGCTCTGCAGAGAGGAATTGTTGTTGGTATCTAGCCCGTAGCGTCGAGGAACCAACGGTAAGTCCTTTGTCTCTGTAGAAGGTTAGCTTATGTTAGGGTTTAGGATTTGTGACCACAATGTTGGTAGGTTGGATCCAATATCATGATGTCGAACCCAAGAACTTTCATAGAACCCTATAATAAATTGTAGCTGTTAGGGTTACATTGAGTGACTAAATCTAATGACTGATGGCCATAGAATGGATTTAGGATGAATCCCATTGAGAGCCCAAGTATCGGCTTAGAAAGAAAACAGACTGGAAGATAACCGAGAGCACGAATTAGGGGTTGTCCGATCCTATGACCGGTTTGATAAATGTCAGACCGGACAAGTGACCGATCACTCCGGGAAGTATGACAGGCTTTATTCCGATGGCTGACTGGTAGACCAATGCACAACATGACACATGATCGGATATTGTTCTGGAAGGCTTAATTGCCAGACCAGACAGTTAGTCTGAATACTGAAACCTTATTGGAATGAAACCCTAATTAAGTTCTATTAATTTTTTAGGCTTTCAATCAATTCAAGATAGTCTTTAAAGCTTGAGAAAGGAACAAATATCACCTAATAGGTGAGGGACAAGACCTAAACTAACTAACTAATAACAAACTACCTTTTTAATTTCTGTTTCATTACCTGTTACCATGTTCTGTTAATTGTGCATATAACATGTCATCCTATAATTGTTATATCTATTACCTTAGTGGACTTAGTACGTCACAGGGTATTAGGAAGAGTAATCACGGTGTGGGCCCTAGCCTAGCCAGTGAACTCTAGGTCTATCTTTGTGAGCATATTGAAGGATGCTGCGGTAAGGCCTTGGATACACTTTGATGAGATCTAGGATTGGTTAGTGACGAACCTAGTTTGCAAGCCCTCACCAGGGCATATGTATTGGTATAGAGTAGAGTATCAAGGGGTGTTGGCAATGTGTGATCCATCAGGCTTTAGCTCTATTTCTATCTTGTAGTGAGTATTGTAGGGTGATAGCGATGTGTGATCCATTGGGCGTGCTCATACTCTTGTGTATGGAGGTGTGGTTGTAGCCTATCCTTGCCATAGCACGTTACAAACTTAAACTAGACCCAAGATATGAATATGACATCATGCATATGTTTGCTTCATTATTTTGTTCTCACTAGGCTATGTTGTAAGCTCACCCTACGTATATGTTTCTTTTTAATTGATGATAGAGGTACCATCGTAGAGGACTACATCGATGCACCGTCTTATGGACGTGTGGTAGCCATGGATGCGCAGCCAGTGGAGGACGTGGATGATTCGTCATATGAGTGCTTTAATTGTGTTTACTCTTAGGATTTTGTTTTAAGTTAGATTATGTGACTTGTAATAGTTTATTATTTTATGTTCTGGTAGACTTGAGATAATTGGTTTATTTACTACTTATCATTGTAGACTCTCAATTACAATATCAAGTTCAACTCACCAATACTATGATGGGAGATCCATTCTTACCAATCTACTACCTACAGAGCCAAGTCTCTTACCTTAGGTTCCTTGCTGTAGAGAGTTGAAAACCGTCGGCAATAGCTTCTCTGCAACCTTCTCCAAGCCTTCCTCTCTAAGTCTCATTCTCTTTCTTCTCCTCTTTCTTTTTCTCTTAGTTTTAGGGTTTGAGATTGATCCAAAAGAGTGAGAGAGAGAGTAGAGGGACGTCCCTTATATAGAGTAAAAACCTCCATATAGAGTCCTCTCTCAGTTAGGAGAGAGACCTCATCAAATTTAAAAAGTTTCCTAAATACCAAGTTAGATCTGGGTTTGACCGGTCGACTCTGTGGTTGTAAATTTCATCGACCGCACAATCTAAAAGTGTCGACCACACAACCCAAATTGATTGGTTTGACTTTAAATTTTGACTGGTTGACCACACAAGTTCAAGTAGTTGACCATTCAACCAAAATTGACTATTTTAGCATTATTTTGCTTACATGGTATTGTGGTTATTTCATACGATTGGTTGGCTATAATGGGAAGACTTGGCACAACACGGTTAAGTCGAGTTAGTGGAGTGCGGTTCTTATAACTCCCCCCCTTAAATAAATTTTACCCTCGAAATTTATACATACCTTCTGAGTCGAAAAGGTGAGGATATTGATCCGCATAGCATTTTCCTCTTCCCATGTTATTTCTTCCACATCTTGGTTTTTCTAGGTAACCTTAACATAATAGATGTTGCGGTTGCAAAGACGTTAAACGTTCCAACTAGTGATCTCAAATGGCATCACTTCAAACGTCAGGTCTTCATTCAAATCCGGTGGATTCGCAGTCAAAACGTGTATAGGATTTCTAATGTAGGTCTTCAATAGCGAAATGTGGAATACATCATGTACACCAGACATGGATAGTGATAGTGCAAGCTGGTATGTTACCTTACCATGCCTTGCCAAAATCTCATTAGGTCTAATATATTTGGGACATAACTTTCCCTTCTTTTCGAACCGCTTAAAGCCACGCATAAGTGATATTTTTAAGAATACCATGTCACCTACAATGAATTCAAGGTCTCGACGTCGGTTATCTGCATATTTGATGATTTTGAGCTATCTTCACTCTTTCCTTGATTATGTCTACCACTTGACAGGTTTCCTCTACAAATTCAGGTCCGACGATTCTTCTTTTACCAATTTCTTTCCAAAATAAAATAGTTTTGACATTTTTTACCATACAATGCTTCATAGGGTGACATCTGTATAGTAGCTTGGTAGTTGTTGTTATAAGCGAACTTGTTCAATGGTAACTTTTCATCCCATACTCCTTAAAAATCAATTACACAGGCTTGAAGTATATCTTTTAGAATTTGAATGGTTTGCTCCGACTGTTTATCAGTTTGAGGATGAAATGCTGTACTGAATTTCAACTTCATTCCCATTGCCTTCTACAATCCTTTCCAAAATTTTAAAGTAAAGCGTGGGTTTCTGTCTGACACAATACTCTTAGTTACTCTATGTAATCTACAATATTATCCACATATAACTTGGCTAGTCGCTCCAAAGTATATTGAGGTTGTATAGCAACGAAATGAGCTGTCTTGGTAAGGCGATCGTTAATCACCCAAATTGCATCAACTTACCTGGGAGTCAATGGTAAACCAATAATTAAGTCCATGGTGATGCAATCTCATTTCCAGGCTGGTTCAGGTAGCAGTTGTAGTAAGCCCACAGTTCTTCACCTTTCTGCCTTTACTTGCTAGTAGTTCAGACAGTAAAACACATGCCTAGCCACATCAGCTTTCATTCCTCTCTACCAGTATAACCTCTTCAGATCATGGTACATTTAGTACTTCTGGGATGTACCAAGTATGGTGTGGAATGAGCTTTTAACATAATTCTTTGTCGAAGGTCTGAATCTTCGCTTTTAGGTATACATAATGTCACACCCCAATTCCGCACTATTCAGAATGGTGTGATGAACTGCTAATAAACTGACGGTTCAACCAGGATCTCAAATAGGCTGT
Organism: Protea cynaroides; assembly: GCA_028583415.1. Classification (NCBI taxonomy): domain Eukaryota; kingdom Viridiplantae; phylum Streptophyta; class Magnoliopsida; order Proteales; family Proteaceae; genus Protea; species Protea cynaroides. Next base: position 20,530,133 of record CM053269.1, read on the forward strand.
ATCCATTTGCTTAAACCATACACATCCATAACTATAATCAGAGTAAATAAATAATAGCAAAAGTCTTATATATTAAATGAACTGAGAGTCTAAAGATGATAACATAAATTAAGTATTCAATTATCTCCAAAAGGATACTAAGATATAAAATAAAATATTTATTCAATTACATCGTCTGTATAAATTGAATAAGATCTAATCGAAAATACAAGAGTTGCACTCGCATGACGAATCATGCGACTCCATCATAACTTTAGGGTCCATCGCCACTGCATGTCCATACATCGGAGCATTTATATAATCTTTTACGGTTGTACCTGCATCATCAACTAAAAACATTCGACGTCGAAAGGGTGAGCACACATCACGGCTCAGTGAGCAAACATAACAATGCAACAAACATATGCATGCATTCAATTCATATCTTTGGTCTGGTTCATAAGTTTGCAATGTGCTATAGAAAGGTTCGGTGGCCGCCTCACCTCTATACACAGGGTGTGTAAGCCCACCCAATGGATCAAAGACCATTGTCATCTACATCCACCCCACCATGGAATAGAGATAGAGCTAAAGTGCTTAGGATCGCACTGCATTACACTTCCCTTGATGCTCTACCTATACCAACACGTAAGCCCCTGTTGGCGAGGGCTTGCAAACTGGGCTCGCAACTAACCAATCCTAATGTCAAACAGTGTATCCAAGGCCTCACCCCAGCATCCCTCAATATGTCCATAGAGATAGAGCTAAGGCCCCCAGACAGAGTCAGAGACTACACGGTCCGAGACTACCTCCCCTAATGCCCTACGACGTAATAGTTCTGCTAAAGTAATGGCGATACGACGATGTCAGTAGACAAGACTTGAGTAGAGATAGAGCTATAGTTTGGTGACCAGGATGAACCACAGTGTCACGTCCTCCCCCTGATGCTCCACTCGCATCAAGTACACTAACCGCATACATACATTCACATGCCTATTCCTAGCATCATCATCAACATCGTATCATAAATAAACATTAAATATGCATGAATAGTAATAACATGAATATTGGATGACATGTGATATGCACATTACAATCATACAAGCATAGAATCATTCATGGTATTTGACTCAATAAACGAAAATAGTTTATTATTAGCCAATTAGTTTAGGTCTTGTTCCCTCACCTTTGATTGAGTCTAGATCCTTGTTCAAGCTTTATGAATCACCTTTAAATCACTAGAAAGGCCTAACAAGTCGATAGATTTTAATTAGAATTAATTCCAACAAATTTAGATCAGCTGAAATCGTAGGGTCGCAGGTAGGGCAGCACCTAGGGTCGGTTACCAATGGACCCTAGGGTGTAGGGTCGGACGTGGGGACGATTACCAATCGACCCTACGTGCGACCACACCCTCCCTAGGACTTCCCGAGGGCATGTGATTGATCCTGTGGTCTCGTAGGTCCATTCTATGATTGTTCTATGGCTCATAACTATGATTTTTACACTTTTTCCATTGCTTATGATGATTACTTCCATGGATTCCTGTGGAAATCATCTATGGATGGATGATTTGGGTTTCTTAATCCTAACTTCTTCATAATCCATTCTAGGCTCTTAATTTATGAAGGGACTTAGATTCATACCTGAAGTTGGCTGAGATTCAGAGGTTTCTCTGAACTTCCTCATCTTCCTTAGTCTTTTCTTCAATTTTCCTTCTCTTCTTCTTTTCCTTCTCTTTCTCTTTTCTCACTTTCAATTAGGGTTTTAAAAGGAGTGAAAGAGGCTAAGGGATGTCCTATTATAGAGAAAAACCCTCCAAAATAAGTCCCATTGAGTTTATGAAAGAACCCCTCAGAATTAGGAAAGTTTCCTAATTTACGATTTCTGTCTGTCATCGTAGGGTCAGACGTAGGGTCGCAAGATCCATCGATCCTACGTTTTTCTAGTCATGCGACCCTACGACTAGAAAATCATAGGTTGGACTTCTGTTGAGGTGGGGTCGACCCTACCTGTTTAAGCATGCGACCCTACCCTCACATTTACTGTTTTTGGGTCAGACTCATACATGGTCTTGTGATTTTCTTCACTTACTTGGTCCACTTGGCTCGACCATGATAGGTAGACCTGGTACAAGGTGTTAAGACCGGTTAGTTCGATATGGGTCTTACACATAATCTTCCTTTGTATCTTAGTACTCCTTCCGTATCCAAGGTAAAATCAGGGTTTAGCTTACCATTTTTCTGGTCTTCTTGCATAATCCTTAGGTAAGGATCCTATAGGATTGTTGTTTTTACCTCATCTGTTAGGTCAGGTAAAATCTTCAATGTGGCGAACTGGAGTATGAACTTATTGACAAGACCTTGCTCTACCAGGCCATTAAGAGACTCGATTATGTATGCTCTTCGTCCCAATCAGATGCTATTGTTGTAAGGCTTAATTCAGCATTGGTTCTAGGTCCTCCATCGGATTTCAATACCCCTTTTCTGCTCAATGCATCTGTCACTACGTTAGCCTTCCCCGGATGATATTGAATATCATAGTCATAATCCTTCAAGAATTCTAACCATCTTCTTTATCTCATGTTCAACTCTTTTTGGTTAAAGAAATGGGTGAGGCTCTTGTGATCTGACTTGATCTGAAACTTCTCACCATACAAATAATGTCTCCATGTCTTGATCACATGAATTACCATTGCTAGCTCCAAATCATGAGTAGGGTAATACTTCTCGTGCTCTTTTAATTGTCTTGGAGCATAAGAAATCTCCTGCTCACCTTGCATCAGAACACATCCTAAACCCAATTTGGAGGCATCGGTATACTGGGTAAATGGTAGCCCTGGTACAGAAATGGTCAAAACGGGAGCTAATATCAACTTCGACTTCAAGGTTTGGAAGCATTTTTCACATTGATTAGACCAAATAAATTTTTTTCCTTTCCTGGTCAGCTTGGTGAGGGGCACAGTGATTCTAGAGTAATCCCCCATGAACCTTTCGTAGTATCCAGCTATCCCCAGGAAATTTTTAATCTCAGCAACATTCTTAGGTGCTTTTCATCCTATGATTTTTTTTTATCTTATATGGGTCTACTTTTATCCCTTTTGACGACACCATGTGGCCCAAAAATGCCACCTCGTTTAGTCGAAATTCACATTTCTTGAATTTAGCATAAAGCTTTTCCCATTTAAGCCATTGTAAGGCTGCTTTAAGATCCGTCGCATGAGTCACCTTATCCTTGGAATAAACCTGTATCATCTATGAAGACTATGACCGAAGTATCCAACATGTCATGGAATACTCGATTCATGAGCTCCATAAAAGATGCTGATGAATTGGTTAGCCCAAAAGACACAACCAAGAACTCATAATGTCCGTACCTGATTCTAAAAGTAGTCTTTGGAATGTCGCCATCCTTTATCTTCAACTGATGATATCCAGATCGTAGATCAATTTTGAAAAACACCTTAGCACCCTACAGCTGATCAAACAAATCATGTATCCGAGGTAGGGAATATAGATTCTTGGTCGTGAGCTTATTCAATTCTCGGTAGTCTATATGCAGTCAAATACTATCGTCCTTCTTCTTCATGAACAACACTAGCACTCCCCATGGTGAGATACTCAGCCTGATAAAACCCTTGTCTAATAACTCCTGTAGGTGAGTCTTTACTTCCTTCAATTTCATATGAGCCATCTTGTAAGGTGCATTAGACACATGTGTCGATCCTAGCAGCAAATCTATGATGAACTCAGTTGCTCGATTAGGTGGCAACCAGGGTAAGTCTTCAGGAAACACTTCTGGAAACTCTCTTACCACTTCAATACCCTTATCCATAGCACTTCTTTGGTAATGTCTACTATAAATACCAGATATCCGATTCCACCCTTTTTGGGGCATCTCTTCTCCTTGAGTTGAATCAATCTCTGTCACCTAGAACAAAAGATTTGAACACAATAATTACAGTAATTTATCGCTCGTTTTAGGGAAGCATTAAAGGAAGTAGTGGCCTAGGCGAAACCCCTACGGGCCAGGATATGAGGAATTCCTAAATAAAAAGGCAAAGTCCGGTATTTGACGAAGATCTTTCTATCAATAGATAGGAATGAGTGTTCGATATAGGGTATCAATAGATAGCTGCTCTTTCTCTTACATTTTTTTTTAGAGAGAGCAGATATAACGATAATGATAAAAAAGAAATTCGGGAGATGATAAAGGATACATAGACATCTAAAGGGATTTTCCGCCCCTACTAGTAAAGGGCTTTTCGCCGTAGCTTGCGGAAGAGGGCATTTCCATCGCGAAGGATTCAATCCAGCCACAGGTTCCCCTACGGCTACCTTGTTACGACTTCACCCCAGTCGAAAAGCCCACCGTGGTATGCGCCAATAAGACCACCATCAGGGCTCATGGCAGGGACTGTTGCTATTGTGTGATTGCAACACCCGAGAAGCACCCACGGTCTGACATTTCACCACAAGGACCGATCTTTTGTCACTCATGCGGTCCATTTTCGACCATGATGGAGATGGGAGAGTGATGCCTCCACCGAACTGTAGTACGGAATCATCCCCAAAGATCTCGGTCAGAGCGGGCATATGCCAAACGTGAATACCCACCGGAAGCCACGGGCAGAACACCTGGTAGAGAGACCCAATCTTGAGTGAAATAAATACCGCGACTTCGGTCTTTTTCAATAAAATCATCACGTAGTAAATCAACAAAGCCCAAGGTGATTTCTCTTTCCCCTTCAAGTTTACCTACTACGGTCAAAAAGAACTCTAGCGGGTACGTCAGCTATGTTTACAATACCTGTAGTCTAGGTTTAGTCTATATGCTCACACAAGGTATAGTAATAAAGAAAGGTTTGGTCATACCTGTGACCATATCAGGTGATGCAGTAACTTCTTCAGCAGTTACCGCATAGACTTTTCCTTGGTGTGTCTACTACCTAGGGTTGGGGCAGCTCCTTGAATAATGTCCCGTTTGATCATAGTTAAAGCACTTGATGTTAGCAGTCACATGCCTTGGTTGAGGTAAAACTCTTTAGATAGGTTTAGCTGCACCATTATTATTCTATGGCCTAAAGGACTTAAAGGTCTTAGAATTCCCTCCAGTAAATGAGTTTCCATTAGGCCTCTCACACCACGGTTCTGGGCAAAGTAACTTTCCTTCTTGCTTTATTCTAGTACTCAAGTGATCTGCACAGCTTTATTATATATCTTATTTTCCAATCCCAGCACATGCTCTAGAATACTACCCCATAGTCCCATGATAAACCGTCGGGTCTTGGTATCCTCATGCATACTAGTGGGAGTAAAGAAGAATAACTCTTCATAATGCTACTGGTAAGCATTTACAGACATTTGACCTTGATACAGACTTAAAAATTCCTTCTCCATCTGATCTCTGAAGCTTCTAGGAAAATACTTTTCAAAGAAGGCTTCTTTGAAGATAGCCCAAGTCAGATGGGTGTGCTTGGTTAGAAGATAACTTCGAGTGGACTTCTACCAATGATTTATATATCCTTTTAGGATGAAGGTAGCACATAGTTCCTTCTCCTCTTCAAAAATGGTCATCATCAAAAAGTTCTTCTCCATTTCGTCAACCCAGTGGGCTGGCCATAATGGGTCTGATGGCTTACCCTTGAACTCCTTCGATTTCATCTTTAGAAAACGCTCTATCAGCTTAGAATGGTCAATCTGATTTTGTGCATAGAATCCATACATAGGTGGTTGATTCTGATAACTACCTTGATTGTTTCCTCCTTGATGTACTTGGAAATCCTACACTAGGGTGTGCATCATTGGAACCTATTGTGCTGTAGGTACCACGTTATTGCCGATGGGTGCTATGGGCATAGTATTATTGACCACCGATGCTATAGTTACTGCGTTGCTACCAATCGGTACCATGCTGGTCTGACCGAAAGGAGTTGGTGTAATGTTGGTAGCTAAAGCAACAATTCCCATGGCAACTTGCATAGCCAATAGCATTTGTTGCTGTTCTTGCATCTGTGGGGCCATGTTCGTTACAATCGCAGCCAAATCATCTATTGGCCCTAGTAAATTGGTTAGATTGCCTGATTGTTGACTCCTTGTGGCACAACATTATGATTTTCATTGTTTCTAGCTTGCTCTTTAGGGTTTTCATTAGGATTCCCCTTTCCAAGTGGTGGTGGAGGTGGGCTTGGGTTTTGTCCCCTTTGGCTTCCTCTATGTCCAACCATTTGAGACTATAGACTATGGTGGTGTCTACGAAGTCAACAGATGTGAGATAAATACAGTATATGGTAGTTTCATATTAGGCTCACAATATTGAAAGAAATTCCCAAGTACAAAACCAAACTGAGCATAAACAGGTCAAAGAAATTTGTGTGGTCGACCAGTCCCACCTTATGCGACCGTTGAAGCAACCACACGAACCTGAGAAACTACCTGAGGCTCTGTGGTCGACTGTATGGTCGACCCTTTTGGTCGAATTTGGCAACCGCACAACCAAAATTCTAACTTTTAATCCGATTTTGAGCTCTTTTCTCCCATTTTATTTTTGTCTCCTTCTAGGTTTCAACTTAAATCACCACCAGTGAGTTGTAAAAGTGTCAACCGGACAACTTGGGAGACTTTTCATCGGTCGATGACTACTATTCCCTTCTTCAAGGTATGTTCTCCTTTTCCATTTTCCCTATGGCCTAATAAACTTAGGTTTTCATCGTCTTTACTGTTTTCTTCAAACTACAACTTATTTTGTCACACACCAATTCTGGACTAACCAGTGGTGTGATGAACCATCATGAGAACCAACGGGTCAAACCAGGATCTCGTATAGGCTATGCCAACCATGTTAAACCAAAACACATTCCACAATAATAATCAGAGTAAATAAATAAATAGTGGAAGTCTTATTAATAATGAACTAAGAGTCTACAGTGATAATTAAATATTTAACAAGTTATCTTCAAGTAACCAAAACATAATTAATACTGATTACAAGTATCAAAATACGAAAGTTAACCACTAAGTGTAAACATAGTTGAAACACTAGCTTGACGAGCCATATTCGTCCTCCATAGCTTGCACATCCATAGCCGCTGCATGTCCACACATTGGTGTATTCATATAATCTTCAACCTTAACACCTGCAACAATAAAAACTAAAAAGAATTACGCGCGTGAGGGTCAGCTCTCCAACTTGATCTCAGTGAGTAAACAAAACAATGCAACAAACATATGTATGCATTTAATTCATATCTTTGGTCTGGTTTTTAAGTTTACAATGTGCTATAGAAAGGTTTGGTAGCCCCCGTACCTCTATACACGAGTGTGTGAATCCATCCAATGGATTAAACACCATTGCCGTCCCACATGCACCCACCATGGAATAGAGATAGAGCTAAAGCGTTCGGATCACATACAACCAACACTTTTCCTGATGCCCTACCCATACCAACACGTAAGCCCCTGCTGGCGAGGGCTTGTAAATTGGGCTTGCAACTAACTAATCCTAATACCATACAGTATATCCAAGGCCTCACCCCATCATCCCTCAATACGTCCATAGAGATAAAGCTAAGGCCCCCCGGCAGAGTCAGAGACCATACGGTCCGAGACCACCTCCCTTGATGCGCTATGACGTAATAGTTCTGCTAAGGTAATGGCGATACAACAATATCAGTGGGCAAGACTTGAGTAGAGATAGAGCTAGAGTCTGGTGACGAGGTCAGAGAACACCATGCCACATCCTCCCCTTGATGCTCCACTCGAATCAAACACACCAACCACACACATACATTGACATGTCTATTCCTAGCATCATCATCATCTTCATGTTATAATAAACAGAATTAAATATGCATAAATAGTAATAACAGGAATATTACATGACATGTGAGATGTACATTACAACCATACAAGCATAGAATCAATCATGGCATTGGAATCAATAAAAATGAATAGTTTGTTATTATCCAATTAGTTTAGGTCTTGTTCCCTCACCTTTGATTGATGTTTGTTCCTCTCCTTGTTCCTCTCCCATGCTTTGGAAGTCACGTTGAATTTATTAGGAACCTAAACAATTAATGTATGTAAGTTAGGGTTCAAGTTTACCAAGTTACAGTAGTCAAAAACCTTGTTTGGTCTTAAAATATGCTTGCTGTTTTCCTACGATAGATGATATGGTTGATCCTATGGTCGCAATATATGCCATCGTAGGACATACGATCGATACCCTATGATCACATTACATGTGACCGTACCTGCGACCGCATGTTTCTTGAATTCTTCCCGAATGGCTGTGGTCAATAATTTTCTCATCTTATGGTCTACCATAGCTACGACCATACGTAGTTTGGTTGATTTTTATATTTCTCATATGAGTTTCTCCTCATGGATCATCAATGAAATTCACCCTAATATTATTCTATAGCCTTTGATCACAGTTTATCCTTATCAATTATCCCTCACCTATTCTCTATGGTTTCCCATAGAAATTCCATAACCAAAATCGCTACATTAGATTCAACACCTCAACTTGATGGAAAGGAACCTATCCTATCTGATCTATCCTATAGAGTCAAGTCCATACCTTAAGCTTGTTGTAGAGAGATAAAACTCTTCTCTACAAAACCTTTCTCTTAGTCTTCTTCTGCAAATCTCCTTTTCCTTCTCTTCCTCTCTCTCTTTCTCTCTTAGGTTTAGAGTTTCAATTTGGGTTCTAAAAGAGTGAGAGAGGCTAAGGAACGTCCCTTATATAGAGAAAAACCTCTATATATAAAGTCCTCTTTCAATTAGAAAAGAGTTCTCCTCAAATTAGGAAAGTTCTCTAAATACGGAGTTGGTTCTGGGATCTCACGGTGGATGGCTACGGTCGCAGAACTCATCGATCGTAGGGTCAAAATCGTCGATCGTAGGGTCAAAATCATCGATCGTAGGGTCCTGGATTCGAGATCTTCATTCTTATCATATGGTCGACCATACCTACCTAGGTATCCAACCATATGCATACAATTTTGGGTGTTGAGTTGATTTTTCTATCTGGTTTGTGATTTATCTTCACACGATCGGTCCACTTGGTCCAGTTATGATGGAAAGACGTGGCACGACACGGTTATATTAAGTTAGTGGAGTGCGGGTCTTACATATTTAACCTTGGAATTGTAATTTCTTTACTTGAGTTTGATGTTGGGTACCTAACGGATGAAAGACCTCAAGAAATTTGGGGTTTCATCGGTTGGTTTGGCAAAACACCCAAAATTTGATCTTTTGACCTAAAAATTCAGGATTTTGCCCAAATTTCAAAATTTCTTGAAATCTCCTAATATTGGTCTCAATTTCCTATCAGTTAATCATTGCAGGATGGTTTATGACTCATGTAAGTCCTCTTACGTAGGTGTTTGGGTAAAAAGTGAGGCTTTTGACCATTTTACGTTGTTATGCTGCCCAAATTTCTAACTTTTACTGAATTATTTATTTGTTTCACTTTCTTGCAGCTAATATGGCCCGAACCAAGAATCCAAGACCATATGATGTATCAAACTTTTGATCTACCGAGGCCAAGGCACAATATCCTTGGTATCGACGAAAAAGGATAGAGGTGGGTCGGTTCGTTAATTTGCTGAACCTAGCATTATTTGATGTAGAGAGGGCATTTGGTGACATGGGCTGGTTACTAGTGACCTAATATAAAGGGTGTACTCATCCATAATTGGTCAAGCATTTCTTCTGTAACCTTTAGCTAAGGTGATCTAGAGGACTTGGACAGGGTCAGGGATCTTAAGATTACTAGTTGGGTAAAAGGGGTATCCATATCCTTTAATACTCAACAGTTGGCAGATATTCTTAGCATTCCAAAAGCTAGTCAGTTAGTCTATTGTGCTCCAAAAGAGCATAAGTTTTTAACAGAGAATATGTGCGTAGAGGTATGTAGTCAGATCCTACGGAGTGATCGCTGGGATATGAAAGTGATAAATCTCTATCTTGAGCCACCTGTATACTGCAAGATCATCCAGCATAATCTTATACCATAGAGTGACCATTATGAGAGTGTTTCATAGTGTGAGGACAAAATGACTCTTCCACCCATCTCTGATGGATGGTAAAATGATTTGGAGTCGCCACCTAGATTAAGGTCTAGGACCTAAGAATGTAGTCTCATCAGAAGAAAAGACTTCTATTGATTCATTGGACTCAATATATATCGGCTTTGATCTATTAATGAACAGATAAGTGTTCAAAGTACAGTTTGGAAGGTATTAGGCACCCAAAGCTGTCCGATCTGAAAATCGACCTCCTATGTGATTCTACTTTCCTTAGACTCTATGGTTCTGACTGTTCATGGTCAATGGATGATAACTAGGGCTCATGGGGGATCCTATGCCAAGTGGCTAAGTTCTTCTAACCTAAGTTCAGCCAAACATGTTCTGAAAATTAATAAACAAGTAAAGTAATATACAGTGAACCGAACCAAAGATGGTTTGGTGATGGACTGAATTTGAGAAGTCCAAGACATCTCAAATTGCCTACATATTCCAATCCTGAAAATCAAGTCCATAACGTAGTTCAAACGAAATGTGATTAAGGTTTATGGATGTGATTTATGATTAAGCTTTCTTAGATTCAATTGTTTAAATTAAAGTTTATGCTTAATAGATGGCTGAGATTGAATCTAGAGGTAACCTAATGTGGATTAAAGTGAATATGAATATGATATGGATATATATATGGATGTAGATATGGATATGGGGGACCTAAGGATACTAAGATGTGGTACCGTACTTAGAGAGGTCCTCCAAGTTGCCTATATATTTCAGAGGTCTTGAAAATCAAGTATGTAGTCCATTGTTTTTAGGTTGAGACTCTCAAGGAGCAAAGAGGGACAAATACTCTCAAGAAGCAATGGGGTAAATACTCTCAAGGAGCAAAGGGGTAAATACTCTCAAGGAGCAAAGGGGTAAATACTCTCAAGGAGCAAGGGTTTAATACTCTCAAGGAGCATACTCTCAAGGAGCAAGGAGTTTAATACTCTCAAGGAGCAAAGGGTTTAATACTCTCAAGGAGAAAAAGGTTTAATACTCTCAAGGAGCAAAGGGGTTGATACTCTCAAGGAGCAAAGGGTTTAATACTCTCAAGGAGCGTACTCTTAAGGAGCAAGGGGTTTGATACTCTCAAGGAGCATACTCTCAAGGAGCAAGGGTTTAATACTCTCAAGGAGCAAAAGGTTTAATACTCTCAAGGAGCAATGATATGATACCCTCAAAGAGAATACTATCAAGGAGCAAGGGGGTTGATACTCTCAAGGAGCAAGGGGGTTGATCTCTCAAGGAGCAAGGGGGTTGATACTCTCAAGGAGCAAGGGGGTTGATACTCTCAAGGAGCAAAGGGTTTAATACTCTCAAGGAGTATACTCCAAGGAGCAAGGGGTTTAATACTCTCAAGGAGTAAAGAGTTTAATACTCTCAATGAACAAAGGGTTTAATACTCTCAAGGAGCAAAGCGATTGATACTCTCAAGGAGCAAAGGGTTTAATACTCTCAAGGAGCATACTCTCAAGGAGCAAGGGATTTGATACTCTCAAGGAGCAAGGTTTTAATACTCTCAAGGAGCAAAGGGTTTAATACTATCAAGGAGCAAGGATATGATACCCTCAAAGAGCATACTCTCAAGGAGCAAGGATATGATAATCTCAAGGAGCAAGGGTTTGAGTCTGTGTTTAGGAATCTCTCCAAACTACCTACGTATCTTAGGGTATCACCCTAAGAATCAGGATCCATGTAGTTCAGAAGTAGATTCATTCATTCATGTTCTTCTTTCAAGATCAAGGTGTGGAACCTAAATACTTTATGGTTCGATTCACATCACACCTATATAGTTTTCTACTTCCCAGAGGAAAATAAGCTGAGGGGTAGGGATTGTCCTAAGCTACCCTTGACCTAAAACCCTAATTTGGCATTTATTGGGCTAGGCTTCATATCTCTTGATTAAAATTTATCATTTTTATTCTTATCCTTCCCGTGAATATGGGTGCCTACATGCATGTCCTCACACCTAATATGTCTTCTTGGTGTACAGAATGACAATTCGACTAGGGTGTTGTAGAAATTAAATTACTGCCAACAATAAATATCATTCAAGTATTGCAAGAAATAACAACATATATCATCTCAAGTATGACAGTAAAGCATGTGAATCAATATAGCAGCAAACATGTGAGAGCACTGATCAAGCATCGATCATCAACAATGTGACCAAGATCATATTTGATCGACTACTTAGATTTGATGTAATCGATCATCATCAATGTGATCAAGATCATATTTGATCGATGGTTCAGATTCACTTACATCATTCATGAGGTCAATCCAACAGCTCAAATTCAATTAAATCACTCAAAAAGATAATCCAATAGTTCAAATTCAATTAAATCACTCACAATAAAGATCCAACGGCTCATATCACTCCAAATAATAATCTATCTATTCAAATTCCTCTAAATCATTCATAATCAAGATCCATCGGTTCATATTCATTTACATCAATTATCAAGATAATCTGATGATCCAGATTCATTTATATCACTCGTGATGTCAATCCAATGGTTGAGATTCAAATAAGATACTTATGATCAATGGCTAGATTCATTTCATTATGAGATCCAAATCAAAATTAAACATCGAATGGTTCACAATTAATATCCTCTCATGATCCAAATAAAAATCAATCTTCCAATGGCTCAAAATTAATCATATTAGAAACTCTAGATAAATGGCTAAATTTTAATCACATCAAATTCTAAGATCAATGGCCAAGATTTAATCATGTAAAAATTCAACATCACATGGCCATATTTTTAATCACATTGAATTCAATCATCAATTGTCTTGATTTCACTCACATTAAAAATCCTAAATCAAAGACCATGATTTATTCACATTAAAAACTCAAGATCAATGGCCATAAACCAGTCTCATCAAATCCAAAGATCAATGGTCTAATTTTATTTATCACAATTCCAAGCATATAATCGGATCAATCAATTTCATCAAAATTCTAAACATATGGGATCAATCAATTTCATCAAAATTCTAAACATATGGGATCGATCAATTTCATCCAAAATTCAATAATCGGATCATTTTTATTCAATTTCCATACAATTGGATCAATTTCATTTAATTTTCACACAATTGGATCAATTTTATCATATTTCCATAATCGGACCAATTTCATCATATTAACAATCAGACCAATTTCATCATATTTTCACACAATTGGATCAATTTCATTCAATTTTCACAATCGGACTAATTTCATCATATTAACAATCGGACCATTTTCATCATATTTCCACACAATTAGATCAATTTTCATCACATACATTCTAATCATATTAGAATTCAAATCATATCAGATCGATTGAGGGTTTACTTGAAGTATTGCAGTGGGTCGACACATGGCTGAGGTGGGGATTCAATGGATGAAAGTGGAGTTGCATAGAGGCCGGGCTGATTAAGGTGTTGATGGTGGGCAAGGTGTATACTAGGTCTGGTTTTGACAAGTGGGGGAGAGAGTTGTTGGCTGGGTGTTGTGGCTAGGACAAGTGGGGTAGACCGATGTGAAGGGACGGAGATGGTTTATCACAGGTGTAAGCGAATGGTCGAGATGGTTCTGCAGAGGGGTAATTTTATGGGTATGGCAGGTTCAATGGCTGAGTTGCAGGATAAGGATAGTAGAGTGAGGGATTGAATTGAAGATGGCGGCTGGTTTACAGATTAGGCCTGGGGTGTCCAGATGAGTGGTTGAAAGCCAGTAAACAACACAAAAAACAAACAAAAGGGAGAGAGGCTTACCTGAGTTGCAGAGGCTCTCTTCCCTACTTCTCTCTTTCTTTGCTGCTCTCTTCTCTTCTCCTGACTCAGCTCCCTCAACTCTCTTCGTTACCAATCTCTCTCTATTCATTCTGTCCCTCCTCTCTTCTCGTTCTCCCCTTCTCTCTCTATTCTTTCTTTTCTTTTTTTTCCTCCCTTCCTCCCGTGCTCTCTCTATTCTCTCTTCTCTTTTTCTGAGTTTTTTCCTTTCTTTTCTTACCTCTCCCTCCCGTGCTTTCTCTATTCTCTCTTCTCTTTTTTTGAGTTTTTTCCTTTTTTTCTTAACTCTCCCTCCCGTGCTCTCTCTATTCTCTCTTCTCTTTTTCTGAGTTTTTTCCTTTTTTTTCTTAACTCTCCCTCTCGTGCTCTCTCTTTCCTTCTTTCCTTTTATTTTCTTTCCTTTATTTTTTATTTCTTTTTCCTTTATAGTCCACCGACCCTTCTCCCTTCTTTCCTTTTATTTTCTTTCCTTATTCTTCTCCTCAATCCTTTCTTTTATTTTTTTCTTTCTTTTTTTTCTTTTGGCAATGGGACCCAAGGCTAGGTGGCCTTCCCTCTCCTATCGGATTCTATTTTTAGAGTCCAACCGACTCTCCTCTTCCTTTTTTTTTCTTTTTTTTTATATTCTCGGCTTGAGTCACTACCGACCCAACTCTCCCCCTTTTTATATTTGTTTCCATATCATCGGGTCTCTCTCCTTTTTTATTAAATTCTCCTTTTTCTTTTCTTTCCTTTTTTCTCTAGGTTGGTCCCTTTTTTTTCCCTTTTTTTCTTTCTCCTCACAGCTTTCTCTTTGAATTCCCTTTTTTTTCTTTCTTTTTTTGCCAATGGGACCCACGGCCAGGTGGCTTTCTCTCTCTCTCTCTTGCCTAACCGTAAACCCTAGATCCTCTATCTCTTTCTCACCTTCCTTATAAAATCAATATATATTATACATAATAAATATATGCAATGCTTAATATATATAATGTATCAATATATACGATATACACTTTACACTTGCACATAAATTGAATCAATTTGGTCTAGATTGGTCTGATTCAAAGTTGACTAAGCTGAACTAACTTGTTTAGGTTGGGCCGACATTGGTTGACTGGATTAAATTGATATGGGTTGAGCTGGGTTGATTGGGTTTTCTCTCTCTATCATTTCATAGGCCATTTCAGCTTTCATTCCGCATGGAACCTTTTGACGGCCTCTACCCTAAATTTTCCACCCTCACTTTGTAAAAAACTAAAAATGAGAAATACTGGAGCTTGAATCACCTCATTTGGATGTAAAATGGCTAACTTATGAATTTATGAAATTTAAACATGCCAATTTACGATAATTCAGCTAGCTACTCTGCATGGGATGCCTCGGAGACCTCTGCCTAAAATCCTTCATGTCCACTTTATAGAGCACTAAAAATGGAACATATTGAGACCTGAATCACTTGATTTGGACGTCGGATAATAAAATTATGAGGAATTGATGTTTAGTGGGCATATCGGCTTGCGGCTCTGTATGGGATCCTCGGAGACCTTTGCTCTAGATTTTCCATGTCCACTTTGTAAAGTACCAAAAATGAGGCATAGTGGCACTGGATTCACCTCATTTGGTGGTCGGATGAGCAAGATATGTGGAAATAAGTTTAAATAATTAAACTTACGATAATTTGCATGCAGCCCCTTCGATAATTATTAATTTTCAAAAAAAATGCCCTTATTCTTATTCCTAGACTAAAATCACAATATCTTCTCCATTTGACATCGAAATTGAGCGATTCTGGTCTCATTTTGAAGGTATTTCCTAGACTTACGCATCCATGCAGGTTGCAACCCATGTCCTTACTATGGGGTCTACTGAAAATCTCTTCAAAGTCACAGTAAAAAATTCAAACCTTGCATTGGGATTCACCAACTTGCCATATGTCCAGTTTTGGAAAGTAGCAAGTCTTGTCTGACTAAACTCTTTCTATCAGTACTTGTAGATCTGAGCATACCAAGGGACTTACCGACCGAACCTACTCACTAATGTGACTCCAGGAAAAAAATTTCACCCAATCATCTCAATGCCCCACTTGGAAAGATCTCCTCTACCGCGCCCTAGCCTAGCCCCTAATGACACCGACGGGCTGATACTCCCACGCAGTAGGAGCAGACTGAGTCAGTATTCATCTACGAGAGGCGCAATCATATGCCTTTTACTTAGGCTTATGCACACTGGGGATCATCTGAGTTATTCACAAAACACTATAGAAAGCATGCTGGGGCTAATCGACTATAATTTTTTAGAGAGTTTTACTTGCCTCCCCTGTACTTTCTAAACTTTCTCTCATCTCTCCCACTTTGTTGTCTACACTCTAGTAGAACTTTATTCAGCTAGGGATAGCAAAAATGGGGTGCTTACACATAGCTGACCCAGTATCTTTTATATTGCATCTATACCAAACAGCTTGTTTGCCTTCCATACATTATTATCCGCACTATGCATAGATCCACGACGCCAAGTTTGAAGGGCAACTTACCCTATGGGCGCTTGATCACCACCTTGCTTGCTTGTCTACAAATGAACCTAGAGGATGAGAGAATTTTCAAGGACACTATGTTAGCAGACCTCGATTGGGAGGCTATCTGTAGGATGGGGATGCAGGGGGTGCAAGTCAGTAACGAGGAACGACATGCTATGAAGTGTCCTCTCACTCGACTGGTGACAGTAGATGCTACAGTAGTAGCAGTAGTAGGGGCAGCCTTTGAAGTGGCCACAATAGAGGGTGATGTGGGTGATGATCGTATATACATGGATGTAGATGATATCCCTCCTCCTTCACTATAGCACGCTACTAGAGCTGGGCCTTCTCGGACTACCTCCTCAGCTAGTCCCTCGCACCCTCCACCAGATGATATGATGGTACTCCTTCAAGAGATCCGAGATGCTTAATGTGCTACAGATCAGCAGGTAGCAGGTCTTGCTGAGAGTCTCCATGCGACCTAGGTGCAGGTAGTTTGGCTTACGAGGATATACATAAAGGATTATAATAGGGATAGAGAGTCACCTCATCCTTCTCCTCCTTTAGCTCAGAGATACTTTTCATTTTCCTTTCAGATGTTTGTATTACAGAGTAACTGTCTGGATTGTGGACCATACTCTATTTTTTTATCAGGATATATATTATCTCACTTTTGTTTTGGGTTATTTATATCTATACATATTGTTTAACCTTTACATTATGTGCATTATCTTCTTGCTTACTCTCTGTCTCAATAACAATGTGCTTATAATGTGTTTTTATTAAAGCTTTTAATTTTATCTTAACTTAGTTTATGGACTCTTGTGGATGTATTCAGGTTAGAATGGTAGAGCCTTAGTGCTCTGATACCAAGTTGTCACATCTCAATTTTGGATAAACTAGAAGTGTGACGAACCATCATAAGAACCAACAATTCAAGCCAAGATCTCGTAAAGACCATGCCAGCAACTCAAACCAAAAACATTCCACAACACAATTAGAGATAATAAAATAAATATCAAAAGTCTTTATTAATAATGAACTGAGATCTAACATGATAAATAAATATATATTTTAATTATGTTCAAATACCAAAACATAAGTAAATAATAAATTACATGTCCTCATAACTCAACTAGGAAAATAACTAAGAATAAAGACATTAGAAATGCTCACACGAAGAGTCGTGCTCGCCCTCACAGTCTACACATCCATAGCCACCACGTATACATACCACGACGCGTTTATGAAGTCCTCCAGTACCTGCATCATCAACTAAAATATTCGATGTTAAGGGGTGAACACACATCACGACTTAGTGAGTAAACAAAACAATACGTAAACAAATGCATGCAGTCATATTTATATCTTTGGTCTGATATAAGTTTGCAAATATGCTATGGTAAGGATAGTTTGCAACCACACCTCTATACACGAGAGTGTGAGCAAGCCCAACGGATCACACATCGCTGTCTCCCCACATCACCTACTACGAAATAAAAATAGAGCTAGAGTTCCTAGATCACAAACTACCAAAACTCCCCCGATACCTATTTGTACCAGTAGCCCCTACTAGCAAGGGCTTACAAACTGGGTTCATGACTAACCAATCCTAGATGTCATCAAAGGTTTGTATCCAAGGCCTTACCCTAGCATCCCTCAATATGCCCATAGGGATAGAGCTAGAGTCTGGTGGTCAGGCCAAAGACCACAATACTGTGTCTCCTCCTGATACCCTACGACATACTAGTTCCGCTAAGGTAATAACGATATGATGATGTCAATGCGTATGACCAGATAGAGATAAGGCTAAACTCTGGTGGTCAGGCCAAAGACCACGATACTACGTCCTTTCCTTGATGCTCCACCTAAATCCAACACATCAACTACACACATAAGCACGTGCCTAACCCTAACCTCATCATCATATCATAAATAGATAAAAGTAAATATCCATGAACAGAATAAAACATATATTAGATGACATGTGAGATGCATAAACAATCATACTAGCATGGCATTAGATCAATATGACAGAAAGTAGAAAGAAAGTTAGCTTGTTATTATCAAATTAGTTTAGGTCTTGTTCCCTCACCTGTAAACGGTATTTGATCCTCTTCCAAGCTATAGAAGTTACTTTGAACTAGTTGGAAACCTAATAGATTTATGGTTTAAGTTAGGGTTTAATTGTATCAAGTTACATCTATCAAAAAGCAAAATAGGTTATTTAATGGTTGACTGGTTGACTCTATGGTTGCAGTTATATGTCGACCAGATACTATGGTTGATTCTGTGGTCATGCATCATGCGACCATTGATGTGACCACACAACTTTGGGACACTTACCGAATGACTGTGGTCGACTCACTGGTCGTACTTTGGTCGACTAGTGATGCAACCACACAAAGTTCGATCGAATTCTGTCTTCATTCTATATTCCTTCTGAGTTGACTTCTGGGCTCAACAATGGGGTTTATCCTAGGGTCATTCTATGGCCTTTAGATCATTGATTTTCCATTAACAAGTACCCTAACCTATTATCCAGATTCCCTTCTCTTTTCTTGGGAATTACATGATCTCAGTTACAATATCAAGTTCAACTTACCAACACTATGATGGGAGATCCATTCTAACCAACCTACTACCTACAGAGACAAGTCTCTTATCTTAGGTTCCTTATAGTAAAGAGATGGAAACCGTCAGAAATAGCTTCTCTGCAACCTTCTCTAAGCCTTCATCTATAAGTCTTCTTCTCCTTCTTTTCCTCTCTCTTTCTCTCTTAGTTTTAGGGTGTAAGATTGATCCAAAAGAGTGAGAGAGAGTAGAGGGACATCCTCTATATAGAGGGAAAACCTCCAAAGAGAGTCCTCTCTCAATTAGGAGAGAGACCTCATCAACTTTATAAATTTTCCTGAACACAGAGTCAGATCAGGGTTTGATCGATCGACTCTATGGTCGCATATTCCGTCATCCACACAATCTAAAAGTGTCAACCACACAACCAAAATTGACTAGTCTGACTTTTAATTTTGACTGGTCAACCATACAAGTTCAAGTAGTTGACTACACAACCAAAATTGACTATTTTAGCATTGCTTCTCTTACCTGGTCTTCTGGTTCTTTCATACAGTTGGTTCGCTCGAGTTGGCTATGATGAGAAGATCAAACATGAAACTTCCAAGCCAAGTTAGTGGAGTGTGGGTCTTATAAGAGGTCGCTCCAATTAATGCCTCCAGCTCTTCATCACTAATAACTGCCTCATGCAAGCCAATCTTGGTGATGACGTCCTAGTTTAGATCTGCCCTGACCATCTCCTTATACATCTCTCACCCTCCATGTTCACACCAAGGTGGTCAAGAATGGTGGTGATCATGTTGCCATAAGGAAAATTGCCCTTCAAATTGGGCGTTGTAGCTCGATGCATGGTACAAATGATAATATAGGGTAGATAGACCGCTTGCTTGGTACAGATTTAATAAAGAACGTACTGGGTGAGTTGTGATACCTCATTGTAATGGCCACTCTAAGGTATGAGGTTATGTTGGATAATACGGTAGTATACGCAGGGAAGGTGATGCAAGTTGATCTCCTTTAAATCTCTAAGTCTTGGCTACATAATCTGATGTCTCACCTCGAGACGTAGGTCCTCAGTCATGAATTTATGCTCCTTGGGTGCACAGTAAACCAACTCATTGGCATTCAAAATGTTTAGGAGACCCGCTAGCTGGTGGATATCAAAGGAGATCTGCACACCCTTCCCCCAACTGGTGATCCGTAGCTCTTTGTCCCTATCAAAATCCTCTGGATTGCCCTCCATTTGTAGATGACATTAAAACTATTTTACCAGGTCAGGATGTGGACCCCTGTTATTGGGCTACAAGCATACAACTTATAGTATCGAACGTTGCCTTTACATCGAACATGGCCAGATCTTGCAGGTTCACGAAATGGCCCATCTTGACCTTTTTGTTCCGAAACCATGGATATTGAGCCTCGGCATCGCTAAACAAAATCTTAGTGCATTAAAAGGCCTAGGAGGCAGGTTAATGTTACAACCACTTGCATTCTTGGTATGAGGCATAATAAAGCTGTAAGGATCAAATAATTACAAAGTTATCAGTTGAAAATTTTAGAAAATTTGGCAGCATAACTGCATAAATTAGTCAAAAGCCTCAATCTTGCCCAGTTACATGGGCAGGGGGACTTACATGGGTCATAGACCATCCTATAATGATCAACTAATATGAAATTTCAACAAATTTTAAGAAAATTATAAGGAATTTAAAATTTTGGCAAAAATTCCCAAATTCTATGGCAAAATCGACATTTTAGGGGTTTTGAATAAACCAACTAGTTAAAACCAAAATTTGTTGAGGGCTTTCATCCATTGGGTCCCCAAATATGTTCCTAACCAATAAAATGAAGATTCCTATGGTTGGAATCATTTCAATCAAAGAAAAACAACAATAACTAAATGAAAACCTAAAAAAATCACTCAAAGAATACAGACTAGGTGGTGCTCCAATACCTTAGAAGTAAGAAACTGACCAAAGAGGGAGAGCTCATCAAAGTGACCACTTTGAGGCAGGACGTTGTGCTAGATGATCCTACAGTACACTCTAAGAAGAGGGAAGAAATTGCTCACTTGAAATGGATCTCTCGGGCCTCAGATATGAAATCCTTATCTTTGCTTGTACTGTACTCCTTGTCCCCAGCCATAGTAATACCCAAGAGACCGGCCAACTACTCTGTATTCAAACTGATTTCCTTACTATTTACCTTACTGGAGATACAAAGCTCTCTGGCATGCTTAAATTATAAGACCTGCATGCCATAAGCCTAGTTTAACCTTACGTTCTAGTGTCGTGATAGGTCTTCCCATCACAGTCGGCTCCAATGGACCAACCGTATGGAGAAATCACAAAGCCAGGTGAGCAAACCAGTCAAAACAGTCAAACCAGTAAATTTAATTTGTGTGGTCGATATGTGTGGTCAACCACACAATATATCACATGAGACAGCATATGTGTGGTCAACTGTTTAGATTTCTGTAGTCGACTGATTTTGCAACCACAAGAGTTGATCGCATGTTGCTAGATCAGACTCCCTGATTTGGAAACTTTCCAAATCAAAGGGGATCTTTTCCTAATTATTGGAGGGCTCTATATGGAAAGTTTCTCTCTATATGGAGGACGTCCCTCCACCCTCTCTCACTCTTTTGGAACAATCTCAAACCCTAAACCTAAGAAAGAAAGAGAGATGAAGAAAAGAAGAAGGAGGCTTGGAGAGAAAGGCTGAGAGAAGGGTTTTGCAGAGTAGGTTCAGACTCTCTACAACAGGCTTAAGGTATGGAATTCATCTCTGCAGTCGTAGAACATATATAATAGGAGTT
This sequence comes from Protea cynaroides, assembly GCA_028583415.1. Taxonomy (NCBI): domain Eukaryota; kingdom Viridiplantae; phylum Streptophyta; class Magnoliopsida; order Proteales; family Proteaceae; genus Protea; species Protea cynaroides. The sequence continues at coordinate 20,551,853 of CM053269.1, forward strand.
TCCATTGTAAATTGAGACATCAGACCCAATGTAAGGTCTCAACTATGGGGATTCCTAAGCAAATCACAAAAGGGATAAGGGAGAATAGGTTAGGGTATATAACTAAGTAAAACTATGATTTAAATACCATAGATTGACAATAGAATAAACCCTATTGATGAGCTGAGAAATTGACTCATGAAGAATTCGATTTGAAAAGGAACTGACCAAAAATAGTGTGGTCGCATGCTATGGATGCATGATATATGACCACAGGGTCGACCACATCCATTCGGGAAATTCCTTGAAATCATGTGGTCGCATGCTGTGGTTGCATGTAGCAAGACCACAGTGGTCGACTGCATAGTGTGTGGTCGACATATACTGAGACTACAGGGTCGACCATAGGTGATGACCACACAAAAACAAGAAGCATATTTTGAGACCAAACAAGGTTTTCGACTATTCTAACTTAGCACAATCGAACCCTAACTTAAATCCATAAATTTATTAGGTTTTCAATAGATTCAAAGTAAATTCCAAAGCTTGGAAGAGGAACAAACATCAATCACAGGTAAGGGAACAAGACCTAAACTAACTGGATAATAACAAGCTACTTTTCTTTTATTTTATCCAATGCCATGAATGATTCTATGCTTGTATGCTTGTAATGTGTATCTTACATGTCATCCAATATTACTGTTATATATCTGCTTATGCATATTTAGTTTTGTTTATTTATAACATGATGATGATGCTAGGGATAGACATGCATTTGTGTGCAGTTAGTGTGTTGGATGCTAGTGAAGCATCAGGAGGAAGACGTGGCAGACTCTAGCTATATCTCTACTCAGTCTTACTCATTGACATCTTCGTATCGCCGTTACCTTTGCAGAATTGGTATGCTATAGAGCATCAGGGGGAGGACGAGGTACTGTGGTTCATCCTGACCTCCAAACTCTAGCTCTATCTCTATGGGCATATTTAAGAATACTAGGGTGAGGCCTTGGATACAATTGGTTGGCATTAGAATTGGTTAGTAGTGAGCCCAGTTTGCAAGCCCTCACCAATAGGGGCTTACGTGTTGATATGGGTAAGGCATCAGGAGAAGTGTTGGAAGTGTTGGAAGTGTATGATTTGAACACTTTAACTCTATTTCTATTCTATGGTGGGTACATGTGAGACGACAATGGTGTTTGATCCATTGGGTGGATTTACACACTTATGTATATGGCCCCTAATCTTTTCTATCATGTAATTGCAAAGTTAAAAAAACCCGACCAAAGATATGAATTGAATGCATGCATATGTTTGTGCCTTATTTTGTTTACTTACTAAGCTCAAGTTGGAGAGCTGACCCTTGCATACGTAATTCTTTTTAGTTTCTGATGTTACAGGTATTACTGTTGAAGATTATATGAATGCATCAGGATATGGACATGTGGCGACTATGGATGTGCAAGATGTGGAGGACAAATATGACTCGTTGAACAAGTGTTTCAACTATGTTTACGCTTGGTGGTTAACTTTCATACTTGATACTTGTAATAGGTATTTTTGGTTACTTAAAGATAATTGGATTATTTATTTACTAATCATTGTAGACCCTAAGTTCATTATTAATAAGACTTCCGCTATTTACTTTATTATCTCTGATTGATGTAGAATGTGTATTTGGTTTGGATTGTTGGCATGGTCTTATGAGATCTTGGCTTGAACCATTGGTTCTTATGATGATTCATTACACTATTGGTTAGTCCAGAATTAGAGTGTGACAACTTGGTATTAGAGTTGCAAGGCTTTGCCAATCAAACCTAAGTACATTTACATAAGTCTATGAACTGAGTTAGGATAAACTTGAAAGCTTTAATACAAACATACTATAAGCACCTGTATTGGTTAAGACATGACTTAAATAATACAATAATACACAAAATTAAAGGTGGAATCATATAAATACATATATAGAAAAAGAAAATCTAAATGTATCCTGATAAACAAATAACATACGGTACGGTCTACAAGTTGGACAGCTGTCTGAGTGTACAAAGGATACAGTATAGTGGCATGAAGGGAGCATCTGTAAAGCAAAAAAATACAATATCGAGTTAGGGCTCACAAGATGTGAAACTCGATGTATGACAGAAGAAGAAATAAAAATGGCTAGTAACTCCCAAATCCCTACAGAGGTAAAGGGAAGGATCTTGGGTCAAATCCAACAGAGATAGGAGAACAATGGTCATACACCAAAAATAAGAGTAACTATAGAAGAAGATAAGACTCTACTCTTGGGTGACATGAGACTCAGAGTGAGATCTACCATACATTGATCCGTCACCACTGAGCATTTAGAAGAGGTCACAACCCAATCCCACCACTATCTGGGTCTAGAGTAGGGAAAGGGAACCCATTTAAGTAGATGCCAAATAATGATAATCAGACTAAAGCATGTCAAAGGGGTGAACAACCAAGCCACTCTAATCAATTTACCTGGACATAAAATGCCTTGGCCACGATTATAATGAACTTAGCCCAATAAAATACAAGAGCAACAACAGATGATATCGACTATACAAGTTACTATGGGAACCACTATCCAAGTTACTAGTGCTACACCAATACCTCCAAGTCAGACCATATACGATACTAGTTGGTATCAACACTATACCTCCAATGTCACACCCCAATTCTAGACTAACCAATGGTGCGATGAACTGTCATGAAAATCAACGGTTCAACTGGGATCTCGTATAGGCTATGCCAACCATATTAAACCAAAACACATTCCACAGTAATAATCAGAGATATTTGAGTAAATAATGAAAGTTTTATTCATAATGAACTGAGGTCTACATGATAAATAATTAAATGATCCAATTATCTCCAATTAACCAAAACATTATTAATACATATTACAAGTGTCAAAATACAAAAGTTAAACATTAAGCATAACCACGGTGAAAACACTTGCTCGATGAGTATTGCTCGTCCTCCACAGCTTGCACATTCATAGCCGCTACATGTCCATACGTTGGCGTATCCATGTAAGTCTTCAACAGTAACACCTACAACATCAGAAATAAAAAAAAATTACACACGCAAGGGTCAGCTCTCTAACTTGAGCTCAGTGAGTGAACAAAACAATGCAACAAACATATGCATGCATTCAATTCATATCTATGGTCTGGTTTTTAAGTTTGCAATGTTCTATAGAAAGGTTTGGAGGCCCCCACACCTCTATACATGAGTATTTAAATCCACCCATTGGATCAAACACCATTACCGTCTCACATGCACCCACCATGGAATAGAGATAGAGCTAAAGTGTTTGGATCACACACCACCAACACTTCCCCTGATGCCCTATCGATACCAATACGTATGCCCCTGCTGGCGAGGGCTTGCAAACTGGGCTCGCAACTAACCAATCCTAATGTCATCCAGTGTATCCAAGGCTTCACCCCAGCATCCCTCAATACGTCCATAGAGATAGACCTAAGCCCACTCTGATAGAGTCGAAGACTTCACGGTCCTGAACCACCTCCCCTGATGCCCTACGACGTAATAGTTCTGCTAAGGTAATGACGATACGATGATTTCAGTGAACAAGACTTGAGTAGAGATAGAGCTAATGTCTGGTGATCAGGATGAACCATAATTTTACGTCCTCCCCCTAATACTCCACTCGCATCAAGTACACGAACCACACACACGTAATCACATACCTATTCCTAGCATCATCATCATCACCATATTATAAATAGACAGAAATAAATATGCATTAGCAGTAATAACATGAATATTGAATGACATGTGAGATGCATATTACAAGTATACAAGCATAGAATCAATCATGGCATTGGACTCAATAAAAATGAACAGTTTATTATTAGCCAGTTAGTTTAGGTTCTATTTCCTCACCTTTGATTGATGTTTGCTCCTCTCCCAAGCTTTAAAAGTCACTTTGAATCTATTGGGAACCTAAACAGTTAATGTATTTAAGTTAGGGTTCAAGTTTACTAAGTTACAATAATAAAAAAACTTGTTTAGTCTCATAATATGCTTGCTGTTATCGTATGGTCGAACATGTGGTCGTAATATATGCGACCACACAGTGTGGTCGAACCCTGTGGTCGCATTTTATGCGATCACACCCTGCGACCACACCTTTCCTGGAAACTTCTAGAATAGCTATGGTCGATCCTCTGGTCACCCTGTAGTCGATCAGGTTGTGACCACATGATGTTTGATCAATTTTTCATCTTCAATCTGAATTCTTCCTGAGTCGATTCCTTGGCTCATCACTTGGGTTCATCCTATGATTATCCTATGACCATTATTTATAATTTTTCATTAACCATTATCCCTAACCTATTCTTTCATGGTTTTCCTTAGAAATTTCATAACTAAAATCGTTACACTAGATTCAATACATTAACTTGATAAAATGAACCTATCCTATCTAATTTAGCCTACAGAGTCAAGTCCATACCTTAAGCTTAATGTAGGGAGCTAGAACCTTATTTTGCAAAACCTTCCTCTCAGCCTTCTTCTCCTTCTCTTCCTCTCTCTCTTTTCCTCTTAGGTTTAGAGTTTCAATTTGGGTTCTAAAAGAGTGAGAGAGGCTAAGGCACATCCCTTATATAGAGGAAAACCTCCATATAGAGTCCCACTTTAATTAGGAAAGAGATCCCTTAAGTTTTGGAAAGTTTCCAAAACTCAGAGTCAGTTCAGCATCGTGTGGTTGTATGTGGTCGCAAAATCCATTGACCACACGTCTCAAAACTGTGACCACACATCCCAGACTTGAGTGGTCTCAATATTATGAGGTGTGGTCGACCACATGCTCCTAATTAGATGATTTTTATTCGAATTACATACCTAGCATTGTGGTTTCTTCATACAATTGGTTTACTTGAGCTGGTTATGATGGAAATACCGATCACAACATGAGAACGTAAGGTTAGACCGGATTCGTAGTGTGCAGGTCTTACAACTCCACCACCCTTAAAAGAAATTTTGTCCATGAAATTTACATGTATGGATCTTACATTTGATAACTGTTGGCCCTAACATAGTGCTTACCGTATAATAAGTCCTAGTAATGTACACCCCAATGTAGAATCTTGGTACACAACAAGCTGTGTATAAAGGTGGTTACCCTTATTGGCCACCGATGTATGGAATAGCTACATCATGGCAGAATGATTAGACAAGCATTGATGAATGTTTTTTTTTCCTGAAGATAAAGCCTCAAACATTTTTAGTAAAGGGATTGAATCTATTATGGCCATATATCTAGACAGGTGTATATAGGATGCGGTGTATCGTTGACTTACCTTTATGATTATAGAGGATGCACATACCTGATTCTAAATTGTCGTGCCTTGACAATATACCTTTTCGATTCAACTTGTCAATTAGAGTTATAGATGTTGTTTCTTTAGAATTAGTCCCGATTATACCAATCTAAGCTACTTTCATGATCGAAAACATGAATAGAGATGTAAACTGAATGAACAGTTAAATTTTTAATCATTTTGAATGTATATCTTTTCGATTTTATACTTGATTTATTGATGTACCAAAACTTTCTTCATATTTATTCCCATAGTGCCTTGACCAATGTCATTATATACTTGAAGGAACCTATAACCATGAGGCTAAGAGCTGTGGAACCTCTATTTCTATGTATTCAGACCACCTTGCAATCGACAACTATAGGCCCAATTCATTTCGTATCTAGTTAGCTTACCATAGATTTACTCCTGATCCTTTAAACCTAATTTCACTAGATAAAACAAGTGTTCATCATCATACTGAATTGGAAAGAAGAAAATAAATTACTTTTGGATAAATATTTTGAATCTTACATTCTCCGACCTCCGTTGATAAAGATACTTAGTTAATAAGGGAACTATTGGAGGGAAGATGATCGAATTCAGATTAAATTCTATAGCCAAGAAACTTCGAATGAAGCAATGGAGAATCTATTTTGAGATTACTGGATGGATGGATATGAGTCATGGTCTATAAAAGAGTGTATGAGTAAGAAGTAAGAACTAGCAAGAGTAGTCAGTAAATAGTAGATAGTATTCAAACAAAGTTAAAGAAGGCTATATTAGTATGAATTTTAACAAAGCAGAAGATTTTTAAAAGCATATTTAAGAGTAGATATAAGGATGAAATAAAAAAATGGTGGTATTATTAGTACTCAGTTTAGTACAATTACTATTGAGTTATTTCCAATGTCAAACAAGAGGATTGAGTAAAAACCAAGAGAGTTTGGTGGAATTAACAAAATTATAAGCATATACCCTAATGCTTATAAGTAAATATGTTGGATATATAGAGAGTAACCAATCAAAAGATGCTTTTGAGATATATGAAAAAGAGATCAGGATAGAACAACAGTGATAAAAGAGATGTAAGCTAATGAGTGTAATATGAGATTATTGACGATAGTCTTTGAAAAACTAAGAGGTAAAAGGGGTTTAGACATACTCTTAAGACCTTTAGACTAGAGTTTTCCAGTTTGATCATCTTTTAGACTAGATGTTGTATTAGATGAGTGTTATAATGTCTGAATCGTATGGATGCATGGAATTTGGATGTAAGCTAATTAGACTTGAGATGGCAGATTTTGACGTCATCTTGGGGACGGACTGATTGTCTCAACACTCTACAAGCGGTTATGTGCATAGAAGAGGTTGTCATTCAAGAGCAAAGATGACATAGAATTTCATAGGAAGCAAAAGTTTATCCTCTCTGCACTTAAGGTGAAGTGATGCCTTGAAAAAGGAAGGAGTTGGATATCTGGTATCCATGGTGGGCATTACCATAGAAACATCGCTAATGGTAGACATAAAATGTGTTTCCAAGAGACTCACCTGGGTTTCCACTTGATCGTGTGACCGAATTGTTATCGACTTGTTATTAGGGTCAGCACCGGTGTCAAAGGCACCCTATAGAATAGTTCCCACAAAGTTGAAGGAATTGAAGACTCAACTATAGGAGTTATTAGAGAAAGATTCTAATCGACCAAGTATTTCATCATGGGGAGGACCAATGCTATTCGTGAAGAAGAAAGACGGAAGTGTTTGACTGTGTATAGACTACCAGGAATGGAACAAGTTTACGAGCAAGGTATGAACTTTAAGATTGATCTTCGGTCAAGATATCATCAGTTAAAGATTAAGGATAGTGATATTCTGAAGATGGCTTCAAAACCAGGTACAGACATTAAGAGTTCCTAGTTATATCCTTGGGGTTGACCAATGCACCAGCATCTCTTATGGAGCTTATGAACCGGGTGTTCCATGACATGTTGGACACGTCGAACATAGTTTTCATAGGTGATATATTGGTCTATTCCAAAGAAGAAGAAAGTCTTGTAACACACCTTAGAGCAGCCTTACAACAGCTAAGAAGAGAGAAGCTTTATGCCAAATTTAAAGAAATGTGAGTTCTGCTTGAATGAAATACAGTTCTTAGGTCACGTAGTATCATCAGAAGGAATAAAAATGGACCTCAGCAAAATAAAAGCTATTGTGGGGTGAGAAGCGCCTAAGAACATTGCAGAGATCGAAAGTTTCTTGGATTTAGCTGGTTATTTAGACTATTCGTGGAGGACTACTCTAGGATCTTGTGTGAGCCGTATGCGATGAGAGTCGCACGTACGGTAACGAGGGGGGTACCTCTTACCAAGCTAACCAGGAAGGGAGACAAGTTTATTTGGACTGACAAGTGTGAATATTATTTCCAAACATTGAAAGCAAGATTGATATCAGCTCCCATCTTGATCATTCTGGCACCAGGGGAAACTTTTACCCTATACATCGATGCCTCCAAATTGGGTTTGGGATACGTACTGATGTAAGGGGAACAAGTGATTGCATATATGTGTCAAGACAGTTGAGAGTATGAAAAGAATTACCAAACTCATGACTTGGAGCTAGCAGTAGTGATTCATGCAATCGAGACTTAGAGACATTACCTATATGGAGAAGAATTTCAGATTAAATCAGATTACAAGAGTTATTTATCTCTTCACCCAAAAAGAGTTGAACATGAGGATAAGGAGATGGTTGGAACTCTTGAAGGGTTAAGACTGCGACATTCAGTGTCACTAGAGCAAGGCTAATGTGGTAGCTAAGGCCTTGAGCAAAAAGGGGAATAATCAAGCCAGAAAGAGGACCTAGTACAAATGCAGCCTTATATTTCATAGTAATAATTTAGATTTGAAAGAAGAACAACATATAAGAGAAACTCATGATGATCCAACTGAGCAAAAACCTATGGATAAACTTATGGAGCAATAGTCCCTCGCTTGCATTCGCAACATCAAAGATTGTCTCGGATTTGAGGGATAAAGTAAAAGCAACAATTTTGTTAGATCCGTATCTAACAACGGTGCAAGAATATTTAGAGAAAAAAAACCTAACCCTGACTTACTTTAGATGTGGAAAAGGTACTCAGATACAGAGGAAGATTCATAATACCTGAAGGTGAAGACTCTAACATCATGAATAGAATAATGATAGGAGTCCATCATACTCTATATTCTAAACATCCGGGAGTACTAATATGTATCATGACCTGAAGAGGTTGTACTGGGGGAGAGGAATGAAATAGATTTAGCTAAGCATGTGTTTCAGTGTCTGGATTATCAGCAAGTAAAGGCTAAAAAACAAAGACCAGTAGGTTTACTACAACCTTTGCTGGAGTCCATTTGGAAATGGGATTGTATCATTATGTCATTATGGACTTCGTCACTAGTTTATCACTGACTCTCAGATCAGTAGACGCGGTCTGGGTGATAGTTGATCTCTTTATAATGACAGAAGGCTCGTTTCATTGCTATACAACCTCAATATGTTTTGGAGCGGTTAGCTAAGCTATATGTGGATAATATTATTCGACTACATGGTGTACCTAAAAGTATAGTGCTTGACAGAGACCTACGCTTTACCTCAAAGTTTTAAAAAGGATTATAGAAGGCTATGGGTACAACATTGAAGTTCAATATTGCATTTCACCCATAGACTGATGGACAATTGGAGTGGACTATACAGATCCTAGGAGGTGTTCTCCGAGCCAGTGAAATTAATTTCAAAGGAGCTTGAGATGAGAAGTTTCCACTGATCGATTTGCTACCATGCTACCATATAGATGTAACCTATGAAGCATTGTATAGTAAGAAATATCGAACTCCTCTGTTTTGGAATGAAGTCAGAGAATGATAAATTGTAAGACCTTAGTTTGTCAAAGAAACCTATTGAGTAGCAGACAAGATCAAAGAAAAGGGCCAAGATAGCTCAAGATTATTAGAAGAGATGCTGAGACCTTGAGTTCACTGTAGGTGGCAAAGTATTTTTGAAGAAATCACCTATGCGGGGTTTGAAATGATTCAATAAGAAAGGGAAGTTGTGTCCTAGATATGTTAGACCTTATGAAATTTTGGAGAGGCTTAGAAGAGTAGTATATCAATTCATGTTACCGTCATCTATTCCTAGTGTGCACGATGTATTTCATGTGCCTTTACCAAAAGAGTACGTTGGAGATTTATTACATGTATTGACCGCAGATCCATCGGATTAGATAGAAGACTTAATTTTTGAAGTGGTACCAGCTTAGACCACCAGTTCGAAGGTACAACATCTCCAGAGCTGGGATATCTATTATGTGAAGGCAACCTGGTGAAGCCAAGACATAGGAGATGTTACGTAAAAAGAGGAAAATGCCATGCAAAAATAGTATTCCTACCTATTTGACTCTGAAGTACATTTAAATTTTGAGGACAAAATTTCTTTTGAGGGTGGAGGAGTTGTAACGTCTATAAGAGGACATAATTTTTTTTAAGGGTGGTGGAGTTGTAAGACCAGCACACCACGAACCCGATCTAACCTTACGTTCTGGTGTCGTGATAGGTCTTCCCATAAAAATCGGCTCTAATGGACCAACCGTATGAAGAAACCACAAAGTCAGGTGAGAAAGCTAGTCAAACGAGTAAATTTGGTTTGTGTAGTCGATATGTGTGGTCGACCACACAATAGATCACATGAGACCGTACACGTGTGGTCGACTGTTTGGATTTGTGTAGTCAACTGATTTTAAGACCACACTAGTCAATCACAAGTTTCCAGATCAGACTCTGTGATTTGGAAACTTTCCAAATCAAAGGAAATATCTTTCCTAATTATTGGAGGGCTCTATATGGAGAGTTTCTCTCTATATAGAGGACGCCCCTCTACCCTCTCTCAGTCTTTTGGAACAATCTCAAACCCTAAACCTAAGAGAGAAAGAGAGATGAAGAGAAGAAGGAGGAGGCTTCGAGAGAAAGGTTGGGAGAAGGGTTTTGCAAAGAAGGTTCAGACTCTCTACAATAGTCTTAAGGTATGGAATTCGTTTCTGTAGTCGTAAAACACATATAATAGGAGTTTCCATTCTAAATTGAGACATCAAACCCAATGTAAGGTCTTAACTATGGGGTTTCCTAAGCAAATCTCAAAATGGATCATGGACAATAGGTTAGGGTATATAACTGTGTAAAACTATGATTTAATGACCATAGATTGACAATAGGATGAACCCTATTGATGAGTCGAGAAATCGACTCATGAAGAATTCAGATTAAAAGAAGGAACTGACCAAAAATCATGTTGTCGCATGCTGTAGTCCCATGATATACGACCAGAGGGTTGACCACAACCATTTAAAAAAATTTCAGAAATCATGTGGTCGCATGCTGTGGTCTCATGTAGCAAGACCACAGGGGTTAATCGTACAGTGTGAGGTCGACATACACTGAGACCATAGGATTGACCACAGGTGTCGACCACATAAAAACAAGAAGCATATTTTAAGATCGAACAAGGTTTTCGACTACTGTAACTTGGTACAATCGAACCCTAACTTAAATCAATAAATTTCTTATGTTCCCACTAGATTTAAAGTAATTTCAAAAGCTTGAAAGAGCAACAAACATTAATCATAGGTGAGGGAACAAGACTCAAACTAACTAGATAATAACAAGTTACTTTTCTTTTATTGTGTTCAATGCCATAATGATTCTATGCTTGTATGCTTGTAATGTGTATCTCAAATGTCATCCAATGTTCTATCTATTTATAACAAGATGATGATGCTAGGGATAAGCATGTGTTTGTGTGTGATTAATGTATTGGATGCGAGTGAAGCATCAGGGGGAGGATATAGCACTGTAATTCATCCTAGCCACCAGACTCTAGCTCTATCTCTACTCAGTCCTACTCACTGACATAGTCATATCGTTGTTACCTTAGTAGAACTAGTATGTTGTAGAGCATCAGGGGGAGGACATGGTACCGTGATTTATCTTGACCACCAGACTCTAGCTCTATCTTTATGGCTATATTGAGAGATGCTGGGGTGAGACCTTGGATACATTTGGATGGCATTAGGATTGGTTAGTAGCGAGCCCAGTTTGCAAGCCCTCACCAATAAAAGCTTACATGTTGGTATGGGTGGGGCATCAGGGGAAGTGTTGGCAATGTGTGATCTGGACACTTTAGCTCTATTTCTCTTCCATGGTGGGTGCATATGGGATGGCAATGGTGTTTGATCCATTGGGCAGATTTAGACACTAGTGTATAGAGGTGTGGTGGCTACCAATCCTTTCTATGGTATAGTTGCAAACTTAAAACCAGACCAAAGATATGAATTGAATGCATGCATATGTTTCCGCATTATTTTGTTTATTCACTGAGCTTAAGTTGGAGAGCTGACCCTCGCGCATGCAATTATTTTTAGTTTCTACTGTTGCTGGTGTTACTGTCGAAGATTATATAAATGTGCCAGTATATGGACACATGGCGATTATGGATGTGCAAGCTGTGGAGGACAAATATGACTCATTTAGCGAGTGTTTCAACTATGTTTACGCTTAGTGGTTAACTTTTGTACTTGTTACTTGTAATAGGTATTATTTATGTTTTGGTTTCTTGGAGATAATTAGATTATTTATTTACTTATCATTGTAGACCCTCAATTTTTTATTAATAAGACTTCCACTATTTACTTTATTATCTTTGATTGATGTGGAATGTGTATTTGGTTTGGATTGTTGGCATGGTCTTACGAGATTCTAGCTTGAACTGTTGGTCCTTATAACGGTTCATCACACTTCTAGTTAGTCCAGAATTAAGGTGTGACACAAATTCCCCTGTGCCACCTTCAACCTCTAGGTTGCAATAGAAGTGATTCACCATGTTAGGATGGGTGCCAATCTCAAGCCCAAGTATAAAAGACCAGCCCATGGCATCGAATGTGGCCTGGACGTCAAACCATTCCAATTCTTGAATGTTCATTGGTCATCCTAAAATAACTAACTTTTGCTTGAATATTTCAAATGAGGCATGTGCCTCACAGGAATGGAAGTGTACGTCATCAAGGGGGGAAGAGGATTGTTTCTTGGCCTCTTAGTTGCTGCTCAATAGGAAGCCATCTAGCTTGTAATAGAAAAGAATAAACAAAGAAACTAAGTTAGGGAATATGACATGAAACAGTAAAATTTCCACCCTACAAAGTAACTAGAAGTAGGTGGGAAGAGAAAAATTCCTAATGAAAATTATACTAACTTAAATGCATGGTGACGTAAACAATAGAATGGAAGTAATAAATTGTGATTTGGATAAATTACTAGTAAATAGGAAGTTATAACTTTCAAAGAGAAATGGGTGCACAACCATTAGAATTGTGAGCAAAAACCATTAGCTATGATAAAATGAAAATCTAAGCCATGTGGATAGTAAAAAGGACAGCCTCTGTAAGATTTGCACACCATGAATCCAGTCTAACCTTACATTCTTGTATCGTGACAGGTTTTACCATCTTAATCATCTCAAGGACCAACAGTATGAAGAAACCACAAAGCCACATGAGTGAACCAGTAAAAATAGTCAAACTAGTAAATTTGGTTTGTGTGGGCAATATGTGTGGCTGACGGATTTTGCGACCACATGAGTCAACCGCACGAACCCAAATCAGACTTTGTGATTTGAAAGCTTTCTAAATCAAGGCGGATCTCTTTCTTAATTGTAGAGGGACTCTATATGGAAAGTTTCTCTCTAAAAAGAGGATGTCCCTCTACCGTTTCTCAATCTTTTGGAATAATCTCAAACCCTAAGCCTAAGGGAGAATGAGAGAGGAAGAGAAGGAAAAGGAGGCTTGGAGAGAAAAACTGGGAGAAGGGTTTTGCAGAGAAGGTTCAGACTCTCTATAACAAGCATAAGGTATGGAACTCATCTCTGTAGCCTCAGAACACATAAAATAGGAGTTTCCATTGTAAATTGAGACATCAAACTCAATGCAAGGTCTTAACTATTGGGTTTCCTAAGCAAATCTCAAAAGGGATCATGGAGAATAGGTTAGGGTATATAACTGTGTAAAACTATGATTTTAATGACCATAGATTGACAATAGGATGAACCCTATTGATGAGTTAAGAAATCAACTCATGAAGAATTCAGATTGAAAGAAGGACTGACCAAAAATCGTGTGGTCACATGCTGTGCTTACATGATATACGACCATAGGGTCGACTACTGCCATTTGAGAAATTCTGAGAAATAATGTGGTCACATGCTGTGGTCACATGTAGCAAGACCATAGGGGTCAATCGTACAGTGTGGGGTCGACATCTAATGAAACCCCAGGGTTGACCATAGGTATCGACCACATAATAACAAGAAGCATATTTTGAGACCAGACAAGGTTTTCGACTACTATAACTTGAGAAATTAACCTCTATCTTAAATACATTAATTGCTTAGGTTGCTAACTAGTTCAAAGTGAATTCCAAAGCTTGAAAGAGATCGACACTACGATCAAAGGTAAGGGAACAAAACCTAAACTAAAAGGCTAATAACAAACTACCCCTTTTATTCTATTTTCTGTTATTAAATATGATGCTATGTCTTTATGATTGTTTGTGTATCTCACATGTCATCCAATAGTTGTTATATATCTACTCATGCATATTTATTTCTATTTATTTATAATATGATGATGATGCTAGGGATAGGCATGCGAATGTGTTTGTGGTTAGTGTGTTGGATGAGAGTGGAGCATTAGGGGGAGGACGTGGCACTGTGGTTCATATTGGCCACCAGACACTAACTCTATCTCTACTAAGTCCTACTCACTGACATTGTGGTTTCGTCATCACCTTAGCAGAATTGGTATGCTTTAGAGAATCAAGGGTAGGACGTAGCATTGTGACTCATCCTGGCCACCAGACTCTAGCACTATCTCTATGGGCATATTGAGGAAGGCTGGGATAAGGCCTTGGATACCTTTGGATGGCATTAAGATTGGTTAGTTGCAAGTCCAGTTTGTAAGCCCTCGCCAGCAGGGGCTTATATGTTGATATAGGTAGGGCATCAGGGGAAGTATTGACAGTGTGTAATATGAACACTTTAGCTTTATCTCTATTCCATGGTAGGTGCATGTGGGACGGAAATGGTGTTTGATCCATTGGGTAGATTCACACACTTGTGTATAGAGGTGCGTTGGCTACCAATCCTTTCTAAAGCACAGTTTCTAACTTAAACTAGACCAAAGATATAAATGTGACTGCATGCATATGTTTGTGCATTATTTTGTTTACTCACTGAGCTCATGTTGGAGAGTTGACCGTCGTGTGTGTATTTCATTTAGTTTCTAATGTTGCAGGTATTACTGTCAATGATTTTATCAGTGCACCAATGTATGGATATGTGGCCGCCATGGACGTGCAAGCTATAGAGAACGAGTATGACTCATCATGCAAGTGCTTTCATTGGGTTACAATTATTGTTTTATTTTTGTATTTGACTTAATGGGATTTGTAATAGTTTATTATAATTATGTCTTAGTTACTTGGAGATAACTGGTTTATTATTTACTTATCATGGTAGATATTTAGTTCATTATTAATAAACACTTCCATTATTTATTTTATTACCTCTAATTGTGATGTGAAATGTGTTTGGTTTGGATTATTGGCACGGTCTTATGAGAATTTGGCTTGAACCGTTGGTTCTTATAGCGGTTCATCACACTACTAATTAGTACAGAATTAGGGTGTGACAACTTGGTATCAGAGCTCTTAGGCCCTGTCCATCAAACCTAAAACCTCCAGAAGAGTCTGTAAACTAATTTAGGGTTAAAATTAAAAGATTTAATACAAACACACTATAAGCACCTGTGTTGGTTGAGATAAAACTTAAACAAGACAATAATACACATAATTGATGGTGGAACCATATATATACACAGACAAAAAAAAATCTAAATGTATCCTGATAAACAAATTACATAGGGTACGGTCTACAAGTCGGACAGTTGCCTGAGTATACAAAGGATATAGTATAGTGGCATGAAGGGAGCATCTGTAAAGTAAAAAATTATACCGAGTTGGTGCTCACAAGATGTAGAACTCAATATAGGACAGAGGAAGAAGGAAAATGGCTAGTAAAGCCTAAATCCCCGTAGAGGGAAAGGAAAAGATCTTGGGCCAAATCCAACAGAGATAGGAGAACAATGGCCATACACCAAAAATAAGAGTAACTATAAAAGGAGATAAAACTCTAATCCTGGGTGACGTGGAGACTCTAAGTGAGATCCATCACTCATTGAGAATTTAGAAGAGGTCGCAAGCTAACCCGACCGCTACCTGGGTTAATAACGGGTAATGAGAATCCATCTGAATAGATGCCAAATAATGATAATCAAATTGGACCAAATAAAAAAGAGTCAATAACCAGGCCACTCCAGCTAATCTACCTGGACCATAAGTGCCTTGACTAATGTTGTAATGAACTTGGCCTGATAAAATACAAGAGCAACAACAGATGATACCGGTTATGCAAGTTATCATGGGAATCACTACCCAAGTGGCCAATGCTACGCCAATACCTCCAGGTCAGACCAAGTATGGTACTAGTTGGTAGCAATATTATATCTTTAGCATCCGTTGGTCATAACATAGTGCCTATCGTACAGTAGGTGTAAGACCCGTATCAAACTAATCGGTCTTACCACCTTGTATCAAGTCTTCCTATCATGGTCGAGCCAAGTGGACCAAGTGCGTAAAAAAACCACAAGACCAGGTATGAAATCAACCCAAAAATAGTCAATTATGAGCGTGTGCTCGCATACCTAAACAGGTGTGACCAACCACAACTCAAAATAGTGCAACCACATGAATTTTGGTCGTATGGTCGCATGTTTTAGAAGGTGTGGTCAACGGATTCGACGACCCCACCTCCGACCACACGAACCCAGTCAGAAACCGAAATTAGAAAACCTTCCTAATCCGAAGGGGGTTCTTTCCTAAACTCATTAGGGCAAATTATGGAGGGTTTTTCTCTATAAATAGGACGTCCCTTAGACTCTTTCACTCCTTTAGAACTCAAACTGAAAGTGAGAGAAAGAGAAGAGAAGGAAGAGAAGGAAAATTGAAGAAGAAGACTAAGGAGGAGGAAAATTTAGAGAAAACTCTGAATCTTCAGCAAGCTTAAGGTATGAACATGTTTCCCATGTTAAATTGAGAGCCTAGAATAGTTTATCAAGAAGATAGGTAGGAGAAACCCAAATCATCAATCCATGGATAAATTGCAAGAGAATCCATGGAGGAAATTATGTGGACAATGGATTGAGTATAAAATACTAGTTTTAAGCCATAGAACAATCATAGGAAGGACCATGATGATAAGCCAAGGGATCCAAACATGAAAGAATGGAGTTGAGAGTGAAAGGTTGACCATCACACGTGTGGTCGTATGATGTGTGACCACACGAGACACACATGTTCGACCACATGCCCTCAGGAAGTTTTTAGGGAGGGTGTGGTCCCACATGCGGTCGTAGGATATGCGACCACAACCTGCGACCACACACCCTGTGGTCACAGAAAATGAGACCACAGGTGCTACCACACCTGCGACCCCTCAGTTTCTGTTGGTCTAAATTATTGGAAATAAATTTTAATTTTAAATTTATAAATTTGTTAGGTTTTCAAGTGATTTAAAAGTGATTTACCAAGCTTGAACGAGGATCTACTATCGACTAAAGGTGAGGGAACAAGACCTAAATTAATTGGCTAATAATAAACTATTTTTATTTATTGAGTCTAATACCATGAATGATTCTATGCTTGTATTCTTGTAATGTGCATATCACCTGTTATCCAATATTCCTGTTATTACTGCTCATGCATATTTAGTTTCGTTTATTTATAATATGATGTTGATGATGATGTTAGGAATAGGCATGTGAATGTATGTGTGTGGTTAGTGTACTTGATGCGAGTGGGGCATCAGGGGGAGGACGTGACACTGTGGTTCATCCTGATCACCAGACTCTAGCTCTATCTCTACTCAAGTCTTGTCTACTGACATCGTCATATCTCCATTACCTTAGCAGAACTATTACGTCATAGGAGTTCAGGGGAGGTAGTCTCGGACCGTGTAGTCTCTAACTCTACCGGGAGGCCTTAGCTCTATCTCTATGGACATATTGAGGGATGCTGGGGTGAGGCCTTGGATACACTGTTTGACATTAGGATTGGTTAGTTATGAGCCCAGTTTACAAGCCCTCTCCAATAGGGGCTTACGTGTTGGTATGGGTAGGGCATCAGGGGAAGTGTCATGCAGTATTTGATCCGGGCACTTTAGCTTTATCTCTATTCCATGATGGGTGCATGTAGGACGGCAATGGTGTTTGATCCATTGGGTGGCTTCACATACTCGTGTATAGAGGTGCGGCGGCCACCTATCCTTTCTATTGCACATTGCAAACATATGAACCAGACCAAAGATATGGATTGAATGAATGCATATGTTTGTTGTATTGTTTTGTTTGCTCACTGGGCCATGATGTGTGCTCACCCTTTCGACGTCGAATATTTTTAGTTGATGATGTAGGTACTACAGTAGAAGATTATATGAATGCTCCAATGTACGGGCATGTTGCGGCAATGGATGTAGAAGCTATGAGGGAGTCGCATGATTCGTCGTGCGAGTGCAACTCATGCGTCTTTGATTAGATTTATTTGTTGGATTATTAAGAACATGTAATTGATTAATTTATTTTATGTCTTACTCATTTGAAGATAATTGGATAATTTATTTATGTTATCACTGTTAGATTCTCAGTTCATTAATATTAAAGACTTCCCCTATTATTTATTTATTCTGACTATGGTTGTGGATGTGTATGGTTTAAGCAAAAAGACACAGCCTATTCGAGATCCTGGTTGAACCGTTAGATCATAGACGGTTCATTATAGTATTCTGGTTGGTGCAGAATTGGGGTTTGACAACTTGGTATCAGAGCTCTTGGGCCCTGTCTATTAAATCGGTATACTTCCACAAAAGTTCGTGAACTAAGTTAGGATAAAATTTAAAAGCATTAATAACAACACACTATAAGCACCTGTGTTGAATGAGACAAAAATTAAGAAAGAGAATAATGCACTATTGAGATGAGAAACAAGTTTCATATATACATCGAATAAAAATAATATATATATATATATATATATATATATATATCCAAATCAGAGTACGGTCCACAATCCGGACAGTTACTCTGTAGTACAAGGAAAAAGAAATAAATGCATCATGGAGCTGGCGGTGTTGGAGGAGGAGGTGCCTCACGATCTCAGTCATAATCCTCAGCATACACCCTCGTAAGCCGCAGCTACAGTCCGGGTCACCTGGAGACTAGCTGCCAGATCAGTCATCCATCGATCAGACGTGCGCTGGGCCTCCCTAATCTCAAGCAGTAACCCCATCACGTCATCTGGTGGTGGGTACAAAAGACCAGTTAAGTGGGAAGGAACCCAAGAAAGGCCAGCTCCAGTGGAATACAGTGGTGATGGAAGAGGTATGGCGTCTACATCCATGAACATATGATCATCATCCTCAGCAACACCCCCATGGACTCCTGCTACTGCTGCTGCTGCTGCCACCTTAGCGTCTGCTATCTCGACCCGAGTACGGGGAAGCACCATAGCATTCCTCTCCTCGTCACTGACCTGTGCATTTTGCATCCCCATCTTGCAGATGGACTCCCAGTCAATGTCAGACGAGAAGGTATCCTCATGAATCCTCTCATCCACTAAGTCGACATGCAGGCGAGTGAGCAGGGTAGTGATCAAATGCCCATAGGGCAGGTTGCCTATATGAACAAGAATCATAGCACGGCGCATCGTCCTGATGATAATGTATGGAAGGCAGACGGGCTGCCTAGTGTAGATGCAGTACAAGAGATATTGGGTCAACTGGGAAATCTTCTCATAATGGCCACTCTGAGGAATCAGGTTGTGCTGAATAATCTTGCAGTACACCCTAGGTTCCGGCCGTAGGTTGATTGCCTTCATCTCCCAATGATCATCTCTAAGAAGCTGGCGGTCAATCTCTGCACGCATCATCAAAGATAGGAACTAGGGTTCCTTAGGTGCATAGTATACTAAGGGGCCATCGTTTGATATACCCAGGAGATCAGCCAACTCCTGGCAGTTAAAGGAGATCTCCACCCCTTTAACATAACTGGTGATCCTAAGCTCCTTACCCCTGTCTGTATCATTTGGATCACCCACTACCTGAAGATTACAATAAAACTGCTTTACCAGAGCAGGACAGGTGCAAACCTCATATAATATCACGGGGAGCCAACCCATATCACCAAAAGCACCCTCTACATTAAACAAGGCTAGATTAGCGAAGTTTACATAATGAACCCCTTCCACCTTTTTCCACTCATAACGAGCATACTGAGCCTCTGCTTCATTATACCAGAAGCGAATAGGATCATGAACTCTGGAAACTTTGGTGCAAGCCATGTTATCTGCAAAGACACAGACAAATAGACAAGATATGAGTTATGGAGCAAAACTCAAAAATTTTGGCATTATAACGGCATGATTTGGCCAAAAGCCTCACTTTTTACCTAAACCGTTGGGCAGGAGGACTTACATATGTTCCAAACCATCTGACAAGGCTCATACAGTTGGAAATTTAAACTAGGAAAGATAGAATTTGAAGAAATTTCAACAATTTGGAAAAATCTCAAAAATTAGGTCAAAAATGAAAATTTTCAAGTTTCTCAAAAACTAACCGATGAAACTCAAATTTTCTTGAGGGCATTCGTCTATTGGGTGGCCAATAGGAAAAGCCCCCAATAAAAATCAAATTTTTACGGTTAGAAAAATTTTAATTTGAAGAAAATGCTATAAATGGAGAAAAACCTAGTTTTGAAAGCTTAAAAATGAGGACCAGTAGAGAACATATCTGAAGGAACGGAGCGGAGGTCGTGAATGGAAGAAAGAATCACCAAACATGAGTGTTCGACATTGTAGTAACTCAGTGGAAGCGAGTTGAGTTGAGAGCAAAAGAGAAAGTGGGAAATGACTCCAAAAATCAGGTTTAAAAACCTGATTTGGAGTAGTGTGGTTGCAAAATTGGACCAAATCTGTGACCATACGACCGACCCCACGATCGACCACAGGCTCTCGGTGAGCTGACAGACTTCGTGTGGTCGGACTTTGTGGTCGGACATATTCTGACCCCACGATCGACCCCAAGTTCTTGGTGAACTAACAGGGTTTTGTGAGGTCGCATACCCTGTGGTCGGACATATTGCGACCCCACCATCGACCACACGATGGAAAATATAGTATTTTGACTATATGACTTGGAAAATTGAAATTTTACATTGATTAATTGGATTTTGACATGGGAATGACGTATAGTATGATTGCCTCACATGTTCTATGAATTTTTCAGATACTAGCACCATCAGAAACAGGAAATGGCTGGTTGAAGAGTAACCAGGCGAGGACGTAACCCAATTCCACCACCACCACAGGTGGAGGAAGATAGCCATGAAAATCCTGAAGGACAAGAGGATCAGAATGTGGCACCACCAGGAGCAAATGGCTAGGCTAATCCTACAAACTTGCCAGCCCCACCTACAGATTTGGCTATAGCAGTAATGAACCTAGCACAATAGCTGCAGTAAATACCGCAAGTACAAGCCAATATGCAAGCTGCTATGGGAATGGCTTTTCCAACTGTACATACTACACCTATACCAGCCAAATAAGGTAGCACAGTACCTGGGGTAGCAACACGGTACCCCAAGCACCTCAAACGCCAGTTGCACAAGCTCCAGTACAAAACCCTGAGGTAGCCCAAGGCAATTACCAGTATCAACCACCTATATGTGGAGCATATGCTCAGTATCAGCTAGATCATTCTCGACTGATCGAGTGTTTTTTGAAAATAAAGCCTAAAGAATATAATGGTAAGCCAGCGGATCCTTTGTGGCCAGCTCACTGGGTTGATGAGATGGAGAGAAATTTTATGATGATGACGGTTAATGAGGAGGAAAAAGTACTGTGTGCAACATTTATGTTGAAAGGTGATGCACACCATTGGTAGAAGTCTACTCGGAGTTATCTGTTAACCAAGCACGCCCAATTGACCTGGGTTATCTATAAAGAGGCATTCTTCGAGAAATATTTTCCCAGAAGTTTCAGTAATGCTATGGAAAGAGAGTTCCTGAGTTTGTATTAGGGACAGACGGCTGTGGATGCATATCAACAGCGTTATGAAGAGCTGTTTTTCTTTGCTCCCTCTAGCATGCAGGAAGAAAATACTATAACCCGAAGGTTCCTCAGGACTTAGGGGAAGCATTCAAGAGCATGTTTTGGGGCTAGAAAAGAAAGTTTAATAATGAGGCCGGACAGATTGCTCGAGTGCTAGAATCGAGCCAGATGGAGAGCTACTTTGCTCAGAATAGAGGTATCAAAAGGCCTAATGGGAATTCATATAACGGAGGGAACACAAAGACCTTTAAACCCTTCCATACTCAAGGCTTTAATGCTGTAGCCAAGACTACTCCAATAGTCCAACCTCAACAAAAGCAAAATAGTGAAGGAGTAAAATGCTATAACTGTAATCAAATGGGACATTATTCAAGGGAATGTCCTAAGCCCAGGAATCAGCTACAGCAAGGAAAGGTTTATGCAGTTACATCTGAGGATGCTGTCGCATCGCCTGATGTGGTCACAGGTATGACCTAAACCTTTCATTTTGTATTGCCTTGTGTGATCATGTAGACTAAATTAAAACAAATCACAGGTATCGTACCTATTAATGGCATACCCGCCAGAGTACTCTTTGATTCTAGAGCTACTCATTCTTTTATATCTATGTCATTTGGAAAGAAGCTAAATCTACCCCTCAGATCTTTAGACTACAAATTGTTTGTACGATCACCTTTGGGATTAGAAGTGGAATTAGAAAAAGGTTATGGACCATGTCCAGTTCTTATCGGCGAGAAGATTTTGGATGCAACCTTGATTCAACTCGAGATGGCAGACTTTGATGTTATCTTGGGAATGGATTGGTTAGCTTGGCATTCTGTAAACCTATTATGTACAGAAAAAAAATTGACTTTTAAAGAAAAGAAAGGAGCAGAGTTTAGTTTTGCGGGAACCAAACTACCCTATAAACGAAAACTCATCCACTCTGCATTAAAGACTAGAAAATGCCTCGAGAAAGGAGGAGTTGGGTATCTAGTATCCGTGGTCGACCTCACCAAGGACGCCCCACGAATGGAGGATATTGATGTTGTGCGTGACTTTCCAGATGTATATCCTAAGGAACTACCAGGATACCACCTGACCGAGCGACAGAGTTCGTTGTAGATCTTATACCCGGAGCTGCACCAGTATCTAAAGCACCCTATCGAATGGCTCCTACTGAACTAAAGGAACTGAAGGCATAGTTATAGGAATTACTGGAGAAGGGTTATATCAGACCCAGCATATCACCATGGGGAGCACCGATATTGTTTGTGAAGAAGAAGGATGGTAGTGTTCGACTGTGTATAGACTATCGAGAATTGAATAAGCTTACAATCAAGAATCGATACCCGTTGCCTCGGATCGATGACTTGTTCAATTAGTTGCAAGGTGCCAAGGTGTTCTCCAAGATTGATTTTTGGCCAGGATACCATCAGTTAAAGATTAAGGAAGGTGATATTCTAAAGATGGCATTTAGAACAAGATATGGACATTATGAATTTTTAATCATGTCTTTTGGATTAACTAATGCACCCGCAATTTTTATGGAACTCATGAATCGGGTATTCCATGATATGTCGGATACGTCAGTCATTGTGTTTATTGATGATATATTGGTCTACTCCAAGGACAAGGAAACTCATGTCATGAATCTAAGAGCCGCTCTGCAACGACTAAAAAAAGAGAAGCTTTACGCCAAATTTATAAAATATGAGTTTTGGCTAAATGAGGTCGCTTTCTTAGGCCATGTAGTATCCGCCGAGGGAATTAAAGTGAATCCTAGCAAGATTGAAGCCATTGTGGAATGGGAAGCACCTAAGAGTATTGCAGAAATCAGAAGTTTCTTAGGTCTAGGTGGGTATTACCGACGATTCGTGGAAGATTACTCCAGAATTGTCGTACCTCTCACCAGTTTGACTAAAAAAGGAGAAAAGTTTGTTTGGACCGACAAATGTGAAGAAGGTTTTCAAACATTGAAAGCTAGATTGATATTTGTTCCCATCTTGACTATTCCTATTCTAGGACAACCATTTACCTTGTACACTGATGCGTCTAGATTGGGTTTAGGATGTGTGCTTATGCAAGGAGAACAAGTAGTTGTGTATGCCTCAAGACAACTGAAGACACATGGAAAGAACTATCCCACTCATGACTTGGAATTAGCAGCAGTAGTACATGCTGTCAAGATATGGAGACATTATTTGTATGGAGAGAAATTTCAGATTAAATCAGATCATAAGAGTCTCACTTATCTTTTTAATCAAAAGGAGTTGAACATGAGACAAAGAAGATGTCTGGAATTATTACAGGATTATGATTGCGATATCCAGTTGTAACCACCCCATTTTTGCCACCCTCAGCATAAGTAAACCAATATGGCAGGTTTTCGGCCCTTAACCCAAATGTTAGGGATTCTCTAATGAACCCCATAGTAGGGTCATTGGATATTACCTACTTGGATGAATAGGTCGTGAAATTATCTTTGAAATGAGACAGGAATCATCAAATTCTGACGTCAAACAAGGAAGATATCGCAGTTTGAAAGTGCAAGGGCATTTACGTAATTATTGTATGATGCATGCATTATCATTCAAACTTCAAGACATCATATCTTGGTCATCTGGTATCAGAATCAGATGATTCAAAGGCCAATATTCCTTTTTCTCAGTCCTCTTCAAAGTGGATGTGAAAAATCCCGGGTAGAAGTCACCAGTTGGTCCCATGCAAGCTTTCATGCAAAATTATCGTTAAAACTTCAAAGCTTCATATCTTTGTCGTTCAACGTCAGATTCAGATGATTCCAAGGCCATTATTCTTCATTTGTGATGTTCTACAAAGTAGACGTAAAAAATCTCGAGTAGAAGTCTCCGTAGGGTCCCATGCAAAATTACACATGAAAATTATAATTTAATCTTCAAAAATTCATATTTTGGTCACCCCATATCCAAATTTGGTAATTTGATAGTACTCTACAAAGTGGACTAAAGGACTTTCGGTAGAAGTCTCCGAAGGATCCCATGCAGAATGGTCAACCAAATTATCAATAATTGGCCTGCTTAAACTTCAGAAATTCATGAGTTTGTCATTTTATTACCAAATGAGGTGATTCAAGTTCTAATATTCCTCATTTATAATGTTCTACAAAGTGAACGCATAAAATTTGGAATAGATGCTATCGAAATATTCCATATGGAAGGGTGACAGAAATGGACTATGAAATGTCAACCTTAGTCCAAACCAACTTAATCCAGCTTAGTCTAATGTAGCCCGGCCCAGCCCAGACCAATCCAGATCAAGTTATGTCAGTTCATATGCATGCATTCCATTTATATGTGTATAATGTAAAATATATTATTGTATATAATATATATATATATATATATATATATATATATATATATATATATATATATGTGTGTGTGTGTATATGTATACATATATATTATAGGAAAGAGAGAGGAAAGTGACGCCGTGGAAAGAGAGAGGAAAGAGAGGCCATAGGAAAGAGAAGGGGAGAAAAAAAAGGAAAGAGAGAGAAATAAAAGAAAAAAGAAAAAGAAAAAAAAAGAAAAGATCCCCTTCACGTTTTCTAGAAAGAAAACGTGAAAGAGAGAGGGAGAAAGAAAAAAAAAAGAAAAGGAAGGAAAGAAAAAAAGAAAAAAAGAAAAAAAGAAGAAAAAGAAAAAAAGAAAAAAAAGGAAACGTTTTCTATGAAAGAAAACGTGAAAAGAGAGGGAGAAAGAAAAAAAAAAGAAGGAAAAAAAGGAAGAAGAAAAGGAAAGAAGAAAGAAAGGAAAGAGAGAAGAAATTTTCTAGAAGAAGGAAAGAGAGAAAGGAAAGAGAGAAGGGATTTTCTAGAAGAAGAAGGAGAAAAAGGAAAGAAAGGAAGAAGAAAAAACGTGGGAAGGAATAGAAGAAAGGAAAGAAGAAAAATGGAAAGAAAGGATTTTTTAGAAGAAAAAGAAGAAAAGGAAGGAAGAGAGAAGAAGGAAAGAAGAGGAGAGGACTTTCTAGAAGTGGGAAAAGAAGAAAACGTGTGGAATAGAGAGGGAGAAGAGAAAAGGGAAGGAAGAGAAGAAACGAAAGAAGAAAAAAAGAAAGAAAAAAATATTTTCTAGAAAAAGAAGAAAGGAAATGTGAGTAAAGAGAAGAGAGAGGAAGGTCTTTTTTCCAGACCATAGAGAGAGGAGGACGTGAGTGAGAGAGAGAAAATGTGAGAGAGGGAGAAAGAAAGAGAGAAGAAAAGAAGAAAAGAGAGAAAGAGAAGAGAGAGAGAAGCAGAAGAGAGGAGGAGGATTCGCATTCAAAGGGATTGATACAACCTCCAATAATCTTTCATCGACGGTTTCACTCGAGTTGAGCACAAGGTTAGTACTCTAAACAAATTTAGAGGTCGTTAGAATACTCGAATGCCAATTTTGCTTGAAAAAGGCTAATTTTCATGAAATCTCAATCATGAATGCTCTATTACATGCTAGTTAATGTTAGGATGCCTAAGTCTAGCATTTTTCATGAATGATAATTTGTCTAAGATATTCAATGATGAAGTTTTGAATGATATATGATGATGTTTAATGTTTTCTTACAAATTTCATAAAGTGGTTTTATAATCTGAAATTTCCAGATTTAGGATTCAAATTTAGGACGTACATCACATGTACTGTTTCTAAGATTTTGAAGCCCAAATTTTTATCGGATTCTCTCAAATATGTTAGAAGACTACCCTAAAAATTTCGTTTCATTTGGAATTGGGAAAATATATCAAAAAAAGTTTCTTTGACATTGCTATTTTTCTCGGATGTAATGCAATCCTCCATCAGAAAGTCTCCAGACAAAGGTCTTATGGCCATAATCAGAAACATCACTTAATATGAACTTTTTAGACATGAAAGTCTTATAAAAAATGGCACTGGTTTCATATTTTTTTAATTTTTTATTAAATTGATGTCAATTTTTAAGGGCATAGTACTCTGATTTTGAATCTGTCATGATGTACTGATTCGCATGATTGAAAAGAATCATTTTTCACAAAGAAAATATATTGTTTTAACTTGTTTTTCTTGATGAAATTTTAGATCAGACAGTTATCTACATATAAATATGTCTGTATTTAATTTCATTAAGTATAGGATTTTATTTGAAATTTATGGTGCAACTAATCAAAAATCTGGAACAGATTTGACCAGTGCACATGTCCGGCTTTAGGGCATATCTTTAACCTGGCTTTGCTCTCTATTGGGATTCAACTCCTGCATAGAAAATATAATATAGTAAGTCATCTTTCTATGAAAAAAATTTGAGCTTGATTTGAGTTTCGTAAGACCAACTTATGGTTATTCTTGTGTAATGTGATAAAATATGAAAACAGTTCATAGTTTTGTCCATTATCTGAATTCTTGTGTCACAATTTTGACAGTTTTGAGTCGTTAATCTTCCCAAATTTATTCATAAAAATTATAATTTTTTCAAAGAACATTGAACATATGTTTTTTTGATAATTTTGCACTTTTCAAAAAAAGGTTTCATTGATATCTCATTCTTTATAACATCAATGATTGTTTAAGTGAATTCTGTCATATTTGGATAAATGACTATATTTGGAGCAATCATATGCTTTGATTGGATTGTGCATACCATATTTGCCATATTCCATGTGTTGCTATTTTTGGTAGAATAGATAAATTTTTACCATATTTTAGTCAAATCTTAATAATTACTATTTTTAAGTCATACTATGCTTAGAAAATAGCATATAAGATCTTTCCTTTTTTGAAAAAATTCTTGTCATATATGCATTCTATGATTGGTACTTACCATATTGATATATAGATGCATATTAGATCTTGCCATATTAGATCTTGTCATACTAGATCTTTCCATATTAGATCTTGCCATATTAGATGTTGCCACATGATTTCTTACCATATTAGGTCTTGCCATGCTTAGATTAGCATACTAGATCTTGCCATATTAGGTTCTTGCCTTATTTGCAATGCATGCCATATTATGGAGGTTTTCATAATTTTACTATATGTTGTGATACTTACCATAAATATCATACATGCCATGCTTAGAATATTTCATTTTTGGTAATAATTTAATTTATGCTGCACCCTAGTCGAACTGCCATATTTGTACACCTAGCAAACATATTAGGTATGGGGACGTGCATTTAAGCACCCACAATCATGGGAAGGGCATAATGGGAATAATAAAAATCTTAATAAAGAAAGAGAAAAGTTTGCCAAACTTTTCAAAATTAGAACTTAGGATGAAAAGTGTAATTCAGGATGATTTTCACATCTCAGTAAACCTTAAACCTAGAATAGGTTCTCAATCCTAAACCTAGAATAGGTTCTAAACCCTAAACCTAGAATAAGTTCTCACATTCTAACCTAGAACAGGTTATCATTTGCCCGAACTACGTGGATTATGATTCATAGGGCAAACCCTAGGATACGTAGGCCATTTGGGAGAATCCCAAATTTGGATCCAAACCTTAGTCCACTCGGACTATCCATAGATCCACTAGGATATTTATCCCCATTCTGACCTAGAGCCCGAACTACACGGATTCTGATTCCTAGGGCAAACCCTAGGACACGTATGCTATTTATGAGAATCCCAAATTCGGATCCACATCCACTCAGACTATCCATAGATCCACTAGGATATCTACCCACTAGCCTGAACTACGTGGATTCTGATTCCTAGGGCAAACCCTAGGATATGTAGGCCATTTGGAAAAATCTCAAATTCGGATCCAAACCTTAATCCACTCAGACTATCCGTAGATCTACTAGGATATTTATAACCATTTCGACCCAGAGCCCGAACTACGCGGATTCTGATTCCTAGGGCAAACCCTAGGATATGTAGGCTATTTGGGAGAATCCCAAATTCGGATCCAAACCTTACTCCACTCCGACTATCCATAAATCCACTAGGATATTTATCTCCATTTCGACCCAGAGCCCGAGCTACGTGAATTCTGATTCCTAGGGCAAACCCAACGATACGTAGGCTATTTGGGAGAATCCCAAATTCTGATCCACACCTTAGTCCACTCGGATTATCCATAGATCCACTAGGATATCTACCCACTAGCCCGAACTACACGGATTCTGATTCCTAGGGCAAACCCTAGGATAAGTAGGCCATTTGGGAGAATCCCAAATTCGGATCCAAACCTTAGTCCACTCGGACTATCCGTAGATCCACTAGGATATTTATAACCATTTCGACCCAAAGCCTGAACTACGTGGATTCTGATTCCTAGGGCAAACCCTAGGATACGTAGGCCATTTGGGAGAAACCCAAATTTGGATCCACACCTTAGTCCACTCGAACTATCGATAGATCCACTAGGATATTTAACCATTTCGACCCAGAGTTCGAACTATGCTGATTCTGATTCCTAGGGCAAACCCTAGGATATGTAGGCTATTTGGGAGAATCCCAAATTCGGATACAAACCTTAGTCCACTAAGAGTATCCATAGATCCATTAGGATATTTACCCATATTTTGACCCAAATAGGGTTATCCACTTTCCAACCCAGATAGGGTTATCCACATTTCAACCCAGATAGGGTTATCTATATTCCAACCCATAAAGGGTTATCCATATTTCGACCCAAATAGGATTACCAATATATCCACTAGGACTATCTATCAGTCCACATGGACTATCCAGATCCTAACCCCTAGGGTTTCTCATCCTTTCAAGCATAAACTCAACTTGAACAATGAACTTAATCATGCACAAGCATAAATTACAATCATAAACTTTAATCACACATGAACTATGATGGTGAACCTGATTTTTGAAATAATTCCATAATACGTAGGCAATCTGATGGATACAGTTTCGGTTCAATGATATCAAACCACTTGGTTTGGTATAGGAGATCGATTTCGATCAGGCGGTTTGGGTGCCTAACCCCTTCCCATAACAGTAACCTGACACTTACCCAATCTCTGATGGATCAGAAATCCAATCTAAGGGTCATGAGTCAATCGAAGTCTTACCTTGGGGTGAGATTTCACATTTCTAAGGTCCTAGACCTTAATATAGGTGGCGACTTCCAAGATTTCCATCTTTGTCCTCACAGTGGCGACTTCACTGGGGATATAAACGTCAAACTCCTAAATGAAAACTTTTCTTCTGTGAATTGGATGCTAGATCTTAGGATACTATATTTATGCTTGTATAATATTGCTTTGGGGGGGAATGGGTTCAGCCACTCATTCCTGCGAATAGCCGAATCGGGTCCCATGCAGATGGGGCAGCCCGCTAGGCGTAACACACAACCTTGGCCTGTACTTTGTGAGACCATGACCGGCGAGCAGCCTCTAACGAGTATTTCTTGGGTCTGCCCGAGAATGCGTTATGCTACTCCACGTCGCTTGGATCCTTGCAACATAGTATATAAAGGGATTGGAGGCCCATTATTCATCGTGTATTCGGTGATAGGTTACCTCATCTTTGTTAAGGTGGCCTTTTCTGTCCTAACCCAGATTGTAGCCCAATGATTGTTATTTTTGGTTCATCCATGAACCGACCCAGTAAAATCTGCTTAACCATGACATCCATGTTCGAGACGTCGAATTTCTGCCTGTTTTTGTCCTCGATTGGTCAACATGTTAGAATCTACACGATGAGCATCTTGAACTCTCACCCATTGGGAGTATGAGGTATGTATACACCTATTCTACATCATAGTAGACGGTCACTATACACCCTCCATTAAGTAAGCTCGATGTGTTGAACCTCTCATTGTTAACACGTCGATTTCAAAAAAGGAGTAAAAAATCCCTATCAAGACATAGATACCATGGTCAAGAAGAAATTTACTAGTTTGTTCATCCATGAACCGCGTTTGCTAACCATCCCTAATAAGGATGACGGATTAATATATCCACTTTAATTTCATCGAATTCGGTAATCCAATTGGCCAGACCTTGGTACCACTGATTATCCATTTTGGAATAATGAGGTCCCAAGACTGAACATATGGCTTAATCAAATTCAATTAAATTGACTTGGATAATGTTTACCTGATCACCCTTATGAAGGAGCTAACTCTTGTTTGGTTAAGTCAACCTTGATTGTGTATGTAACTTCTTTCCACTCCCGTTATCTTAGAGTCCTAATATTTATCACTTTTGGGTTCTTTTTCGGTACAAGCCAAAGAGTCAGCCCAAACCACAACCATTTCTACCACTTGGATAAGGGATCCCATTACTGGGAGGTTATCTAGGGTGTACACACCAGAGCCAGTTAGTCTCATCTCAACCACATCAACTGAATCAATGGCTGAAGGATCAAACCATGCCCCGAACACTATGGATGTAAGATTCGTACCGAACTAACCGGTCTTACCACCTTGTACCAGGTCTACCTATCATGGTCGAGCCAAGTGGACCAAGTACATAAAAGAAATCACAAAAAGCAGGTATGAATTTGACCTAAAAACAGTAAATATGAGGGTAGGGTCACATGCATAAACAGATAGGGTCGACCCCACCTCAACAGAGTCCAAACCATGACTTCTCAGTCTTAGGGTCGGATGACTTGAGCCCTAGGGTCAACGGATTCTGCGACCCTAGCATCGACCCTATGGTGACAGACTGAAACCGTGAATTAGGAAACTTTCCTAATTTCAGGGAGTCCTTTCCTAATCTCGATGGGACATATTTTGGGAGGTTTTCCTCTATAAATAGGACGTCCCTTAGCCTCTTTCACTCCTTTTGGAACCCAAACTAAAAGTGAGAGAAAGAGAAGAAAAGGTAGAGAAGAAGAAGAGAAGGAGAATATGAGAAGACAACTAAAGAGAAGGAATTCAAAGAAATCTCTGAATCTCAGCAACCCAAATGTATGAATACATTCTCCATGAATTATGTAAGACCCTAGAATAGCTTATGAAGAAGTTAGGGATGGGAGAAACCCAAATCAATCTACCTATGGATGAGTTTTGAAGGAATCTATGAAAGTAATCATCATAGACAATGGAAAGTATGTAAAAATCATAGTTATGAGCCACAAAACATTCATAAAATGGACTTACGAGACTACATGATCGACCCCATGCTCTCGGGAAGTCCAAGGAGGCTATGGTCGCACATAGGGTCGATGGGTAACCGACCCTATGACCAACCCTACACCCTGGGGTCTCAGATACCTATGACCCAACCTGCGACCCTAGCTTTACAGCAAGCTTAAATTGTTGGAATTTATTTCTAATTAGAATCTATTAATTTGTTAGGTTTTCTTAGTGATATAAAAGTGATTCTTAGAGCTTGAAAGAGGATCTACACTCAATCAAAGGTGAGGGAACAAGACCTAAACTAATTGACTAATAATAAACTATTTTTGTTTATTGAGTCCAATGCCATGTATGATTCTATGATTGTATGATTGTAATGTGCATGTCACATGTCATCTACTATCCTGTTATTACTGTTCATGCATATTTAATTTCGCTTATTATTACATGATGATGATGCTAGGAATAGGCATGTGAATGTATGTGTGTGGTTAGTATACTTGATGCGAGAAGGCCATCAGGGGGAGGACGTGACATTTTGGTTCAGCCTGGTCACCAGACTCTAGCTCTACCTCTACTCAAGTCTTGTCCAGTAACATCGTCGTATCGCCATTACCTTAGCAGAACTAATACATCGTAAGGCATCAGGTGGGGGGGGACGTGGCATTGTGGTTCAGC
This sequence comes from Protea cynaroides, assembly GCA_028583415.1. Lineage (NCBI taxonomy): Eukaryota > Viridiplantae > Streptophyta > Magnoliopsida > Proteales > Proteaceae > Protea > Protea cynaroides. Next base: position 20,584,174 of record CM053269.1, read on the forward strand.
CTGGTCACCAGACCCTAGCTCTATCTCTATGGATGTATTGAGGGATGCTGGGGTGAGGCCTTGGATACACTGTTTGACATTAGGATTGGTTAGTTGCGAGCCCAGTTTGCAAGCCCTCACCAATAGGAGCTTACGTGTTGGTATGGGAGCATGTGGTACTGCAATGCCGATACCCATTGGGTACACTGTTTCCATGGTGGGTGCATGTGGGATGACAATGCCAATATTCATTGGGCGGCTTCACACACTCGTGTATAGAGGTGAGGCGGCCTCCAAACCTTTCTTTAGCACATTGCAAACTAATAAATCAGACCAAAGATATGAATTGGATGCATGCATATGTTTGTTGCATTGTTTTCTTTGCTCACTGAGCCGTGATGTGTGCTCACCCTTTCGACGTCGAATGCTTTTAGTTGATGATGCAGGTACCACGGTTGAAGATTATATGAATGCTCCGATGTATGGACATGCGGCGGTAATAGATGTTGAAGTTTTGATGGAATCGCATGATTCATCATGCGAGTGCAACTCTTACATTTTTTATTAGATTTTATTCAAATTATACAGACAATGTGATTGATTAAATATTTTATTTATCTCTTATTATTTTGAAGATAATTGAATAATTTATTTATGTTATCATCTTTAGACTCTCAGTTCATTTAATATTAAAGACTTCCGCTATTGTGTATTTATTCTGATTATTATTATATATGTGTATGGTTTAAACAAACGAACACAGCCTATTCGAGATCCTGATTGAATCGTTGGTTTATTGGTTGTTCATCACACCATTCTGAATAGTACGGAATTAGGGTGTGACAACTTGGTATCAGAGCTCTCGGGCCCTGTCTGTTAAACCAGTATACTTCCACAAAATTTTGTGAATTGAGTTAGGATTAAATTTAAAAGCTGCAATAAGAACACACTATAAGCACCTATGTTGTATGAGACAAAATTAAGAAAGAGAATAATGCACATATAAAAGAAGAAACAAGCTTTATATACATCAAATCAAAAGCAATGTTTATACATATCCAAATCAGAGTACAGTCCACAATCTGGACAGTTACTCTAAAGTACAAAGAAGTATAAAAAGAATATATATATATACATCATGGAACTGGAGGTGCTGGAGGAAGAGGTGCCTCGCGATCTCTATCGTAGTCCTCAGCATACACTCTGGTCAACCAGGCCACCTGAGTCTGGGTCACCTGGAGACTAGCTGCCAGCTTGGCCATCTGTTGATCTGATGCGCGCTGGGCCTCTCTAATCTCACACAGTAGCCCCATAATATCATCAGAAGGTGGGCGTGAAGGACCAGCCATGTGTGAAGGAGCCCGAGATGGATCAGATCCAGTAGAATGTGGAGGTGATGGAGGGGGTATAGCGTCTACATCCATATACATGCGATCTTCATCCCCATGAACCCCTACTCCTCCTGCTGCTGCTGCTGCCGCCTCGACGTCTACCACCTCTACTTGAGTACGAGGATGCACCAGAGCGTTCCTCTCCTCATCACTGACCTGAGCATCCCGCATGCCCATCCTACAAATGGCCTCCCAGTCCAGAACCGATGAGAAGGTCTTCTCCTGAATCTTCTCATTTACTAAATCAACACCTAGGCGGGTAAGCAGGGTGGTGATCAAACGTCCATAGGATAGGTTGCCTATCTGATCAGGCAGCGTAGCATAGATTATCGTCCTCATAATAATATAAGAGAGGCAGACAGGCTGCCTAGTGCAGATACAGTAAAGTACGTACTGGGTCATCTGGGAGATTCTCTCGTAATGACCACTCTGGGGTATCAGGTTGTGCAGGATGATCTTACAGTACATCTGAGGCTCTGGACGTAGGTTGATCGCTTTCATCTCCCAGCGATCCTCTCTGATAAGCTGACGGTCTATCTCAGCCCGCATTTCCAAGGAAAAGAACTGGGGCTCCCTGGGAGCATAGTACACTAGAGGGCCGTCATGTGATATGCCCAAAAGATCAGCTAACTACTGGCAGTTAAAGAAAATCTCTACTCCTTTGACGTAACTCGTGATCCTGAGCTCCCTAACCCTCTCAGTGTCATTGTGATCTCCCACCACCTAGAGATTACAATAGAACTGTCTCATCAGATCCGGAAGGGTACAGGCGTCGAACAAGGCTAGACTAGCCAAGTCCACACGATGACCTCCCTCTCCCTTCTTACGAGCATAGCGAGCATACTGAGCTTCGGCCTCGTTAGAGCGGAAACGAACTGGGTTTTGAACCCTAGGCACTTCAGTACGAGCCATAGTATCTGCCAAAACAAAGACAAGACAAATAATAGATTAGTAATGGTGAAAGACCTGAATATTTCGGCATTATAACGGCATAAACAGGTCAAAAGCCTCACTTTTAACCCAACCACTTGGGCAGGAGGACTTACATAGGTTCCAAACCATCCTGCAGGGTTTATACAGTTGGAAATTTAATCTAGAAAGATTGAATTTGAAGAAGTTTTAATAAATTTGAAAAATCTCAAAAATTAGGTCAAAATTAGATATTTTCAAGTTTCTCGATAACCAACCGATGAAACATGAATATTTTTTAGGGCTTTCATCCATTGAGTGACCAACAACAAAAGCCCCCAAAAAAAATAGAATTTTTACGGTTAAAAAAATTTTAATTTGAAGAAAACAATATAAATGGGGGAAAACCTAGTTTTGAAAGCTTCAAAATACGAGATAGGAGAGAGTATACCTGAAGAGACGGAGCAGAAGTCACAAATGGAAGGGAAGATCACCAAACACTAGGGGTCGCTACTGTAGCAACTCAGGAAATCGAGTTGAGTTGGAAGGAAGGAGAAAGAATGGGAAATGAATCCAAAATTGGGATTAAAAACCTGATTCTGGACCGTAGGGTTGCAGAATTCGACCAAGACATGCGACCCTACGATCGACCCTGTCATCGACACTAGTCTCTCGGTGATCTGACAGAGAACTAGGGGTCGGACCTAGGGTCGGATATATACCAACCCTACCATCGACCCTAGGCTCTCGGTAAGCTGATAGTAATTCTCAGGGTCGCATACCCTGGGGTCGCATAAGGACCGACCCTATCATCGACCCTATGATGGAAAATACAGTATTTTTGCCAGAATGATTTGAAAATTTTGAAATTTGTATTGATTAGTTGGATTTGGACTTAAGAGAATAAATTATATTGATGGCCTCACATATGCTATGATTGTTTTCAGACACTACTACCACCAGAACAGGAAATGCCTGGGCAAAGAGGGAACAGACGAGAACGTAACCCAATTCCACCACCACTACCTATGGAGGAAGACAGCCACGTAAATTAGGAAGCACAAGAGAATCTGAATACGGCACCGGCAGTGGCTAATGGCCAGACAAATCCTATTAACTTACCAGTCCCACCTACAGATCTGGCTATGGCCGTAATGAACCTGGCACAACAGCTGCAGCAAATACAACAGGTGCAATCTAATATGCAAGCTGCCATAGGTATGACTTTTCCAGCTGCACATACGACACTGATGCCAGTAGGACAGGCAAGCACAGAACCAAGGGGAAATAACATGGTACCCCACGCACCTCAAACACCAGGCATGCAGGCTCAAGTGCAAAACCCTGAAGTAGCTCAGGGTGGATATCAGTACCAACCACCTATGAATGGGGCCTATGCTCCGTATCAGCTGGACCACTCCAGACTGGTCGAGCGTTTCCTGAAGATGAAGCCCAAAGAATTTAATGGCAAGCCAGCAGATCCCTTGTGGCCAGCACACTGGGTTGATGAAATGGAAAGAAACTCTATGATGATGACAGTGAATGAAGAGGAGAAAGTGTTGTGCGCCACATTTATGCTAAAGGGCGATGCACACCATTGGTGGAAGTCTACCAGGACATATCTATTAACTAAGCACACCCAATTGACCTGGGGTATATATAAAGAGGCATTCTTTGAGAAGTACTTTCCTAGAAGTTTCAGAGATTCTATGGAGAGAGAGTTCTTGAGTTTGTATCAGGGACAGATGACTGTCGACGCATATCAACAACGTTATGAGGAGCTGTTCTTCTTTGCGCCAGTCAACATGCAAGAGGAAAATACAAAGACCCGAAGGTTCGTCATGGGACTTAGGGGAAGCATCCGTGAGCATGTTCTGGGACTTGAGAAGAAAGTCTACAATGAAGCTATACAAATTGCTCGAGTGATAGAGTCAAGCCAGAAAGAGAGCTACTTTGCTCAAAATAGGGGAATCAAAAGGCCTAACGGGAATTCTTATAACAGAGGGAACACCAAGACATTCAGACCCTTCCGTACTCAAGGCTTTAATGCTGCAGCCAAGACTACTTCAGCAGCCCCATCGCAACCAAAGCAAAATGGTGAAGGAATAAGGTGTTTTAACTGCAATCAAGTGGGACATATTTCAAGGGAGTGTCCTAAGCCCAGGAAGCAGCTACAGTAAGGAAAGGTTTATGTTGTTACATCTGAGGATGTTGCCGCAACGCCTGATGTGGTCACAGGTATGACCTGAACCTTTTACTTTGTGATTACATTGTGTGAGCATGTAGACTAAATTAAAACAAATCACAGGTATCGTACCTATTAATGGCATTCCCGCTAGAGTGCTCTTTGATTCTGGAGCTACTCACTCTTTTATATCTGTGTCATTTGGAAAGAAGCTAAATCTACCCCTCAAATCTTTAGACTACAAACTGCTTGTACGATCGCCAATGGGACTAGAAGTGGAATAAGAAGAAGGTTATGGGTCATGTCCAGTTTTTATTGACGAGAAGACTTTGGATGCAACCTTGATTCAACTTGAGATGGCAGACTTTGACGTCATCTTGGGAATGGACTGGTTAGCTCGGTATTCTGCAAACCTATTATGTGCAGAAAAGAAGCTGACATTTAAAGACAAGGAAGGAACAGAGTTCAGTTTTGCGGGAACCAAACTGCCCTGTAAACGGAAACTCATCCTCTCTGCATTGAAAGTTAGAAAATGCCTTGAGAAAGGAGGAGTTGGGTACCTGGTCTCAGTGGTCGACCTCACCAAGGAAGCCCCACGAATGGAGGATATTAATGTTGTGCGTGACTTCCCAAATGTATTTCCTGAAGAATTACTAGGACTACCACCTGACCGAGCTACAGAGTTTGTTATAGATTTGATACCGTAGCCGCACCAATGTTTAAAGCACCCTATCGAATGGCTCCAACTGAACTGAAGGAATTGAAGGTACAGTTACAAGAATTTTTGGATAAGAGTTACATCAGACCTAGCATATCACCATGGGGAGCGCCGGTATTGTTTGTAAAGAAGAAAGACGGTAGTGTTCGACTGTGTATAGACTACCGAGAACTGAATAAGCTGACAATCAAGAATTGGTACCCATTGCCTCGGATCGATGACTTGTTTGATCAGTTGCAAGGTGCCAAGGTGTTTTCCAAGATTGACCTTCGGTCAGGATACCATCAGTTGAAGATTAAGGACGGTGATATTCCAAAAACAGCATTCAGAACAAGATATGGACATTATAAACTTTTAGTCAAGTCTTTTGGATTGACGAATGCACCAGTAACTTTTATGGAACTTATGAATTGGGTATTCCATGATATGTTGGATACGTCGGTCATTGTATTCATTGATGATATATTGGTCTACTCCAAGGACAAGGAAACTCATATTATGAATCTAAGCGCCGCTCTGCAGTGATTACGGAAGGAGAAGCTTTACGCCAAATTTATAAAGTGTGAGTTTTGGCTAAATGAAGTCGCTTTCTTAGGACATATTGTATCCGCTGAAGGAATTAAAGTGGATCCTAGCAAGATTGAAGCCATTGTGAGGTGGGAAGCACCAAAGAGCGTTGCAGAAATTAGAAGTTTCCTAGGTCTAGCTAGGTATTACTGACGATTCGTGGAAGACTATTCCAGAATTGTGGTACCTCTCACCAGTTTGACTAAGAAAGGAGAAAATTTTGTTTGGACTGACAAATGTGAGAAAAGTTTTCAAACCTTGAAGGCTAGATTGATATCTGCTCCCATCTTGACTATTTTTATTCCAGGACAACCATTTACCTTGTACACTGATGTGTATGGATTGGGTTTAGGATGTGTACTTATGCAAAGAGAACAAGTAGTTGTGTATGTTTCAAGACAACTGAAGACACATGAGAAGAACTACCCCACTCATGACTTGGAATTAGCGGCAGTGGTACATGCTGTCAAGATATGGAGACATTATTTGTATGGAGAGAAATTTCAGATTAAATTAGATCATAAGAGTCTTACTTATCTATTTAATCAGAAGGAGTTGAACATACGACAAAGAAGATGGCTGGAGTTATTAAAGGATTATGATTGTGATATCCCGTATCATCCAGGAAAGGCTAATGTAGTGGCTGATGCGCTAAGCAGGAAAGCAATGATAAAATCTCAAGGAGAAGTTAACACGACTGCAGCAATGTGTACTACAGGAAGAGTATTCAATCATGGTAATGAGCAGTTCGTGATAGATGCACCGGGTGGATCGACCAACCAAGGATTTATTCATCAGTTTTCAAATATGTTTGCAACATTGAAGATTGTACCTGATATAATTGATGAAGTGAAAGCCGCTATTAAATCAGACCCTTATCTGAAAATGGTACAAGAAGACATCGAAAAAGGTAGGACTATTCTTGAGTTCATCTTGGACGAAGAAAAGGTACTGAAGTATAAGGGACGAATATGTGTTCCTGAAACGGAAAACTCGGACGTTAGACACAGACTAATGAAGGAAGCTCATACCACCGCCTATTCAGTACATCCTGGAAGTACAAAGATGTATCATGAATTAAAGAAATTATATTGGTGGAGAGGAATGAAAGCTGATGTAGCTAAATTCGTGTCTCAATGCCTAAACTATCAGAGGGTGAAGGGTGAACGATAAAGACCTGTTGGACTATTGCATCCGCTGCTAAAACCAGCATGGAAATGGGACTGCATTACTATGGACTTCGTCACCGGGTTACCATTGACACCTTGAGTGGTTGATGCGGTCTGGGTGATTGTACATCATCTGACTAAGACAGCTCGCTTTATAGCAATACGACCTCAGTATACACTAGAAAGGTTAGCCAAGTTATATGTGGATAATATTGTCAGACTACACGGTGTATGTCACACCCCAATTCTGCACTATTCAGAATGGTGTGATGAACCGTCAATAAACCAACGGTTCAACCAGGATCTCAAAATAGGCTATCCCACGTATGATAAACCAAAACACATTCCACATTAATCAGAGGTAATAAAGTAAATAGCGGAAGTCTTACAGATAATGAACTGAGGTCTAATCATGATAAATAATTAATATTCCATTTATTTCCATGTAACCAAAACATAATTTAATACATATTACAATATCCAAATACGAAAACTAAACACTAAACGTATCCACCATTGAAAGGCTCGCTTAATAAACCATGTTCGTCCTCCACAGCTTGCTCATCATAGCCACCACATGTTCATATGTTGGCATGTCGACATAATCTTCAATCATAGTACCTGCAACATTAGAAACTAAAAATAATTACGCGCGCGAGGGTCAGCTCTCCAACTTGAGCTCAGTGAGAAAACAAAACAATGCAACAATACATATGCATGCATTCAATTCATATATTTGGTCTGGTATATAAGTTTACAATGTGCTATAAAAAGGATAGGTGGCCACCGCACCTCTATACACGAGTGTGTGGAAACGCCCAATGAAAATGGCACTGTTACCCCACATGCACCCACCATGGACAATATACACCCCATGAAAATTGCATGGCTGTACCGGTTTCCCATACCAACACGTAAGCCCCTGTTGGCGAGGGCTTGCAAATTGGGCTCACAACTAACCAACCCTAATGTCAAACAATGTATCCATGGCCTCACCCCAGCATCCCTCAATACATCCATAAAGATAGAGCTAGGGTCTGGTGACCAAGCTGAACCACAATGCCACGTCCCCCCTGATGCCCTATGACATATTAGTTCCGCTAAGGTAATGGCGATACGACGAGGTTAGTGGACAAGACTTGAGTAAAGATAGAGCTAGAGTCTGGTGACCAGGCTGAACCACAATGTCACGTCATCCCCCTGATGCTCCACTCGCATCAAGCACACTAACACTTGCTTAGTGGACATGAATTGAATAGACCATGGCACAATATACCCCGATGAGAACGGCATCAAAGTACTGATTGATACCATCCCTACCCGCACCATGTACACCAGCCAAACACAAACATTCACATGCCTATTCCTACCATCATCAACATCATCATGTTATAATCAATAAATTTAAATATGCATGAACAGTAATAATAGAAATATTGGATGACATGTTGAATGCACATTACAATCACACACGCATATCACAATCATGGTATTGGACTCAAGAAATAAAAACAGTTTGTTATTAACCAATTAGTTTAGGTCTTGTTCCCTCACCTTAGCTTGTTAATAGATCCTCTTCCAAGCTTTAGAATCACCTTTATAATGTTATTATATTGCTAGAAGACCTAACAAAGTCGATAGAATTTAATTAAAATTAATTCCAAATTTAAAACCATCCTGTTAACTGAGGGTCGGAGGTAGGGTCGGAGTCATGATCGACCCTAGGTGCGACCCTCCCCCTAATCTGAACTTCCCGAACACTGAGGGTCGATGCTAGGGTTAGATCTGCCCTCGACCCTAGGTGCGACCCTCCATGGTTTGAGTCGAAAATATCAAATTTTATTCTCTCTTTCATGGTTGGGTCCTATGGCTTACTTCCACAATCCATTCTGTACATATTTTATGGTTTAGAGCTATACTTTATTCACCTACATGGTTTTAATGTTCTCCTCCATGGTTTTCCAATAAAACCTAACCATGGATGGATGATTTGGGTTTCTTCTAAGTCATATGCTCTTCATAAACTATTATAAAGTCTTAAATAAATCATGGGGAATGTATTCATACCTTAGTTTTGCTGAGATTCAGATTTCCTCTGAATTTCCTCTTCTTCCTTAGCCTTTTCTTCAAGTTTTCCTTCTCTTATTCTCTTCCTTCTCTTCTCTTTCTCTCAATCCAATTAGGGTTGTAAAAGGATTGAAAGAGGCTTAGGGACGTCCTATTAATAGGGCAAAACCTTCCAAAATAAGTCCCATTGAGTTTAGGAAAGGTTCCAATCGAAATTAGGAAGGTTTCCAAATTTTCGGTTCGTGCTGTTTTTCCCAAATACCGAGGGTCGATGGGAGGGTCGATGGGAGGGTCGGACAACTCATAGACCCTGCGACCCATGGTTGAGGGTCGATGGTGAGGGTCGATGGGAGGGTCGGACCTGCCTGTTAGAACATGCGACCCTACCCTCCTTTTGACTGTTTTTGGGTAAATTTTCATATTGGGTCTTGGGTTTCTTCACACACTTGGTCCACTTGGCTCAACCATGATATGTGGATGGTTCACGACACGAAATGTAAGGTTAGGCCGGGTTCGTGGCTTGCGGGTCTTACAACTCCACCACCCTTAAAATAAATTTCGTCCTCGAAATTTGAAAGTACGGATCTTACAACTCCCCCATCTTTATAATAAATTTTGTCTTCAAAATTTGAACGTACGGATCTTACAACTCCCCCATCCTTAAAATAAATTTTGTCCTCAAATTTTTTAATTTACTTCGGAGTCAATAGGTGGGAATTCTATTTCTGCATTGCATCTTCTTCCTCCTATGCACTCTTCTCCACATCTTGTCTTTGCCAGGTTACCTTCATATAATAATTATCCTGGCTTTGGAAACATTGTACCTTCCCACTAGTGAACTAGGCTGGTACCACTTCAATAGTCAAACATTCTATCTAAACCAGTGATTCCGTGGTCAATACTTTTGATATGGATCTCTAATGTACTTCTTCAATAGAGACACACGAAATACATCATGCACACTAGACATGGATAGCGGTAATGCTAATTGATATGCAACTTTTCTACGTCTCTCCAGAGTTTATAAGATTCGATGCATATATAGAATACTACTTTCCTTCTTGTATAATCATTTCAAACTATACATAAGTGATATCTTCAAAAACACTTTGTCACTTATGGCGAACTCAAGGTCTTGGTGTCTATTCTGACAATCCTGAGCTATCTTGCCCCTTTTCTTTGATCTTGTCTGCCACTCGATAGTTTTCTTCATTAGACTTAGGTTTCCAAAATTCTTCATTCACCAACTTTATTCTAAAATAAAAAAATTTGACATTTCTACTGTACCATGCTTGATAGGTGACATTTACATGGTAGCTTAATAGCAACTTCAATTCACGGTGACTTCTCAACTCAAGTTCCTTGAAATCAATTTCATAAACTCGGGGCATATCTCTTAGGATTTGTATAGTCCGCTCCGACTGTCTGTCGGTTTAAGGTAAAATGCGGTACTAAACTTCAACTTTGTTCCCATTGTTTCCTATAGATCCTTCCAAAACTTCAAGATAAAGCATGAGCTTCTGGCCGACACTAAGCTCTCATGCATACCATTCAATCTGACAATACTATCCATATATAGCTTAGTTAGCCGCTCCAAAGCATACCTAGGTCATATAGCAATGGAATGAGCTATCTTCATAAGGCGATCAACAATCACCCATACTGCGTCAACCGATCTAGGAGTCAGTGGCAAATCAGTGACATAGTTCATTGTAATGCAGTTTCACTTTCAGACTAGCTTTGATAGTTATTGTTGTAGCCATGTTGGTCTTTGTCTTTCAGCCTTTACTTGCTGATAATTCAATTACTGAAACATGCATCTATCCACAACCACTTCCATTCCCTTTCTGCCAAAATAATCTCTTCATGTCATGATACATATTTGTACTCTAGTATGTACTGAATATTGAGTACAATGGACTCTTATCATTATTCTCTTCATAGTATCCAAGTCTTTATCTTCATGTATTCAGAATCTGCCTCTGTATCTGAGTACCATCTCCGCATCCAAAGTAAGTCAGGGTTAGGTTTTTCTTTCTCTAAATCTCCTGACATTATTCTTATATACAGATTTAACAAAATTGCTACTTTTATTTCATCCACCAATTCAGAGATGATTTTTAATGCCATAAACGCAACCGAACTATTGTTTCATAATTCATCCATAAGTTCTCGCTCGATTGGATCATCACTAGCTTCTATTATATGTTACTCTTTTCCAAATCTGAATCTGTTGCTGCAGAACATAAGGCAGCATTTATACTCGGTCCTTCTTCAGACCTCATAATCCCTTTTTGCTTAAGGCTTAGCTACTACATTAGCCTTGCTCAGTGACCTTGAATATCACGGTCTTAATCCTTCAATGTTCAAACCATTTTCCTATCCACATGTTGAACTCTTTCTGATGAAGAGATAAATAGGACTCTTAACCTAAAATTATTCTCCGTTTAGATAATGTCTCCAAGTCTTGCTTGCTTAATTCATCACCGGTAACTCCAAGTCATGAGTAGGGTAACGCTTCTCATGCTCCTTTAGTTTTCTTGAAACGTATGCAATCGCTTATTTACCTTGCATCAACCCACATCCTTGATCCAATCCGAAAGCTCCGATGGATAGGGTAAAAGGTTCCCTTGGTACCGAAATGATCAAGATGGGAGTTGATATCAACCTTACCTTAGAATCTGGAAACATTCTTCACACTTGTAGGTTCAAATAAATTTCTCTCCCTTCCTGGTTAGCTTGGTAAGAGGTTTTGCGATCTTAGGGTGGTCCTCCATGCATCGTCCGTAATAATCAGCTAAAACCAAGAAACTTCTTATCTTCGCAATATTCCATACAATTGCTTCTATCTGAATAGGGTCCACTTTAATCCCTTTATATGATGCTACGTGATCTAAGAAGATCATTTTGTTTTATCATGTCTCATGTTTCTTGGACTTGACATGAAGCTTTTCACTTCTCAGCTGTTGTGAAGCTATTCTAAGATCTATTGTATGAGTTGCTTCATTCTTGGAATAAACCAAATATAATCTATGAAAACTATGACCGATGTGTCCAACATGTCATGAAACACCCAGTTCATCAGCTCCATAAAATATGTAAGGGCATTGGTTAATCCAAACGTCATAATCGAGAACTCATAATGTCCAATCCCGATTCTAAAAGCTATCTTCGAGATATTTCTGTCCAAAATTCTTCAGCTGATGATATCTTGACTGAAGAAAATACCTTTGCTCCTTGCAACTATTTAAACAAGTAATTGATCTAAGGTAGTAGATATCGATTCTTGACTGTGAGCTTGTTTAGTTCCCGATAGTCTATACGCAAACAACACTACCATCCTTCTTCTTCATGAATTGCATTGGCACTTCCCATGATGCAATACCTAACCAATTAGAACCCTTGTCTAATAACTGTTGTAGTTGCATCTCAATCCCTTTAACTCCATAGAAGCTACTCTATAGGTGCCTTTGACACAAGTATCGTCCTTGGTAACAGGTCGATGACGAACTCGGTCGCACGATCAGGTGATAACCCGGTAAGTCTCCTGGAAACACATAAGGGAATTTATGCATCACATCAATATCTGTCATCTGTGGTGCTTCTTTGGTAACGTATACCACAAATACTATATATCCAACTCATTTCTCTTCAAAGCATCTCTTCGCCTTTAGCATAGAGCGGATCAGCTTTCACTTCCTAGGCAACATACTCCCAATGATACTAAATCATATGCCATTTTTATTCTTGAATGATAACCTCTTATATGCACATAATCACTTGTAGAGTGTTGAGACAACCAGTCTATTTCCAAGATGACGTCAAAGTCTACCATCTCAAGTCGACTCAGGTTGCATCCAAATTCTGTTCATCCATAAGATTTGGACATTGTTCGTAACACTCATCCCATACAACATCTAGTCCAAAGGGCTTGAACTAGCAAAATCTGGTATAAGGTCTTAAGAGCTTGTCTAGTTCCTTGATCTCTTATGATTTTCAAAGACTATTGCTAACAATCTCATATCTTGAAAAGTTCATTAGCTTATATTTCCTTTATCACTTCTGTTCTATCCTGATCTCTCTTTCATATACCTCAAAAAATATCTTGTGATTGTTACCTCATATCCCAAGTCTATCTATAAGCATTAGGGTATATGCTTATAAATTCATTAATTCATCTAAACTCTTTTGGTCTTTTCTTAATCAATCACTCAACATTGGGCATAACTCAATTATCATTGTATTAAATCGAGTCTACTTATGCCATGACTTTATCCTTGTATCCACTCTTAAATTTACCTTTAGGAATCTTCTACCTTGTCAAATTTCGTACCGATATAGCCATCCTTAACTCTACTTGAGTGCTATCTATTTCTTTACTGGCTACTCTTAATAGTTCCCACATTTTCTCATGCACTCTTTTATAGACATTATTTATATCCATCCATTTAACAATCTCAAAACAAATCCTCTATTACTTCATCTGAGGTTCATTGGCTATGACATTTAATCTAAATTTAATCATCTTTCTTCCAATAATTCCATTATCACTAAACATTTTTATCATCAAAGGTCAGGGAGTGTATGAATCAAAATGTTCATCCAAAAGTGATTCACTTTCTTTCGTCGATTTAGCATAATGACAAACACTTGCTTTATCTGGTGAACCTAGGTTTAAAGAATCAGGAGTAAATCTGTAGTAATCCAACCGGCATCAAAAGATCGTTAGGTTGTACAATGGTCCAAATACATGCGATAGAGGTTTTACAATTCTTAACCTCATGGTTACAGGTTCTATTGAATATATAATGCCATTGGTCAAGGCACTATAGGAGTAAATCTGGAGAAAGATTTCGTACATCGGTAAATCAAGTATAAATCAGTAGATGTATGCTCAATATGATTAAACATTTAACTGTTCATTCAGTTCATATCTCTGTTCATGTTGTTGATCATGAGAGTGGTTTAGATTGGTATAATCAGGACTAAGACTAAAGAAACAATATCTATAACTCCAATTGATAGGTTAAATCAAGAAGGTATCATGTCAAGGTACGAGAATTAAAATCAAGTATGTGCATCCCCTATAATCATAAGAGTAAGTCAATAATGCACCACATCCTATATAAACATATCTACTTACATGCCCATTATCCTCTTATCTCTGTTTGGATTTAGCCCGAGATCTTTTCCTTTATCTCTATAGGGGTTTTGGCATTACTAGCCATTTTCCTTCTTCCTCTGTCTTACATCGAGTTTCACATCTTGTGAGTACCAACTCAGTATTCCAATTTTCTACTGTACAGATGGTTCCTTCTTGCCACTGTACTATATCCTTGTAAACTTGGATAACTACCCCACTTATAGATAATACCCTATATTATTTGTTTATCCGATTAAATTTTGGTCTTCCCTTTCTGTTTAAGTGTATATATATGGTTCCACCTTTTATATGTACATTATCGTCTTGATTAATTTCTGTCTCAACCAACACAGGTGCTTATGGTTTGTTTGTATTAAAATTTTTTAATTTATCCTAACTCAGTTCATGGACTCCAGTGCAAGTATTCAGGTTTAATGGGTAAGGCCTATGAGAGTTCTGATACCAAGTTGTCACACCCTAATTCTGCACTATTCAGAATGGTGTGATGAACCGTCAATAAACCAACGGTTCAACTAGGATCTCAAAATAGGCTATCTCACATATGATAAACCAAAACACATTCCACATTAATCAGAGGTAATAAAGTAAATAGCGGAAGTCTTACAGATAATGAACTGAGGTCTAATCATGATAAATAATTAATATTCCATTTATTTCCATGTAACCAAAACATAATTTAATACATATTACAATATCCAAATACGAAAACTAAACACTAAACGTATCCACCATTGAAATGCTCGCTTAACGAACCATGTTCGTCCCCCACAACTTGCTCATCATAGCCACCACATGTTCATATGTTGGCATGTCGACATAATCTTCAATCATAGTACCTGCAACATCAGAAACTAAAAAGAATTACACGCGCGAGGGTCAGCTCTCCAACTTGAGCTCAGTGAGAAAACAAAACAATGCAACAATACATATGCATGCATTCAATTCATATCTTTGGTCTGGTATATAAGTTTGCAATGTGCTATAGAAAATGATAGGTGGCCGCCGTACCTCTATACACGAGTGTGTGAAAACGCCCAATGAAAACGGCACTGTCGCCCCACATGCACCCACCATGGACAATATACACCCCATGAAAATGGCATGGCTGTACCGGTTGCCCATACCAACACGTAAGCCCCTGTTGGCGAGGGCTTACAAACTGGGCTCGCAACTAACCAACCCTAATGTCAAACAATGTATCCAAGGCCTCACCCCAGCATCCCTCAATACATCCATAGAGATAGAGCTAGGGTCTGGTGACCAGGCTGAACCACAATGCCACGTCCCCCCCTGATGCCCTACGACATATTAGTTCCGCTAAGGTAATGGCGATACGACGATGTTAGTGGACAAGACTTGAGTAAAGATAGAGCTAGAGTCTGGTGATCAGGCTGAACCACAATGTCACGTCCTCCCCATAATGCTCCACTCGCATCAAGCACACTAACACTTGCTTAGTGGACATGACTTGAATAGACCATGGCATAATATACCCCGAGGAGAACGGCATCGAAGTACTAGTTGATACCATCCCTACCTGCACCATGTACACCAGCCAAACACAAACATTCACATGCCTATTCCTACCATCATCAACATCATCATGTTATAATCAATAAATTTAAATATGGATGAACAGTAATAATAGAAATATTGGATGACATGTTGAATGCACATTACAAGCACACACGCATATCACAATCATGGTATTGGACTCAAGAAATAAAAACAGTTTGTTATTAACCAATTAGTTTAAGTCTTGTTCCCTCACCTTAGCTTGTTAATAGATCCTCTTCCAAGCTTTAGAATCACCTTTATAATGTTATTATATTGCTAGAAGACCTAACAAAGTCGATAGAATTTAATTAGAATTAATTCCAAATTTAAAACCATCCTGTTAACTGAGGGTCAGAGGTAGGGTCGGAGTCATGATCGACCCTGGGTGCGACCCTCCCCCTAATCTGAACTTCCCGAACACTGAGGGTCGATGCTAGGGTCGGATATGCCATCGACCCTAGGTGCGACCTTCCATGGTTTGAGTCAAAAATATCAGACTTCGTTCTCTCTTTCATGGTTGGGTCCTTTGGCTTACTTCCACAATCCATTATATACATGTTCTATGGTTTAGAACTATACTTTATTCATCTACATGGTTTTAATGATCTCCTCCATGGTTTTCCATGAAAACCTAACCATGGATGGATGATTTGGGTTTCTTCTAAGTCATATCCTCTTCATAAACCATTCTATAGCCTTAAATAAATCATAGAGAATGTATTCATACCTTAGTTTTGCTAAGATTCAGAGTTCCTCTGAATTTCCTCTTCTTCCTTAGCCTTTTTTTCAAGTTTTCCTTCTCTTATTCTCTTCCTTCTCTTCTCTTTCTCTCAATCCAATTAGGGTTGTAAAAGGATTGAAAGAGCCTTACTGACATCCTATTTATAGGGCAAAACCTCCCAAAATAAGTCCCATTGAGTTTAGGAAAGGTTCCAATCGAAATTAGGAAGGTTTCCAAATTTTCGGTTCGTGCTGTTTTTTCCCAATATCGAGGGTTGATGGGAGGGTCGATTGGAGGGTCGGACAACTCTTAGACCCTGCAACCCATGGTTGAGGGTCGATGGTGAGGGTCGATGGGAGGGTCAGACCTGCCTGTTAAAACATGCGACCCTACCCTCATTTTGACTGTTTTTGGGTAAATTTTCATATTGGGTCTTGGGTTTCTTCACACACTTGGTCCACTTGGCTCAACCATGATATGTAGACGGTTCACGACACGAAATGTAAGGTTAGGCCGGGTTCATGGCGTGCGGGTCTTACAATGTACCTGAAAGCATTGTGTCCGACAGGGATCCACGATTTACTTCAAATTTTTGGGAAGGATTACAAAAGGCTATGGGTACAACGTTGAAATTTAGTACTGCATTCCATCCTCATACGGACGGACAGTCGGAGCGTACCATATAGATTTTAGAAGACATGCTTCGAGCCTGTGTAATCGATTTTAAAGGATCATGGGATGAAAAACTACTATTGATCGAGTTCGCCTATAACAACAGCTATCAAGCTACTATACAGATGTCACCCTATGAAGCACTGTATGGTAGGAAATGTCGAACTCCTCTATTTTGGAATGAAGTTGGAGAACATAGCATTGTCGGACCAGAATTTGTTAAAGAAACTTGTCGAGTGGTCAACATTATCAAAGAAAGAGTAAGAACGGCTCAGAATCGTCAGAAACAATATGTAAATACTCGACATCGAGATCTTGAATTTGTGGTCGGTGATAAGGTATTCTTGAAAATGTCACCGATGCGCGGGTTAAAACGGTTTGGACAAAAAGGAAAGCTAAGTCCGAGATATGTCGGGCCATATGAGAATCTAGCCAAACGTGGAAAAGTGGCTTATCAGTTAGCACTACCACCATCTATGTCAAGTGTACATGATATATTTCATATCTCCTTATTAAAGAAGTACGTCAGAGATCCAACGCATGTTTTGACAGTAGATCCACCAGATCTAACTGATGATTTGACGTTCGAAGTAGCACCAACTAAAATCACTGGTCGAAAGGTTCAATGTCTACATAACCATGACATATACTATGTTAAAGTCACCTGGAGAAGTCGAGATATAGAAGAGATCACATGGGAAGAAGAGAATGCAATGCGAAAGCAATACCTTCATCTTTTTGACTCAGAAGGTATGTACAAATTTCGAGAATGAAATTTTTAATAAGCAGGAGGGAGTTGTAAGACCCGTACCGAACTAACCGATCTGACCACCTTGTACGAGGTCTACCTATCATGGTCGAGCCAAGTAGACCAAGTATGTGAAGGAAATCACAAAAACCAGGTATGAATTTGACCCAAAAATAATAAATATGAGGGTAGGGTCGCATGCATAAACAGGTAGGATAGACCCCACCTCAACAGAGTCCAACCCATGACTTTTCAGTCCTAGGGTCGGATGACTTGAGACCCTAGGGTAGACGGATTCTGCAACCCTAGCATCAACCCTATGGTGACAGACTGAAACCGTGAATTAGGAAACTTTCCTAATTTTAGGGAATCCTTTCCTAATCTCGATGGGACATATTTTGGGAGGTTTTTCTCTCTAAATAGGATGTCCCTTAGCCTCTTTCACTCCTTTTGGAACCCTAATTGAAAGTGAGAGAAAGAGAAGAGAAGGAAGAGAAGAAGAAGAGAAGGAGAATTTGAGAAGAAAACTAAAGAGAAGGAATTCAGAGAAATCTCTGAATCTCAGCAATCCTAAGGTATGAATACATTCTCCATGAATTATGTAAGACCCTAGAATAGCTTATGAAGAAGTTAGGGATGGGAGAAACCCAAATCAATCTACCCATAGATGAGTTTCGA
Source organism: Protea cynaroides (assembly GCA_028583415.1). Taxonomy (NCBI): domain Eukaryota; kingdom Viridiplantae; phylum Streptophyta; class Magnoliopsida; order Proteales; family Proteaceae; genus Protea; species Protea cynaroides. The sequence continues at coordinate 20,602,699 of CM053269.1, forward strand.
AGGAATCCATGAAAGTAATCATCATAGACAATGGAAGTGTGTAAAAATCATAGTTATGAGTCATAGAAAACATTCTTAGAATGGACCTACGAGACTACAGGATTGACCCCATGCTCTCGAGAAGTCCAGGGAGGCTGTGGTCGCACATAGGGTCAATGGGTAACTAACCATACACCCTGGGGTCTCAGATACCTGCGACCCAACCTGCGACCCTAGCTTTACAACAAGCTTAAATTGTTGGAATTTATTTCTAATTAGAATCTATCAATTTGTTAGGTTTTTCTAGTGATATAAAAGTGATTCTTAGAGCTTGAAAGATGATCTACACTCAATCAAAGGTGAGGGAACAAGACCTAAACTAATTGGCTAATAATAAACTGTTTTCGTTTATTGAGTCCAATGCCATGTATGATTCTATGATTGTATGATTGTAATGTGCATGTCACATGTCATCTACTATCCTGTTATTACTGTTCATGCATATTTAATTTCATTTATTATCACATGATGATGATGATGATGATGCTACGAATAGGCATGTGAATGTATGTGTGTGGTTAGTGTACTTGATGCGAGTGGGGCATCAGGGGGAGGACGTGACATTGTGGTTCAGCTTGGTCACCAGACTCTAGCTCTATCTCTATTAAAGTCTTGTACACTAACATCGTCGTATCGCCATTACCTTAGCAGAACTAATACATCGTAGGGCATCAGGGGGGGACGTGGCATTGTGGTTCAGCCTGGTTGCCAGACCGTAGCTCTATCTCTATGGATGTATTGAGGGATGCTGGGGTGAGGCCTTGGATACACTTTTTGACATTAGGATTGGTTAGTTGCGAGCCTAGTTTGCAAGCCCTCGCCAATAAGGGCTTACGTGTTGGTATGGGAGCATGTGGTACTGCAATGCCGATACCCATTGGGTACACTGTTTCCATGGTGGGTGCATGTGAGACGGCAATGCCGATATTCATTGGGCGACTTCATACACTCGTGTATAGAGGTGAGGCGGCCTCCGAACATTTCTACAGCACATTGGAAACTTAAAAACCAGACCAAAGATATGAATTGTATGCATGCATATGTTTGTTGCATTGTTTTGTTTGCTCACTGAGCCGTGATGTGTGCTCACCCTTTTGACATCGAATGCTTTTAGTTGATGATGCAGGTACCACGGTTGAAGATTATATGAATGCTCTGATGTATGGACAAGCGACGGCAATGGATGCTAAAGTTTTGATGGAATCACATGATTTATCATGCGAGTGCAACTCTTGCATTTTTTTTATTAGATTTTATTCAAATTATACAGATGATGTAATTGATTAAATATTTTATTTATGTCTTAGTATTTTGAAGATAATTGAATAATTTATTTATTTTATCATCTTTAGACTCTCAGTTCATTTAATGTTAAATACTTTTGCTAGTGTGTATTTATTCTGATTATTGTTGTATATGTGTATGATTTAAACAAATGGACACAGCCTATTCGAGATCTTGGTTGAACCATTGGTTTATTGGCAGTTCATCACACCATTCTGAATAGTACAGGATTGGAGTGTGACAATGGATGCCAGAATGGAAAAGATGGAGGATACCATGGGAATGATAGCTGCCGCAGTAAGGGATATCCAATTGCAATTGCAGGCTCAAGGGTCGACCTCTGAAAGGGTAAATATGGCACTGCCACAAGGACCGGGTACCTCGAATCCAGCTGTGTCAAAATTTTTCATAAATTTGGCATTCGAAGATATGGAAGGTTCCATACCCCAGAAACAGTCCATTGTTCAGGCTACCCCAGTGACTAAGAAATCGAAGGAAGAAGATGGTCCATATAATGATAGACTGAGTCAAGTGGAAAAAAATACTAAGGGGCATGAAAGGAGTAGAAAGTCAAATCATTGATGCCAAAGGATTATGCTTCTTTCCAGAAACTAAGCTGCCTCCCAAGTTTAAATGGACCATCAAGAAATTTGATCGGACAGAAGATCCCAGGACCCATTTAAGATCATTTACGGGCCTATTGAAGCAAGGCGAAGGATTTTCTGATGAGCAGTTAGGACAAGCATTCCAATTCTCACTCATGGGCGGGGCTCATCGATGGTTAATGAATCTGAACCCATCACAGATACATTCGTGGTCAGATATCACCAAAGCATTTATCAGTTTCTATTCCTACAACACAGAGATAGAGACCCACCGTAGGAAATTGGAAACCATGGTCCAAGTACAAGGAGAGACATTCACGGCTTATTTAACCCAGTTCAGAAGTGTTGCAGCAAAGCTTTGGGATCGACCCTCTGAAAGAGATGATGTGCAGATAATGATGAGAGGTTTAAGTGGGTCATATAAAACATACATTTTCGGTTAGGCCATCCTATCATTCGAAGGGCTCATGGTTGCAGGACAACAAGTAGAGGACGTCATAACCCGGGGAGATATATTACCAAAAAAGTCAGAAAGGTCAGAAGGGGTGTCGAATAGAAGGGCGTACCCATCAAGAAATCTAGAAAATCAATCTGTAAAGCAAATAGCTAATACCAATTCAGAACCATTGATCTTGGGAAGTTCAAGTTACACCCCACCACAGCAAGCAAGACCAAGGAGGTAGTTTACCAATTTGGGGATGACCCTATCCAAGGCTCTGGACAAGTTGATACAAGCCAAGAAGTTGACAGTGCTCGACCCTCGTCCACCTCCAAGTCCTCTTCCATCGAATTTTTGTATGGACATTTTCTGTAAGTACCACAATCAGCATGGGCATGACACAGACAACTGCTACACATTAAGGCATGCCATACAAGATCTATTGGATTTTGGTAAATTTAAGGTCCAGCCCCGACAAGTGTCACTGGCGAATAATCCCGTCCCTCACCACAGCATCAATTTCATAGAATGGGGAGATGAGCCCTTGGACCTTATGTCAGTCATAGAAGGAGTAAGCAATATGGCTGTCACATCTGGTGATGAAGTAAACATGTTGAGTAACCATTAACAAGAAGAAGAAGAATATGATTTCTATTTCCCAGAAGATTCATCACACCTTATGGCACAAGCGCAACAAGAAGAAGAAGAAGAACTATTCATCATCTACCTCTCAGACGATGAGATAGAAGTAAATCAAGTTGACAATCGTTTCCTTGAGATGGAGTTCATATTCCCAGAGGATGAGCAGGAAGTAGCAGAAACTAGAACAGGGAAGAACTACAAACCATCTCACTTGATGGTAAATGATCCGGCCCAAGCCGTAAGAGAGAAAGGTAAAGGACCTGCCAACCAACCAGAACCTCCAAACCTGGTATTGAAACAATTACAAAAGACCCAAGCCAATGTGTCCATTTGGGAGCTTCTGATGGCTTCCAAGGTCCACAGGGATGCATTACTAAAATCCCTAGCAAGCATTCAGGTCCCAGTTTCAATGGAGGGAGAAGAACTAGCCATGCTAGTAGGGAGTAGATATGCCATTAATGCAATTATTTTTGGAGATGCAGATCTTCCTCAAGGAAGTAAGGATCATATACAGGCTTTGCATAGTACCATCGGATACCGGGGCAAGAGCATTTTTTAAGTTTCGGTTGATAATGGGTCAGCCTTCAATGTATTCCCTTTCGGTACCTTCAAGCATCTAGGCTCCAGCGAGTCAGAGTTGAAACCTTTGGATATGACCATCAAGGCGTATGACAATACAAGAAGGGCCATATTAGGTGTCTTCACAGTACCAATTCAAGTAGGACCGGAAGAGTTTGAAACAGAGTTCCAAGTCATTGATATTTCTGCCTCATTCAGCATGCTTCTGGGTAGGCCTTGGATCCATCAGGCCAATGCGGTGGCATCTACTTTGTACCAGAAGATTAAATTCTTCAACAAGGGTACAACTTTGACAATACACGCAGACTCTGCAGCTGTGAATACATTGGCCACTAGACAGAATAATGAAGAGTCACAAAGGGATACAAGGTAGGATTTCTCTCTCGGACGGTTCCAGGTTGTCAACATCTTAGCTACAACTGAGCCAGATCCTACAGGTACACATCTGCCCTTTTTATTTCATCAATTACTTAACATGCTCTACTTTCCAGGTATGGGCCTTGGTTTCCACCAACATGGTGATGTCACTTTCTTATCTCTATTGGTTAATGAGTATAGATTTGGACTGGGGTATACCCCCACCGAAGGGGATCTGAAAGTAATCAAGCAAAAGTAGAGGAGAGCTGACGAAGGGTTTTGGAAATTCAAGAGGATGAAATACAAGTATAGTAGTCAGTATGGTAGCAGCAGAATAAGAGCATCAGACAGAGCTAGTGGGGACTGGCGACCTCGAAGGACGGATGAAGCAGTTTATCAAGCAATATCCGAGGGGTTGTACAATGTGCAGGATATCCAATTTTCAAAGATCCTCAATGGGTATTTTGTCAAAGAAGGAGAGAAAAACATCTATTGCGAATTTTCAGAACCTTGGTTCAGTACTCACCTTCAAAAGCAAGTACCCGAGTTCAAAATATTCCATGATTGTACCCTTGATTGGGAAGAGCTCGAGCAAGTCAAGATCCAAGAGCAGAGCAAAGAGAAGAAATTCGAGACAGAAGTGATCAACATCAGCAAACTGTTCGATGACGATCAAGTGATGATGCTCACTGGTGAAGACCAAGATAGGAGTCCCGATGTACAACAATTCATCCTACCCATCAACGGAATAATCCCCAATTGGAGTTGTCATGATAATTTTGTTTACCCAAAGAGGTTGCCATGTAATCCACATATAATGACTATGTCTGAGCCTAGGGTACTTAGGTCTTTAGATAAGATTGAGTCCTTTTCAAATTTTGAGTTCGTTCCACTTGGAACCATTTCCTCTGTACCTCTGCTTTTGAATATAAATAAAGATGATATTTTGAACTACTCTGTGTCTACTTCTTCCTTTCCTTCTCCTTCTAACTCTAACTTTGAAAATGATGAGAATGATGAACCATTTCCTGAAATATTACTATCCATCCAAGCCTCGGAGGAGAAGAAGGCTCAACCTGTTGGCGAAGACTTCAAGATAATTAACCTCGGTTCAGCAGAGCAACCTCGAGAAATAAAAATCGGTGCTACCTTGATGGAAGAAGAAACCAAACAAATGACGGAATTACTGATGGAGTTCCAAGAAGTGTTTGCCTGGTCCTATGAAGATATGCCTGGAATAGACCCTGAAGTTGTACAGCATAAGATACCTTTGGTCTCAGATATAAGGCCATATAAGCAGAAGCTGAGGCGGTTAAGGCCTGAATGGACCCTTAAGGTTGAAGAAGATATCATGAAGCAGTTTGACACAGGTGTAAGCACCCCATTTTTGCCACCCTCAGCATAAGTGAACCAATATGGCAAGTTTCTAGCTTTTAACCCAAGGGTTTGTGATTCTCTCATGAACCCCACAGCAGGGTCATGGGCTATTATCTACTTGGATGAATAGGTCATGAAATTATCTTCGATGAGATCGGAATCATCAAATTCTGACGTCAAACAAGGAAGATATCTCAGTTTGAAAGTGCAAGGGCATTTACGTAATTATTATACGATGCATGCATTATCATTCAAACTTCAAGACATCATATCTTGGTCATCTGATATCAGAATCAGATGATTCAAAGGCCAATATTCCTTATTTTTAGTCCTCTTCAAAGTGGACGTGAAAAATCCCGGGTAGAAGTCACCAGTAGGCCCCATGCAAGCTTTCATGCAAAATTTTCGTTAGAACTTCAAAGCTTCATATCTTTTCCATTCTACGTCGGATTCAGATGATTCCAAGGCTATTATTCTTCATTTGTAATGTTCTACAAAGTAGACGTAAAAAAAAATCTAGGGTAGAAGTCTTCGAAGGGTCCCATGCAAAATTACACATGAAAATTGTCATTTAACCTTTGAAAATTCATATTTTGGTTATCCCATATCCAAATCAGGTGATTTCAGTTTCATTATGTTCCATTTTTAGTACTCCACAAAGTGGACGTAAAGAATTTTCAATAGAAGTCTCCGAACGATCCCATGCAGAATGGTCAGTCAAATCACCGATAATTGGCCTGCTTAAACTTCAGAACTTCATAAGTTGACCATTTTATTTCCAAATGTGATGATTCAAGTTTTAATATTCCTCATTTTTAATGTTCTACAAAGTCAAAGAAGAAAATTTGGAATAGATGCTATCGAAAAATTCCATATGGAAGGGTGACTGAAATAGACTACGAAATGTCAACCTTAGTCCAAACCAACTTAATCCAGCTTAGTCTAACTTAGCTCGGTCCAGATCAAACCAATCCAGACCAAGTTATGTCAGTCCATATGCATGCATTTCTTTTATATGTGTATAATGTATAATATATTATTATATATAATACATATATATATATACCTTATGGATATATTATATGTATTAATACATTTATATATATATATATATATATATATATATATATATATATATATATATATATATATATATGTATACATATATATTATAGGAAAGAGGGAGGAAAGTGAGGCCGTGGAAAGAGAGAGGAAAGAGAGGCCATGGGAAAAAGAATGGAAGAAAGAAAAAAGAAAAGAGAGAGAAATAAAAGAAAAAAAAAAGGAAGGAGGAAAAGATCTCCTTCACGTTTTCTAGAAAGAAAACGTGAAAGAGAGAGGGAGAAAGAAAAAAAAAGAAAAGGAAGGAAAGAAAAAAAGAAAAGAAAAAGAAAAAGAGAAAAATAAAAAAAAGAAATATTTTCTAAGAAAGAAAATGTGAAAAGAGAGGGAGAAAGAAAAAAAAAAGGAAGGAAAGGAAGGAAGAAGAAAAGGAAATAAGAAAGAAAGGAAAGAGAGAAGGAATTTTCTAGAAGAAGGAAAGAAAGAAAGGAAAGATAGAAGGGATTTTCTAGAAGAAGAAGGAGAAAAAGGACAGAAAGGAAGACGAAAAAAGGTGGGAAGGAAGAGAATAAATGAAAGAAGAAAAAATGGAAAGAAAAGATTTTCTAGATGAAAAAGAAGAAAAGGAAGGAAGAGAGAAGAAGGAAAGAAGAGGAGAGGATTTTCTAGAGGAGGGAAAAGAAGAAAGCGTGTGGAAGGGAGAGGGAGAAGAGAAAATGGAAGGAAGAGAAGAAAGGAAAGAAGAAAAAAGGAAGAAAAAAATATTTTCTAGAAAAAGAAGAAAGGAAAGAAGGATCTTCTAGAGAGGAGAGAAAAAGCATAAATAGGCCAAGAGAAGAGAGAGGAAGGACTCTTTTTCCAGACCATAGGGAGAGGAGAACGTGAGTGAGAGAGAGAAAATGTGAGTGAGAGAGAGAAAATGTGAGGGAGGGAGAAAGAAAGAGAGAAGAAAAGGGAAAAGAAAGAAAAGAGAAGAAGAAAAGAGAGAAAGAGAAGAGAGAGAGAAGCAGAGGAGAGAAGAAGGAGGATTCACATTCAAAGGGACTGATACAACCTCCAATCATCCTTCATCGATGGTTTTTCTAAGTTTGAGCACAAGGTTAGTACTCTAAACAAATTTAGAGGTCGTTAGAATGCTCGAATACCAATTTTGCTTGAAAATGTTAATTTTCATGAAATCTCAATCAGGAATGCTTTATTACATGCTTGTAAATGTTAGGATGCCTAGGTCTAGTATTTTTCATGAATGATAATTTATCTAAGCTATTCAATGATGAATTTTTGAATGATATATGATGATATTTAATGTTTTTTTTTTTGTAAATTTCATAAAGTGGTTTTCTAATATGAAATTTCTAGATTTAGGATTCAAACTTAGGACGTACATCACATGTATTGTTTCTAAGATTTTGAACCCCAAATTTTTATGGGAGTCTCTCTGATATGTTAGAAGACTACCTTAAAATTTTCGTTCCATTTGGAATTGGGAAAATATATCAAAAAAAATTTTCTTTAACATTGCTGTTTTTCTCAGATGTAATGCTATCCTCCATCAGAAAGTCTCTAGACAAAGGTCTTATGGCCATAATCAGAAACTCCACTTAATATGAACTTTTTAGACATGAATATATTATAAAAAAATGGCACTGGTTTTGTATTTTTTTTAATTTTTTATTGAATTGATATCAATTTTTAAGTGCATAATACTCTGATTTTGAATCTGTCATGATGTATTGATTTGCATGATTGAAAAGAATCATTTTTCACAAAGAAAATATACTGTTTTAACTTATTTTTCTTGATGAAATTTTAGATCAGATAGTTATCTACATAGAAATATGTCTGTATTTAATTTCATTAAGTATAGGATTTTATTTGGAATTTATGGTGCAACTGGTCAAAAATCTAGAATAGATTTGACCAGTGCACATGTCCGGTTTTAGGGAATATCTTTGACCTGCTTTGCTTTCTGTTGGGATTTAACTCTTGCATAGAAAATATAATATATTAAGTCATCTTTTTATGAAAAAAAATTTGAGCTTGATTTGAGTTTCGAAAGACCTACTTATGGTCATTCTTGTTTAATATGACAAAATCTGAATATAGTTCATAGTTTTGTCCATTATCTGAAACCTTGTGTCACAATTTTGACAGTTTTGAGTCATTAATCTTCCCAAATTTCTTGATAAAAATTATAATTTTTCAAAGAACATTGAACATATATTTTTTTGATAATTTTATACTTTTCAAAAAAGTTTCATTGATGTCTCATTCATTATAACATCGATGATTGTTTAAGTGAATTCTGCCATATTTGGATAAATGGCTATATTTGGAGCATTCATATGCTTTGTTTGGACTGTGCATACCATGTTTGCCATATTCTATGTGTTGCTATGTTTGATAGAATAGATAGATTTTTACCATATTTAGCAAAATCTTAATAATTACTATTTTTAAGTCTTACTATGCTTAGAAAATAGCATATAAGATCTTTCCTTTTTTGAAAAATTCATGTCATATATGCATTCTATGATTGGTACTTACTATATTGATATATAGTTGCATATTAGATCTTGCATATTAAATCTTGCCATATTAGATCTTGTCATATTGGGTCTTGCCATGCTTAGATTTGCATATTAGATCTTGTATATTAGATCTTGCCATATTACATCTTGCCATATTAGCTCTTTCCATGCTTAGATTTGCATATTAGATCTTGCCATATTAGGTCTGGTCATGCTTAGATTAGCATATGAAATCTTGTCCTATTAGATCTTACCATATTAGGTCTTGTCATGCTTAGATTAGACTATTAGATCTTGCTATATTAGATCTTGCCATATTAGGTCTTGCCATGCTTAGATTAGCATATTAGATCTTGCCATATTAGGTTCTTGCCTTATTTGCAATGCATGTCATATAGATTTTCATAATCTTACTATATGTTGTGATAGTTACCATAAATATCATACATGCCATGCTTAGAATATTCTTTTTTTGGCAATAATTTAATTTATGTTGCACCCTAGTTGAACTGCCATATCTGTACACCTAGCAAACATATTAGGTGTGGGGAGGTGCATTTAGGCACCCACATTCTTGGGAAGGGCATAATGGGAATAATAAAAAATCTTAATAAAGAAAGAGAATGCTTTGCCAAACTTTTTAAAATTGGAGCTTAGGTTGAAAAGGGTAATTCAAGATGATTTTGCCCCTCGATAAACCCTAAACCTAGAATAAGTTCTCAACCCTAAACCTAAAATAGGTTCTAAATCATAAACCTAGAACAGGGTATCATTTCGAACTACGCGGATTCTGATTCCTAGGGCAAACCCTAGGATACGTAGGCTATTTTGGAGAATCTCAAATTTCTGATCCAAACCTTAGTCCACTTGGACTATCCATAGATCCACTAGGATATCCATTCATATTTTGACCCAAATAAGGTTATCCACATTCCAACCCAGATAGGGTTATCCATATTTTGACCAAAATAGGGTTATTCTTAGATCCACTAGGACTATCTATTAGTCCACATGGACTATCCAGATCCTAACCCATAGGATTTCTCAGCCTTTCAAGCATAAACTTCAATTTGAACAATGAACTTAATCAAGCACAAGCCTAAATCACGACCCTAAACTTTAATCACACCTGAACTACGATGGTGAACCTGTTTTTCAGAATAATTTCATGGTACGTAGGCAATCTGATGGATACAGATTCGGTTTAATGATATCAATCCACTTGGTTTGGTTTGGTTTAACAAATAGAGTCTAGCACAGGAAAGGTATAGGAGACCAATTTCGATCAGGCGGTTTGGGTGCCTAACCCCTTCCCATAACCGTAACCTGATACTTACCCAATCTCTGATGGATCAGAAATCCAATCTAAGGGTCATGGGTCAATCGAAGTCTTACCTTAGGGTAAGATTTCACATTTCTAAGGTCCTAGACCTTAATCTAGGTGGCGACTTCTAAAGATTTCCATCTTTGTCCTCAAAGTGGCGACTTCACTGGGGATATAAACGTCAAACTCTTAAATGAGAACTTTCCTTGTGTCAATTGGATGCTAGCTCTTAGGATACTATATTTATGCTTGTATCATATTGTTTTAGGGGGAATGGGTTCAGTCACACATTCGTGCGAGTAACCAAACTGGGTCCCATGCATATGGGGCAGCCCGCTAGGCGAAACATACAACCTTGGCCTGTACTTTGTGAGACCTCGACTGGCGACCAGCCTCTAACGAGCATTTCTTGGGTCCACCCGAGAATACGTTATGCTACTCCACGTCGCTTGGATCCTTGCAACATAGTATATAAAGGGATTGGGGGTCCATTATTCATCGTGCATTCGGTGATAGGTTACCCCATCCTTGTCAAGGTGGCCTTTTTCATCCTAACCCAGATTGTAGCCCAATGTTTGCTATTTTTTTGTTCATCCCTGAACCAACCCAGTAAAATCTGCTTAGCCATAACATCCATGTTCAAGACGTCAAATTTCTGCCCATTTTTGTCCACGATTGGTCAACATGTTAGAATCTACACAATGAACATCTTGAACTCTCACCCATTGGGAGTATGAGGTATGTATACACCTGTTCTACATCATAGTAGACGGTCACTATACACCCTCCATTAAGTAAGCTTGATGTGTCGAATCTCTCATTGTTAATACGTCGATTTCAAAAAACGAACAAAAAATCCCTGTCAAGACATAGATACCTAGGTCAAGAAGAAATTTACTAGTTTGTTCATCTATGAACTGCTTTTGCTAACCATCCCTAATAAGGACGACGGATTAATATATCCATTTCAATTTCATCGAATTTGATAATCCAATTGGCCAGACCTTGGTACCACTGATTATTCATTTTGGAATCACGAGGTCCCATGACTGAACATATAGCTTAATCAAATTCAATTAAATTGACTTGGATAATGTTTACCCAATTGCCCTTATGAGGGAACTAACTTTGTTTGGTTAAGTCATCTTTAATTGTGCATGTGACTTCTCCCATTCTTCTAGTTGTCTAGAATCTCGATATTCCTCCATTGGATTTCAATGCCTTTGGAAAAGAGAATCAATCTATAAACATAACCACCCTTTTAGGGTGAGAGGCCCCTACAACTAGGGAATTATCTTGATCTCCCACCTTGAGATATATCCATGTTATCTTTCTAAATGAATCAATGGAAGTCATGAATCTAGATCTTGATTGAATATCAAATATTGTAAGAAAGAAGGCAACCAGATTTGGGAACATAATTAGTAACTCAGCCAGGCAACCAGATTTGGGAACACAATCAGTAACTCAGCCAATCTGGTCCAATAGAGCATTCAGTTTAGGCAGCGACAAGCACCTATATTTAAAAAAGTTTACAATATTCCCGTACAGTAGTCCTTGGGCTTACTCAAATATCATATTTAGTTCATCTCATAATCAAGGAGAGTTTCAGCCCCTAGGCAAATCCAATCATAGTTCTCAATGTACCTCAGAATTAAAGAAAGATTCAGCCCCTAGGCAAATCCAATCATAGTTCTCAATGTACCTCAGAATTAAGAAAAGATTCAGCCCCTAGGCAAATCCAATCATAGTTCTCAATGAACCTCAGAATTAAGGAAAGATTATGTCCCTAGTAAATCCAATTATTGTTCCCAATTCACCGCTGAATTAAGGAATGATTCAGCCCCTAGGCAAATCCAATTATTGTTCCCTATTCACCTTTGAATTAAGGAAAGATTTAGCCCCTAGGCAAATCCAATCATTGTTCCCTATTCACCTTTAAATTAAGGAAAGATTCAGCCCCTAGGCAAATCCAATTATTGTTCCTATTCACCTTTGAATTAAAGAATGATTCAGCCCCTAGGAAAATCCAATCATAGTTCCCTATTCACCTTTGAATTAAGGAAAGATTTAGCCCCTAGGCAGGTCCAATAATCATTTTGGTTCATCCAGAATTAAGGAAAGATTCAGCCCCTAGGAAGATTCATTCACATCTAGTCCATCTCAGAATCAAAGAAATATTCAGCCCTAGATTCAACCACCATTTCTGGTTCATCTCAGAACTGAAAAAAGGTTTGACCCCTAGGCAGGTTCAATCATCACCTCCCAGATCATGTTAGAGTGGAGGAGACATTCGGCCCCTAGGATTTTTCACCCTTCACCTCCTGTTTAGGTTCCAGTTCATGTCGAAACTAGGAAAAGTTTCATTCATCTGAATTCAATTACCCACTAGGCTTATCCAACCATCAACTTTGGTTAGGGTTCTGATTCATGTCGGAACTAGGAAAAGTTCCATTCATCTGAATTCAATTAGCCACTAGGCTTATCCAACCATCAACTTTGGTTAGGGTTCTGATTTATGTCGGAACTAGGAAAATTTCCATTCATTTGAATTCAATTAGCCACTAGGCTTATCCAACCATCAACTTTGGTTAGGGTTCTAATTCATGTCAAAACTAGGAAAAGTTCCATTGATCTGAATTCAATTAGCCACTAGGCTTATCCAACCATCAACTTTGGTTTAGGTTTTGATTCATGTTGGAACTAAGAAGAGTTCCATTCATTTGAATTTAATTTGCCCCTAGGCTTGTCCAACCGTCAACTCCGATTTAGGTTTCGATTCATGTTGGAACTAAGAAAGGTTCCATTCATATGAACTCAATCAGAGCATGAGTTAGCCTCTAGGTCTGTTCAACCCTTACTTCTAGTCCATGTTCCATTTCATAAAGGAATCGAAGAGAATTTCAGTCATTTCAACTCAATCAATCCATCATCTCTAGCAATTAGAGTCCAATCCATGATTGTCATCCTTGGCCTCTATCAATTGGAGCCCAACTCAAGCAATCCTTGTCTCTAGCAATTAGAGCCCACTCCATGACTGTCAATCTTGATCTCTATCAATCAGAGACCAATTCAAAGTCAATCTTGATCTCTACCAATTAGAGACCAGTTCAAAGTCAACTCTGTCTCTATTAACCAGAGACCAGTTCAAAGTTAATCCTGTCTCTATCAATGGCTCTATCAATTAGAGCCCAATCCATGTCCATCATAGCGCAGTGCTACAAGTTAGGATCGCTTGTCAGGAATGGCTAATGAGAAGCATTCCTCATTGCGTGTCAGTAAAGATCAGTTCCAGATCCTGGAGTCATCGGAAACCATGAACCTTCAGCTATGATAATGCTATCCCATCATGGGCATTTTTTCCCCATTGGCCAAGGAAATGCTAGAATCCAAAGAGTTGCCCTCATATTTTTTATTATTCAAAGAGAAGGAATGGAATTTTCCTAAGCAGTAGGGTAGACCAAAGATGAGATCTGATATGCCCCAGGCTAGGATAGGAACCAGAATCACAGCTAGGGAATGGTCTAATGATGAAACCCTTAACCCATAAACTGGGGCATGAACCAGATTGACCTTGGACCCAAATTGGGTATGGTTCAATGAGGAAAACCCTTGAGCCCTAAGTTGGACATGAACCAAATTGACCTTGGACCCAAATTGAGTGCGGTCCAATGAGGAAATCCATTAAGCCCTAAGCTGGTCATGAACCAAATTGACCTTGGATCCAAATTGAGTGTGGTCTAATGATGAAAGCCATTATGTCCTAAACTGAGGCATGGACCAAATTGACCTTAGACCCAAATTGAGAGTGGTCTAATGAAGAAATCCATTTAACCCCCCAAGCCGAGGCATAAATTAGTCTAATCTTGGACTTAAAATGGTGTAGTGTAATGGCGATACCCCTTGCTCCCCAAGCTGGGGCATAAGCTAGAACGATTTTGAATTCAACTAGAAGCGGTCCATTGATGAATCCATTGAACCCCAAACTAGGGCATAAACCAGAGTAACCTTGAGCTTAAAATGCAATAGTCCTGTTATGAATGGATCCCAAACTGAGAAAAAAAAAACTAACAAACAAGGAGAGAATTATATAGAACCCTGAAAGGTAGGCATCTTGCACCTATTGATAGAGGGGCATGATGAGTCCTGTTGTTAGAGGTCTGAAGGAAGATTTATTCCCACAATGTCTGAAGGTGGTCGTCAAAGGTGTTATGCCCAACTGGAGCCGCTTGGATGAACTAGTTGTTTCAACTTTCCATTATCGATATTCGATAGGTCATCCATGTCTAGGTCCAAGATTGATATGCTTGTTGACAAGTCCAGTCCAATCTGCCCTGTAAGTAAAAGAAAATCACCCCATTTGGGATTTCAAACTCTGTGCTTTATCTCTTCCATACATTTTCTCCCAGTTTCATACATCCTTCTATTCTACGTGCGCAGTCAATTTTGACTCTGAAGATGATTGAAACGATGAGCCATCTCTTGAACTTTTACGCCACCTGGCCTCTTAAGAAAGAAAGGTCCAACCCATCTGGGAAAGCTTTAAATGATCAACCGGGAGACACAAGATTACTCTCAAGAAACATGTATTGGAGAAGCGGCCATTTGTTCTACCTATGAAAAGATTCCAAGGAAAGCATTAGATAGTAACAGATCATATTAGTAGGTCAGCCAGTCAGTACAAATGAGTGGAGGACAGATGTGTCACCAAAATGATAGAAATTTCAAAGTTCTTACGAAGTACATCATCTGCAAGCAAGAGTTACATGATGAATGATCAATCTCAAAATCAAAGAAAGAGGTCATAAGAATACCCAAAAAAAAAAAAGAAAAAAAAAATTCAAGTCTATGTTTTATCTACATCAATAATGGGAGGCAGTTACATCTGACAAAAAAATGATGATTAACTTCCAAAGGAAAGCATACGGATTCACCATTCAGATAAAATCAGATACTAGATGAGCAATCACAAATGTTTATAAAGTTTACAGAAGATCAGAGTACTGACTGGGGCAAAGATGTTCTATTTGATTGGAAATGTTTGGAAGAAGAAGATTCAAATCCAATATTGAAAGTCATGATTCAACTTTGCGATCAAGCGAATCACTGCATTATGTGGTGTGGCCTCCACATCCAAAAAAAAAAAAAAAAAAAAGAAAAAAAAAAAAAAGAGAGAAAAAAAGAAAATAAAATAGTAAGACGTTGAATGGCGTTGGAGCTCGACAATAAGCCAATTGTTCCTCTCACTTCAAGAAGATGGTAGTTCCAATCAAAGCCTGATAGCAAGTGCGATCATTCTTCGAGATTCACATCATGTTGGACCGGACTTTTGATTTTGGCCAAATACATCCCACCGTTACAGGAGACGATCTCATTACTTCTTCATCATCAGAGAATGATTTCTCATCGACATTAGACTCTCTCTCCCGTCTATCAATTTGACGGCCTTTCAAGGAGTCTCTATCACAGGCCCTTCTTTTAATTATCAGTTTTTATGGCATTGTATCTCATGATCGTGTCTTCATTTTATATACAAATTCATGAATCTGGCTAGAACTCTCATCTGTCATTTATTACATCCGATGGTTTCCCAAGGTTCCTATAAGCCCTTCATTTCTCAAGCCAATAAAATGGGATCTTCTCGGTAAGATAAGCCCATTCTACATAAACAACCAAACACTCTCCCAATGGTAGACCCATGTGGATAGTTTTACATCAGTCCTCCCAGACCTTCAACATCAATACTTGTCAACAAACTTAAAGGTTTCAGGCCTAGATATGATGGCGACTAATTCGGCATCTCAATGTAGTTTGTTGAGACACGTGTTCCATCTGAACATCTCCAAGAAAGGAAAACATAATTCGGCACCATTTTTTATTTTGTATGGGACTGTATTTTCCTAAGGTCGCTTTTAGTGATGATTCAAATAGCTTCCCACCTATCAATGTGTGTAGGTGTTAACTTAAACAGTGGGGCAAGGCTACTCATTTGTCATGAAAGTCATGCCGTTTGGACTTCCCCTAAGGGTTTTAGACCATCGGATAAGACCATAATTTTGGCAATATCCTCACCATATTAGGACTCTTTATTCAACCCAAGATGGGGTTTTACAAAACAATAAAAAAAAAATAAAAAAAATTAAGAAAATTCAAAGAAAAAATGACGAAAGAAAAAAAAAAGGAAAGAAAAGAAACCTCAGCAAGGAAAATCAACCCAAGAAACCTCAATGGGCTGATAATACCTCAGTGGGGATAGACGACCTGATGCAACCCTAAAGCATTACCCCCATTGGCCCTTCATAGAAAAATCCAGTGGTTCATGTGGACAAGTGTCGTACCCAGTCTACCTTCTATAAAGAAAGGAACCCTTATTGCTCTCCAGTGAATCATACTCAGAGGAGTTGAACAAACCATCATTTGTTTGCCTTTTGGGCTCCATAGCATTGCCTTTCAACAGAATTCTATCTTTAAATCCTTTTGCCATGTTAAGGAGAGAGCAAATTCTCATGGCCTGGTTATGGATATAGCAAAATTCATCAAATCATCAGCTCCCTCATTTTTCAAGATTCAAGAAGGGTTTATCTAAGAAGTCACTTTCTGCAATCAATCTGTCAATCTTCCCTTGACCTTGGAAGCATGGTCAAATTCTAGATGCAATCCAGGTTCAACCTAGTTTCAACTATGGGTAGATTATCCGTTTCCTTCTATCTTGCTCCTAGCACACCATAGTAGCGGTCTGTCACAACATGCAGACACTGGGGCATAGATATACCCTATGTAGAGGAATTGAACTGGATCATGAGCATTACATCTAGGATCCATTGTCTAGTCTGAAGTCAATGACTTTCCTAGTTAATAGAAGTAGGTTCGTCCGTCCAAGTTGGTTTTTGCCAATTTTTCAGTTCTTCCATTCCTGTTGATGAAGAAAATCCAACGTGGTTGTTGACTTGTTAGGATTTGGTCACCAAATTCTCTGAAGAAGCACTTCAAATCCTTTACTCCTTGTGCCTACATTGGGGTCATGGTTTATTTATCTTTCAAAATTGACACAACAATGTTACATAGCCCTGAGCTTTTCATGAGCCTAGATCAAGGGCCAAACCCATGTCACGTTTCATCACCGCTTGGCTATTCTACCAATTTGGTCTACCATAGTGCACAGTCAAAGAATTTAGTTGACTAGATGCCCCGCGACAGTTTAACACCAAGGTTAATCAATAAAATTACTTTGCTTAGAGACTGTCAAGCTCCCCTCATTCTTGTCCAAAATCCTCGCTAGAGTTTCTTTCAATCCAATATCCAACAACACCAATGTTGGCTGAATAAAATCATTACTTTCAAATTACATGGAACCCTTCCAAGGGAGCAACCAAGTCATCCCTACCGTGCTAAAATTGAGTCAAATTTTCAATACCAAGTCATAAATGGAAAATTCAAATCTAAGTATTATGCCAACAAAGTCTGTGACACCATTTCCATTGATGCCATGTTTTATGCCTTCACCAATAAAGCAGGGGTCAAAAATCTTGGAAAACTGTCAAGGAATTCACCATCATTTCAAATATGTCCAGCACTCTATAGGTTCAAAGTCAAAAGACTTCCGAGATGGGTCAGATTTCAACCCTAAAGGTACAAAGTCAACAAAGACTTCCTGTGTGAGTCACTTTCGAGCATCCTAATGGCTCACAGCAATAAGCTACTTAAGAGGATATTCTAGTTTCCATTCTTTAAGGTTCATAGCCAAAGAGCTTCCAAGAAGGATATTCCAATTTTCAACCCCGAAGGTCCAAAGTTGGTAGGAACCTCAAAGATAAGTCATTCAGTATCACCTTATAAGTGACCTTCTGAGTTCTTGCTCATTTCAGAATCAATAGCAAATTCCTCACCCTAAAAGTTACCTTCTGAGTTCTTGCTCATAATCAAATGCAAAGCCCTAGCTCATCCAAAATTCAAATCAATCTCAGCCTATTTGAGAATCAAATGCAGAGCCCTAGCTCATCCAAGGTTCAAAATCAATCTCAGCCTATTAGTGAATCAAATGTAGAGCCCTAGCTCATTCAAAGCTCAAATCAATCTCAGCCTATTAGTGAATCAAATGCAAAGCTCTAGCTTATTCAGAAAATCAATCTCAAAATCTCAAGAGCCTCAGTTTAATCAAAGAAAAGATAGCAAGTCCTCCATCCAAACAAATCAAAGCCGAGCCTAGGCTCGTACAAACCAGCCTTGTATTCACAAGTGAAAAGGTTTATCAGCCTACAAATGGATCAAGCCGGGTTCAAGCCTGCGAGTACCTTGCATCATGAGTTCCACCTCAGCAAGAAGAGGTTCCCAGCCTACAAATGAGCCTTGTATTCACAGCCTAGCTTCATACAAGAAGAGGTTTATCAGCCTACAAATGGATCAAGCTGGGTTCAAGCCCGTGAGTACCTTGCATCATGAGTTCCACCTCAACAAGAAGAGGTTCTCAGCCTATAAATGAGCCTTGTATTCACAGCCTAGCTTCATACAAAAAGAGGTTTATCAGCCTACAAATGGATCAAGCCGGGATCAAGCCCGCTAGTACCTTGCATCACGAGTTCTGTCACACCCCAATTCCGCACCATTCGAATGGTGTGATGAACCGTCAATAAATCAACGGTTCAACCAGAATCTCGAATAGGTTATCCCACATATGGTAAACCAAAATACATTCCACGTTATTCAGAGATAATAAAGTAAATAGCGGAAGTCTTATAGATAATGAACTGAGGTCTAGTCATGATAAATAATTAATATTCCATTTATTTTCAAATAATCAAAACATAACTTAATACATATTACAATATCCAAATACGAAGTCTAAACGCTAAACGTATCCATAATTGAAACACTCTCTTAACGAACCATGTTGGCTCTCCACAGCTTGCTCATTCATAGCCTCCACCCATTTATATGTTGGCGTGTTGACATAATCTTCAATCATAATACCTGTAATATCAGAAACTAAAAAGAATTACACGTGCGAGGGTCAGCTCTCCAACTTGAGCTCAGTGAGAAAACAAAACAATGCAACAAACATATGCATGCATTCATTCATATCTTTGGTCTGATATATAAGTTTGCAATGCGCTATAGAAAGGTTCGGTGGCCGCCTCACCTCTATGCACAGGGTGTGAAGGCCCGCCCAAAGGTTAACGTTTATTGTCGTCCCCATCCACCCTACCATGGAATAGAGATAGAGCTAAAGTGCTGAGGCCCGAGCTATGACACTTCCCTTGATACTCTACCCATACCAACACGTAAGCCCCTGTTGGCGAGGACTTGCAAACTGGGCTCACAACTAACCAATCCTAATGTCAAACAGTGTATCTAAGGCCTCACTCCAGCATCCCTCAATACGTCCATAGAGATAAAGCTAAGGCCCTCCGGTAGAGTCAGAGACTACACGGTCCGAGACCACCTCCCCTGATACACTACGACGTAATAGTTCTGCTAAGGTAATGGTGATACGACGATGTCAGTGGACAAGACTTGAGTTAGAGATAGAGCTAGAGTGCTGAGGCCCGGCCTATGACACCCCCCCCCCCTCGATACTCGCTCGCATCAAGCACACTAACCACACACATACATCCACATGTCTATTCCTACCATCATCATCATCATCATGTTATAAACAATAAATTTAAATATGCATGAACAGTAATAAAAGAAATATTGGATGACATGTTGAATGCACATACTGCACTACACTATCTAAGTTAATAGTTTTATGGAAAATGATCAATAAGTCTAAACAAGATTGAAAGCCATCTTTTTTCTATAGCAAAACATATAGTTTAAATAAAAAAACGGAATATTTAAAACTAATTAAGATCTATATTTTAATTTAATACAATTTTTTTTTTAATTTTCTGAATCATTCTTCTCTGAATCACTAGACTCCTGTTTTCGACCTAATCAATAAAAGACCTTGAATCTCATTTAGACCAATATTTATGTACGAAGAATAATTTTATGTGATTCAAAATAGATCTGTGTTTGGACTGTAGGACCAATCAAAATATATTTATAATTCTATTTTCTTTAAACTTTAGAGTAGAATAGGTTAAAAATAAACTAAAAATAGAATATTTCTTTAGAATTGAGAGAATTTAAAATATAAATAGAATATAAATTAATTCTATTAATTAGAGTCTAAATTTAAATAAAATAGTCCCAACTCTTCCATTTCGGTAAAACTAAACTGCGCGAAAGTCCATTGTTAAAACTGACAGCATAGCATCCCTAGCTTGAATGCCTCGATTAGAGTCTTCCACAGCCTCTTGGGATCCCCTTTTCCTCCATGCGTATGGGAGCAATAGAGAGATAAAAACCAATGGCTGCGGGGACCCTAACCATAGTATTTATAATACTATCCCTAACCTAGTACCATTCCCACAGTGGACCGAGTTGGTAGTCTCTAACCAGTGACGAACCAGACCTGAACCGGTCAAACCAATAATTGAACTCTCACTTAACAACTAGTTAGGTAATTGATCAAGCCCACACAACAGGAATTTAACAGATGCAGGTTACACTGTTGAGGACTTTATAGCTGCTCTAACTTACAGGACAGTGGTGGCTACACAGACAGTAGAGGACAAGCATGATGCCTCATGCAAGTGCTCTTATTGTGTGTTTCTTTAGGTTTTTATTATTTATTCTTTCAGATGATTTTTAAATGATGTAAAGGATTTATTTATTTACATTGAGGTTAAAAATAATTAGATATATTATTTAATTATAATTAGCAAACTCAGTTCATTTATTATTTAATTTCGCCGCTATTTATATTTCTCTGATTATGGTTAGTTTGCTTTGAATGGTTTATTGACACGATTTATTGAGATCTTGGTGTGAGCCGTGGTTATGAGACGATTCACTCACACTTCTGATTCAGTTGGAATTGGGGTGTAACAAGGGAAGTCCTGATAACGATCCCCTTTTATGAGTGCTCTGAGGAGACACTTTATGCTTCTTGGAAGACTCCATCCCGGTAGCCCCTTACCCTTCCTTTTAAGGGTTGCCATATCGATCTTTGGCTTTCACACTACAAAATATAAGAGATACACAGGAATCAATTTTCAAGTCGGCTACTAAAGAAGAAGAGTTCAAGAATTCTACTTAAGGCTTACCAGAGTCGATGGGATCGATGGCCTTGCCTGACTCGACCCATGCATCGATTGTTGGAAACTCGTCCTCGTCACTAGCAACGCTGACTTCTAAAGATGGCCCAACTCCAGCACACGAGGTAGCGGTAACTAGTGCAGAAGGATGAGAGAATGTTACTTTTATTGGGGGAAGACTTTCAATTTGAACTTTAGAGAACTCGTTACGATTTCTTCTCCCCCCCCCAAAATAGTCCATATAACTTCAAAAAGCTAATGTCCATCAGTTCCAAATGACTTATATTCCAACCCTTTGTGAGGTCCTTGGCAGAAATATATGCCTAGTAGTCATTTTTAGATTATTTGGGCTTCTGATTCAGATTTTGGAGTTTGGGAAACCTCTAACAAGCATATTCACCTTGTCAACTCTACCCTCAAAGAAATTTTTTTTACTCTAGCCATGAATGGAGGACCTCTTGGAACTTAAGCCCAAAGGGGCATTAACCCTCCTATTGAAATAATACCAACCAGTCAGGACTTTGTCCTCTAGTTTCTCAATTAACACCTGTTGGCATTTAGGAGGACAATATTTTTAAACAAATCAATAGATTTAACCCTCTTGCGTTTTCATAAGCTTTCAAGATCCTAATGGCTTCAATAGGAAGTGGAAGTATGAATATGGCCCCTGGGATATCCAACCCACCTAACTCGATTGTCCTTCTTCTAATGTGATAGATGTCCCAATCAGAGGAACGATCAAAACCAGCGATAACACCTAAAAAAGTTGTAGTGTTTCTTTGTCATTTGTCCTTTTATTGATTGTATGTTTTATGTGCTTCTTTGTTATTTATCTTTTTTTAACTGTACATGACAAAGAGGTAGGCATAATTGATTAAGGAATAAAAGGGAAGCAATTGTATGATTGACCAGCAGAGCGCTGGAGTTAATTTTTTTACCATTGCATAAAAGGGGAGATGATAATGGTGGTTATGATGCCTTTTAAAATGAAATAGTAATCATATTCCAAGAAAATTCTCTAGGAGATATTGG
The DNA here is from genome assembly GCA_028583415.1 of Protea cynaroides. Classification (NCBI taxonomy): domain Eukaryota; kingdom Viridiplantae; phylum Streptophyta; class Magnoliopsida; order Proteales; family Proteaceae; genus Protea; species Protea cynaroides. Next base: position 20,625,114 of record CM053269.1, read on the forward strand.
TTTTGATACCATTAACAAAGAGTAACATCATCCTTGGGAAGCAATTGTATGATTGACCAGCAATGCTAGAGTTATTTTTTACCACTGCATGGAAGGGGAGACGATGAAGGTATTTCTGATGCCCTTGAAGAAAAAATAGTATTAACATTCCAACACTATTGTTTAGGAAATAATATTATTGGTACCATTAACAAAAACTATGTATGATCCCACAAAGAGAAAGATAATAGTCTTGATAGCATTAACAAAAATATCTATGATCCTTCAAAGAGAACTTTCCATCATTCAAACACTTGGTCATCAAGCTTTGCTTCTTATTTTCAATCAGGGCGGAGTTGGTGGCCTTTTGGTCGGAGTTGGTCGCTTTTTGGACGTCCCAGGGTTCCCATTTGCGATTGGACTGGGAGGAGGTCGAGATCCTCCTCTCAGTTTCCTTACTTTGGGATCTGCAAAACAGGAAAGTTCTATATAGTCAATCTAACCACACCTACCTATTAAAGCAAGTTTATGAAGACAATTATATAGTTGCACAAATTGGACCAGATCGGAGGGGTCGAACCAGGATAACAATGTAAGCTAATACTCGTTACCAATTCTTCCCTGAAATTCTCTCGTTTGGTAAAAACTGGCAGCCGAAAAGAAATTAAAACCATACCCTTCCGGTTCACGGTTCAATCTTTGGTCAAAAAGTCCTTGTCCTCAGTTCTATACTGAAAACAAATAAAAAACGGAAAGCAGCATGCCATGCACCATAATTACAAATCTAATTGAATCTAAGGCTCTGTTTGTTCCATATAAAATGATGGAAATCATAAAATACAAAAAGGCATTGAAATAGTATGAAATGGTGGAAACCTTTTATGTAAAATATCATCTACAAGGAATATTTTACAACGGATCAAACAAGGCATAAAGGATAAAATTTTGATGTGATGAATTAAATTGGTTGATGACCATCGACCAAAAAAGACAAAAAGCGAAATACTCATTGTGGTTCTGATTATCCCAAACTTTAATCTCTGGTCAAACTATGGGCTGAAGCACACCATACCCTTCCCGGTTCAATCTCTGGGCAAAACTATGGACTCAAGCAAACCATACCCTTCCCGGTTCAATCACTGGTCAAAATTAAGGGCTCAAGCACTCTATAAAAGTCCTTGTCCTCCGTTTTATACAGATAACAAACAAAAGAAGGAAAACAGCATACCATACACCATAATTAGTTAATTACAAATCTAACTGAAACTAAGGCCTTGTTTTCAATGTAAAATGATGGTAATCATAAAATACAAAAGGCATTAAAATAGTATGAAAATATGATGGAAAATTTTCACGTAAAAATATCTTCTGCATGGACTATTTTACAATTAATTAAACAAGGCCTGCAAGATAAAATTAATTACGTTGTAATGAATAAAATTGGGTTAATGACCATCAACTGAAAAAAAAAAAAAAAAAAAAATATTGTGTTTGTGATTGCTCATAACTTTAAACTAGTGTTTCCGGATCGAAAACAAAGGAAAATGTGAATTTATGATCAGAAAACCGATCTTAGGGTTCACATTTTGTGCTTTCCATCCAAGCAAGATGACCCTACCTTTTTAAACAAATAAACGTAGCCTAAATTACAACTGTCAATACCTGCATAAACCATTGCCAACTGCTTCTCCATGGAGATGAAGATGACAGCGATAAGGACCACCATAATGAAGCAACGAGATATGGAAGAGAGACCCATTTTCCTGTGTTATGCTAAGGGTATACACATGTCTCTCCTAAAACGTTTCAGCTACTTATACAGAATTTCCTGATTAAGAAAAGAGACCCATCTCTTGACCTAGATTTTGCACCCAATTATAACAGATATACATGCTTTCCACTTACTCGAATAAACTAAAAGCTAATAAACTAAAGAGGAGATGTTGTCCATGGGACTGGAATAGAAAAATGGATTCATAATGATTCTAAGATGGGATAAAGGGTATTATGGGAATTATATACAAGTACGGTTGAGAGTTTGTGCTTTTTGTCGGTGGATGACTCTAGACAATCGAATCCATTAATTAAGGAGTCCCCAAATAATTTTACCTAAATTAAATAACATAAATATCTACCCCCATATTGCGTGAGCATTATGTTCCTGATCTAAGCTACTTTGAGTCGCCTTCTCTATTTGATCAGTTAATCCAATTCACCTCATCCATGCCGATTTGAATATGTGCATGAATTTGTCATCCTCTCACATGAAATAAAAAAATAAAAATAAATAAATAGATAAATCTCCTTGCAGAATTGATGGAGGGAGAAAGATACAGGAAGAGGGAGCACTACAGCAGGAGAGGAATTGATGGAGGGAGAAAGATACAGGAAGAGGGAGCACTACAGAAGGAGAGGGGTAGGGGGATCCTGAGAGCCAGAGAGGAAGAAGAGATCAAGTAGAGAGAGAGAGAGAGAGAGAGAGAGAGAGAGAGAGAGAAATATGGGTGTCCCCGTAATACCCCAATTCCAATAGCATTGTATAATTTAGAAGACTTTGTAGGTGGAAGGGATTTTTGGTAATTTACCAACCTTAGGGGAGAATATAACGTTAGCTACTGTAGACTTTGTGTACCTTATTGTGTATATATTGTTTATTAGATCTTTAGAATTTAGTCAGTTGCCAATTTTTTATATGAGTTGAATCTTAGGATGATGATATTTAATACTATAATACTATGTTTTATCATATGCTAATGGGAGTTTATAGTTTTATTGTCTATTTTTGACAATTTTGAGAGAGGCATTTTTCCGAAGACCATTTTGCCCCTAGGTGATGAGTTAGTATTTTTCGAACAAATTTTTTGAGAAGGAGACTTTTCTAAAATTACCCTTTTGCCTGGCCACATCAGAAGGTCATTTCCAATGAAATGACTCTTTTGCCTCTGGCCCTATGCCAATGTATTTTAGCAGAAACGAAAAGGGAATTTTGGTCATTTTGTAGAGTCGGTATTGCTAGTAAGTTTTACAAGAAAATAGGAAAATACAAATATGAATTTATTTTCAAGGCAAAATAGGAATAATTTACAATATATCTACATTTTTAACCAAAAAAAAAAAAAAAAAAAACAAGTAGTGGAAAGAGAAAAGAGAAAAAATAGCTAAAGTACTCGGTACGATACTATATAGAAGAGAGATTGTCAATCCTGATGTGAGGAAACTTGCCCGTTTATGTTTGGAAGTGATGATGTATTAATGATAGATCTATTGTGATATTTAGAAATCATCAATTAAGAATGAATGTGGTTTCTTACAAAAAATAAATAAATAAATAAAAATAAAGAATGAATGTGGTTTTGTTTGCAGTACATGACCTACCAGATTATATAGAGAACCAAGTTAAGTCAAGAACAAGAACCAATGAATTGACATAAGTTATTCATAATGGAACACAAGTGAGAGAAATAGAAGAGCGGAGCCATTATGGACAAGTCCTAGTATTGGCACCAGGCTAGCAAGAAAAGAGAAAGTATTGGCACCAAGATAACACTAGAAAAGAAAAAAATAATATGTTGTCATGATAACATGAAATAGAAAACCCGTGTTTGATGCCCCCTTAACCGTAGGGGGTAGTTACTGGTTGAGGTTCACAATAGATTACCCGTGATCAAAGTGCGATGGTGATTCGTTCTAGCACCTCTGTTTATGTTGAGCCCATCCTAGTGTACGATGGTGATACGTTCCGATACGTCTGGCCTAAGGTGTAACCCAGCGTGCGATGGTGATTCATTCTGACACATCTTGATTTGATGTTTTTCAGCATGCGATGGTGATTCATTCTGGCATGGCTAAAGATGTTATGTTATGTTATGTTGGCATTCCTCACCTAAGTTACAACAAACACCTGACCTTCTGCTACCTAGGTCATGTAGAAATGGATATCTAGTACTATCGCACTTATTTGCCATCTATGTTCTGTATAGATGCCATAACTCCATGGTGTTAATCTTCACTAAGAATAATTGAGTGATTAACGCATGTTCAGAGATTTTAACTGCTATATGTCGATCGTTTGTATTATCACACGGTTGCTTATTAAAATTCCATGAATCATATTGTATTATGTTTTATTAGTCATGTTTAACCATAAGTGGATGTGTTCTCCAGTGAGCTGAAAGTTCACATCTCTTTATTTTTTATGAACTAGAGACAGAATATGATCCCAATGGATTTAAATCGTCTCCTCCCTGTACTTCAAGGAGGAGGGAGATGCCCTCATCGGATGGCCGATACGTGGTTCTCGGGAAAATCCGAGCCCCACGTTCTAGTTGACACCCCCTGTCGGCTCGGACGTGGGGCTCGAAATTTTCTGATAACCACATATCAACCATCTGACGGGGGCATCTCCCTCCTTCCTGAACTTAAGGGAAGAGACAATTCGAATCCTGATCCCAACAACTCATCCTGAGCTAGAGCATACAATGCCAGAGGAAGGCAGAATTTGAGTCCAAGGACTCCCCCAGCTTAGAAAGTTATTTTGTTTTATTTGAAACATGAAATAACTTTATGAAAAGAAGAAAGTTATGTACTGTTTTTAGTAGTTAGATCACCGGATGTTTCGTTATGTATATATCCTTGTGAGCAGATGTATGTAATAGTTTTAGCTTTCGCTCTGATTGACTAAGAAAGTGTGTCTATGTTTAGACACACGTGTATGTTATCTTTTCAGTTAAGGTGTGTGTGATTGGACTGACTACATTCTTAAGAGACGGTCTCAGATTATGAAAAAAAAATCATGCCCAGTTAAATTGACATTCGTCAAACCTATTTGATCAGAGAATCAAATTACAATTTTGCCCCTAGTAGTGCCTGACCCTCGGGCTCAGGGTGATTGTCGGCACCTCATCTTTGCTGTCTGATGTGTCCCGTCTATGCAAGCGTTAGGTCGGCCATTCCCGCTCAGGTACGCATAAGGTAATATTTATAATCATGAGAATGATGCGTCACCTAGATAATTAAAAAGGTTAAACAAAAGGGAATGCTAAAATATAAAGAACGGGTAAAAAATGAAGTTAAAATATAAAGAATAAGTAAAAAAAATTTATGGGATAAATTAATTATAAGGTTAATTGGTTCAGTGGGAGTTTAGTTACAGGTAGATCGGTTTAAGTATGATTAGAGATGGACCAATCTGGTCTACTGTGGGACTGGTCCAGGGTTGGGGGTGATATTATAAATACCAATGGTTAAAATTCCCACAGTCACAGTGTTATTTTCTTCTCCTGTTCCCATACGCAGAGAGAAGGTCAAGGGATCCCGACAGGTTGTGGAAGACTCTGATCCAAGTATTCAAAGCAAAGAAAACGGTCGAAAATCAATCTACAACAAGAGGTATATGTCTTATTAACTCTTTTCAATACCCATTGTATTCTAGTAATCTGTGTGGTGTGTTCGTTAGGGTTCATGGAAAATCCCATGGGAAAAACCCAAAGAGGATTTGAAAAATCTTACAATGGTATCAGAGACACCTACATAGATCTTGAATCGATAGGAAAATATTGTTAAAACTTTATATTTGATTGAATTGGAAAAGGGAAAGATTTTTCTCTCAAATTTTACGTATGAACATGTCTAGGGTTTGGACCCTCGAAATTTTTTTTCGGACCGTTAAAAAGTGAAATAAATTTTATAGGATTGTAGGTCTCGGAAAGACGGAACCGACGACATAAGGTTGGTCGTTGGAAGTTACTTGACACGCTCTCATGCGCCGCCTGAAAAAGCGTGTGAGATCCACCAGTTGGCGACAATTTAAAAAAAAAAAAAAAGGAAAAAGATAGGGCTGATGTCACCTGGTCAGCTCGTACTGGACGGACCGATCTAGGCCAGTCTAGGACCGAACCCGGGCCCAAGGGGACCCGTGAATCCGACCCGGTGCTTTGACTTTTTAACCCGGTAACCTGACCCGAGAACCCAAATTTTTGGCCTGAAAACCCGACCCATCGACCCAGAAAAGTGGGTCCAAGGACCCGGATGATGGGTTGGTTGGGTCGGCGGTTGAACCGGTGCTTTACGGTTTGGTTTAAAGGCTAGACCATTTGGTTTGGCCTAGACCAAAGCATTTAAAAAAAAAAATTTGTGGGTTCGGTCCGCCCATAACCGAGCCCGGTCAGATTGAACCGACCCATACTGAACCGTCGAGAACCGGTTCAGGATGCAAGAATACATAGGCCAACTTTGATCGACGATTGTGGGAGCTAGGAGCATCGGATTTTGACGCGATTTTTTACGTTGGGTTCGTATTTTGATGCTTTACAGTTTGATACATAGTTTGACATAGTTTGGTGATTTGGGGAGTTTATTTTGATTAAAAGGTATCCCAAATTAGTCCGATTTGTAGTTTTCTGCTTGTTTATCAATTATTTTTGTACCAGATACTTGTAAAAGGTTATGTGTGCATGATATTTTGTTTATTGACCCACAATGTGCTGCAAAGTAAGGTTTGAGGATATCACTGTGGAATTAGGTGAAATCCACCAAAGTGGTACACCTAGTTTCATCATGATGTCTTCAAATTCAATGTTCATGTATTTGTAAATGCTTGTGTAAGAGCGATGTACACCTAAATGTGGCATTGTCAAGTTTTGATCAAATTAAGGTTTGTGGGTGTCATGTGAAGATTGGGTGAAATCCACCAAAGTGGTACACTCAGTTCCAACATAGTGGTCATCAAACCCCAAATTTGTGTATTTACATAAACAATAAATGATATATTTTTAATACACTGTTCTCCATGGTGTGAAAAACAGCTAAGAAAGATAGTGTTAATCCAAAGGTGGCATTGTCAAAGTTAAAGGTATGTTCATGCACATGAATTAAAAGGGTTTTGACTTTAGAGGGTCTCATTAATCCAAAGGTAGTGGGATTTTCGAGAGTCAATATTCTTTGACAATCATTGCACAGAAACTGAGAAGTCCACTGCATGTTTATCCCAAAGGAGAATGTGTAGTTGGTTAACTCTTGGAAAAATGATATTTATTTGCATGAATGGTTGATATGGTTAGTGCAAGTAAATGATGTATATATCAAATTTCTATTGGTTGATATGTATTTAATCTCATGCATTGATGGTTTTCATCTAAGTATGGTAGTCCCAAAGAGGGTTTTGATGTCTATTTCTTTTTATTTGGGACAAAGTAGAAGTAAATATAATTGCATGTGTTTGTATGAGTTTCACATGGTTTTCTATTACTTGATATTTTTGCCTAAACTCATATGATGATGATGGTTTGTATCTCCCAGGATGTCCATCCCTGTGACTATGCCAGGTGATTTGGTAGTCACTATTCCTTCCCTGTCTTGGATGAGTTTTAAAAGATGGTATGAACAATTAGAAGTGAGTCTAGGTTTAATTGATTTAGATATGGTGCTTAAAGAGGATAAACATGTTGTCGTCACTGATAGTAGTACCCTAGAAGAGAATGAGGAAATGACAAGATGGATGACAACAAATAAAAAGTCTATGCTACTCATGAGGCAGGCCATTCCTGAAACCATGCTTGATGGTGTTCAAGCCAAGGAAACGGCCAAAGAATATTTAAAAGAGATCAAAGGAAAGTTTGAATTTTCTAACAGAGGACAGAGAAACACCTTGATGAACAAGCTTACTAATGCAAGGTTTGATAGTAATGGAAGTGTCAGAGATCATTTCATGGAGCTTGCTACTACTGCTGAGAAGATTAAAGGCATGGGAATAAACGTTGATGATGAGTTCGTGATCCATTGTGCATTATCCTCGTTACCTGAAAAGTATTACCAGATACAAGTGACGTATAATACTCAGGAAGAAGAATGGATATGAACAAATTAATCTCTGTTTGCACTAAAGAAGAAATTAGACTAAAGAAAAGATTTGAAAGTGTCAATATCACTAGTCATCATTCCAGAGAAGATAAGGGTAAAGGAAAGGTCAGGGTAGGACCTTATAGAAAAGATACACACTCCTTTAAGAAAGGAAAACCTTATAATAGGGATATGAGTGATGTTGAATGTTTTTGGTGCCATAAGAAGGGACACATGAAGAGAGAATGTAAGGCAAGAGAAGCTTGGTTAGAGAAGAAGAAGAAGAAAATTGAGACATTGGAGAAAGAAGACACCAAATGATAATGTCGTTTAATACAATTATCTTTAGATTATTTTTGGATATTTATTTATTGATTTATAGTTCAGTTATTTATTTTAAAATATTTTATTTGATATGTTTTACTAGAACTAAATTTCATATTAAATTTAAATGAATACATTTTATTAGTTTATTTATTCTTTTAGAATTTGTAATATCTGTGGGAGTCTTTAGATTCTCTTAGTCACTGGGAGTGTTTAGATTTACTTGATTAGTAGAGATCTGGTAGTTAATGATTTATCAGTGATTGTTTATGTTGTCTATGGTTTAATGGGTATGATTATTGATAAGCATTAATTTCATTGCTTGTATGTATTATTGATTATTTAAGACATGTCAAAATTATAAGGCGATATTTAGCCTAAGAAGGCGGTAAGCCAAAGTATGATATTAATTCAAATTGGAGGTGGTTTGCCTATATAAAGTTTGATAATATCAAAGTGCGTTGACCTATAAGAATTTTAAGGTAACGGGATCGTGATAATTCGATCATTGGACTCAAGTATTCATCTCAAAGTGATTTATGTCATTAAGTAAACTTTTGTATGCGACTGACAGAAGGAGGTACACCGGATGTGTAAGAGTATTTTTCGTTGTTGTTCGACATTGATAGGCTTGATGACTAGATCAAAGTAAAGGATGATTTTGGTGTAATTAGATTCCATGACCACATTGGATCAATGGTGAATTTATAATTAATATAATCCAAGTGGAAGATTGTAAGATATTTTTATGGACTAATTTAATTATAAGGTTAGTTGGTTCAGTGGGAGTCTAGTTACAGGTAGACCGATTTAAGTATGATTAGAGATGGACCAATCTGGTCCACTATGGGATTGGTCCAGGATTAGGGGTGGTATTATAAATACCAATGGTTAGAGTCCCCACAGCCACGGTGTTATTTTCTTTTCCTATTCCCATATGTAGAGAGAAGGTCAAGGGATCCCGACAAGCTGTGAAAGACTCTGATCCAAGCATTCAAAGCAAAGAAAACAGTCGGAAATCAATTTACAACAAGAGGTATGTGTCTCATCAACTCTTTTCAATACCCATTATATTCTAGTAATCTGTGTGATGTGTTCGTTAGGGTTCATGGAAAATCTTATGAGAAAAATCCAAAGAGAATCTAAAAAATTCTTATAATTAGATCATCAGATGTTTCGTTATGTGTATATCTTTGTGAGCAGATGTATGTAATAGTTTTAGCTTTCGCTGTGATTGACTAAGAAAGTGTGCCTATGTTTAGACACACGTGTATAGACACACATGTATGTATCTTTTCAGTTAAGGTGTGTGTGATTTGACTGATTACATACTTAAGAGACGGTCTCAGATTTTGGAAAAAAATTCATGCCCAGTTAAATTGACATTCGTCAAACCTATTTGATCAGAGAATCAAATTACAATTTTACCCCTAGTAATGCCTGACCCTCGGGCTTAGGGTGATTGTCGGCACCCTCATCTTTGCTGTCTGATGTGTCCCGTCTATGCAAGGGTTAGGTCGGCCATTCTTGCTCAAGTACGTATAAGGTAATATTTATAATCATGAGAATGGTGCGTCACCTTGATAATTTAAAAGGTTAAACAAAAGGGAATGCTAAAATATAAAGAACGGGTAAAAAACGAAGTTAAAAAAAAAAAAAACGGAGTTGCATTTGGTTAAAAAAGGAAGGAAAAATAAAAAAAGAAAAAGAAAAAAGAACACAACAAACAAATAAGATAAGAGAAAAGAGGGTATTGATTACAAAAGAAAGAGAACATGTAGAAGAAGGGGTGGGTTTATTTGGAAAGGTCTAGAGAATGGGAGAGTGGGAGACCATGATGGAAGTTTTAAAACAAAGAGGGCAGGTGGAGATTTTGACATAAAAATAAAATAATGAAAAGAAAAGAAAGAAAAGGCAAAAATTAGAGGGGTCTTTTAGGATTGGATAAAAAAATGACAAAAGAATAATAAAGGGGAACAACTTATATAAAAAGGAGGCACAAATCGTAGTGGGGAAGATATTTTGGAGAAAATCAAAAAGGGGGAAAAAATAAAAGGAGGGAGCTCAGAGAAAGGGGTTTTTCTAGGGAGGAAAATTATGAAACCAAGAGAGAAGGGATCGATCTAAAATGGCAGAAGCAGAAAGAGGAGCTGAATTCCCAAAAATTGGTTTTGGTTTGCTTCATTCGATTAGCGGTAATAAGTTTGACTCCAGAAATCAGTTTGTGGTCTGATGTGATGAGCAGCAAGAATCTCCAAGCAGAATGAGTTGGTCATTTCGTTCCATCGATAGCAAGAAATTCAACTTCAAGAATTAGTTCGTCATTTCATTTGATATGCAATAAGAAATTAACTTCAAAAATCAGTTTATCATTTCATGTGATCAGTAGCAAGAACTGCTTAGGATAAGTTCGTTTGTTTCATTCGATCGACAACAATAAGTCAATCTCCAAAACTAGTCTGGTTGCATCATTTAGTCGGCGATGAGAAACTCCAAATCAGATAAATTCGTTTAAGTTCAATTTTATTCTTATTAGTAGCAGACAACAACAACAAAACCTTATCCCAACTAAATGGGGTTGGCTACATGGATTTTTGACCTGCAATTAGCTTTGTTCAATGCATACTTGAAACAAGGCCTAAGCTATGTATGCCTTCCTTACTACCTCCCCTAAAGTAATCTTATGTTTACCCCTAGCTCTTTTAGATCCTTCAATTTGAATCAAATCACTCTTCCGTACTGGAGCATCTAACAACCTCCTTTGAACATGGTTGTACCATCTCTAACGACTTTCTTATAGTTTATCATATATCAGTGCAACTCCTAAATCAGCTAAAATATGATCATTCCTTACTTTATCCTTACTAGTTTTACTACACACCATCTCAACATCCTCATCTCAGCGACACTAAGTTTATCTATATGGTACTTTTTAATTGTCCAACATTCTGCTCCATATATCATAGTTGGTTGAATGATTATTCTATAAAATTTTCCTTTAAGTTTTAAAAGAATACACTGATCACATAAAACTCTAGATGCACCTCTCCACTTTATCTATCCTATTTTAATCCTCTGAGAAACATCATCCTCTATATCACTTTTTATTTATTTATTATTGAACTTGTATACTTAATGTAAGACCCACACTCCATGAACCCGATATAACGTAGGTTTTCGTGTCGTGACAGGTCTTCCAAATATAACAGGGCCAAAAGAGAAGGTTGGATGATGAACCACGAGTCCAAGTACAAAAACGGATGAAAACAGACATCTTTATAAGTTGTCCGGTCTGATTATCTGGTCTCATGAACAGTCCAACTAGATAATCCGCCCAGTCAGTCAGTTCGGTGTAGAAACGAAATACTGGTGGGTCTTACATTCCAAATCTCTTAGTAGACTCCTTCTATACTTGAGAAAGTCTCCTAAAAGGCTACTTTCCTCTATATATAGACCTTTTCTCCTACTTAGACCTCTTGTTGACTCTCACAAACCCTACAATTTGAAAGAGAGATCTGAATAGGAGAAAAGAGTTCGAGGGAGGTCTGCAAGAGAAGAACTTCTTGAAAAGAAGAGCACCATCATCCATAGGCCAACGATAAGTGCTCTATCTTTGTAAATTGGTTAGGAAGGTGTTAGGTTAGGTTCAATACCATGAAAGGCGAGGTATTGATTAGAAACCCTAATCCCGTATGAAAACCTTAGATTCGTACTTGGGGTTTGATGGACCAGTGATTATGGGAATGAATGTTGATGAATGATCAAGTTATAATGTTTCTGATACATCGTGTGACCTTAAAATGACTTAGGAGAAAAACCCTAAAACCAAATCATGGAATCAACGATATGAAGGATAAACAGAGGACACTCGATCCTTGTCTAGTTGGAGTGTCTGATGGCACATAAAGTGCTATCGGACAAGCCTCTGGACATGTTTGGGAAGTCCTTGTGAGATGTCCGTTCAAATTGTCCGATTGGACAATCTGTCCCCAAACACCATCGACCGAACATGCTTACAAGGGTTCCAGAGACTGTCTGGTTTGACAGTCTGAGACGCACAAATGCAACCAGATAGTGTATTTTAGATTATTTTTTAGTCTAGTCTTAGGTCCGATCAACTTGGATCCCATAAATCTAATTATAATAAACTCCTATTGTTATTTAGGACTTGTGGACAGAGAGGTTGGACTCTATGACTCAGAGGGGACTTGTTATCAAGCGTTACGTAAGAGATAAGACCCAAACCTAAATAATTAACACACTAAACCACTACTTATTATTGTTGTGTGATGGTTGTGCATATAACATGTCATCATTATTTCATTGCTATTACTTGTTCATGCATACTATCTCAAGTTTGAGTTCATTTTTATTAAATGTTTGAATGTTCTTTGTGGTTAATAAGCCTTCATCATAGTTTCTTCCTTTATTAGATATCAACTTTCACCATTAGATTTCCATTTCAAATCAGAGTTCTTGATGTTTAAACTAAGACTCTAGTATTTATTTGCTACGCTTTTTTTTCCCCTCAAAGCCATGCTTGCTGCCCACCACCTGCCCATGTTTACAGTGTCATTTGAGTATAAATCCACTTTGATTTGTTTTGGTTGAGATGTTTCCTTACTCCATTTGATCCGAACCTATTCATGTTGACACATGGTTAATACTGAGTGCTTGCATTCTCTAACTGACCCAAAACTGAATGCACAAGGTTATGGTTTATGAAGTTATATTCTTCTAATTTGAATGCCATTTACCTATTCTTATAAAAGGATCACTTTTATTTTTTGCGTCAGATAAGAGAGAGAGAGAGAGAGAGAGAGAGAGAGAGAGAGAGAGAGAGAGAGAGAGAGAGAGAGAGAGAGAGAGAGAGAGGGTAGGTATTGTTGCAGCTGGAAATAGTTCCATCGGTCTGAGACAAGTAGAAAATGTGATCACATACAAGAAGGAAAAAGTGATTGGGCGGCTCGGCTCGGGGGACACTCCGATGCCCAAGTTAGATCTAAGCAGTCAAGGGTTATCAAATAAATGAGCTCTAGTTTATGAGAGGGGCAGTAGATAGATTTCATGTGTCAAAAGATTCATTAGGAATTACCATGGGGGCTGCTTGTATTTATAGAGTGAGGCATGGAGTGTTGAGGTCTATATCTGTCATTGTGCGGCTAAGGTGGATCGCCAGCTATCTGTATTGGACAGTTGTGATGCCTCCTAGTCTCAATGTTCAAGTAAGAGTAGGGGACCAAGTTGCAGATGGCCAAGTCTAAGTATTTTGAGGTGACAAGCGTAAAACCAGCACCCAGAAAATCCAACCTAACTCGGATTTTCTTATTGTGATAGGGTTTTCTACCGTCGACGAACCCGACCCCATGTCAACTTGATGACCAACTCGAACCAAGTTCAAACTAATCCATGACAATTTAAAATTTAAACTTAGCATTCTCAAAACCAGTCAGTGGTCCCAACTTACCGGTCTTGAAAAGTCCCAGCTGGACATCGCGACCGGTAAAGCCTGGACAGACTACCCATGAAAGACAAATTCAAAACTCTGTTTTTAGTTAGTGTGGGAATATTCCTAGACATAGGGATGGCCCCAATGGGTCTCACCTCACTTCAAAATTATTTAGAGTTGGTTGAGGAGGTGGAGAACCTAAGGCACTCCCCTGGTGCCAATTGGCAGTCCCTTGTAGTCTCCAACTCCTCAAGGAGTTCTACCCCAAGAAGGAAACTCCTAAACCATAAAACCTTCTCCAAAAACCTACCTCTCTCAGAGCATCATTCCAAACCCTAGAGTTTGACATGTTCTTGGAGAGAGGAGAAAGTTAGAGGAAGAAGAAGGAGGTTGAGACGAAGAATTGCCTTAGGATTCATCACTAAGTTTTGATACCATCGAGCAGTAGTTCGAAACTGTTGTAAGTAAACCCAACCTTACTTTGGATCTGATTGTGGATGGAGTAGAACGAAAGGAACCTTGGTTCATGAACAATGGATGGAACTACCATCCATGGATGGTTGAGCACCGAAGAAAGTTTCGATAAAGTCGAACCTAGGATAATACATGTAGAAATCTAAACAATAAACTCTAGTTTAGTGACTAATTTATTAACGAGTTCATAAAGCCTACAACAGGATTGGCTAACCTTTAAAGATGTCTGGCCATGAGTTCCACAATGGAATTCCAAGATAAGGAATCCTTGGTTGGAGTTTTGAATGAGTTAGAAACCCAGACCAACTTCCTTGGGGAAGGTCCAGTTGCGACATACCAGTCATGAAATACGCAATAGGATACACGACTAGATACATTAGGGAAGCCCCTGGGAAGTTAACAGTCTCAACATCCAGTCATGATATTGTGACAGGACTCGTGATCGGTTGGGACCAAAAGGGTTCCCAAGAGCATCCCGTCTCGATCACCGGTTCCGATAATCGAAATTGATCAATCACTACTAGTTAGTTTCAAAAAGCCGTGTTTAATGCTGGATTAAATAAATAAAGTAACTAATGAGATTCTCATACAATAGGTGACTTGTACGTGACCAAGAGTGACCCTTTGACTGGGATTGTGATTGTCTGCAAATCTCAGGTAAGGGAACAAAACCCCTGTCCTATGTTGGAATAATTTATGTCTTAAATATGAATATAAATGCTAAATTGATTATGATAACATGTCATCCTCTTTATTGTGCTTGCATGCATTTACATCTTTCTTATTATGAATATTGTGAATGTGTGTAAATATGAATGTGCATGGTGAGTAGTAGTGAAATGTTCAAGGACTGCAAGATTTGACTCACTGATTAATTGGCTTGTGATGTTCTCAAACCCTTAGTGGGATGACAGTATCTTAGGGGGGCAAAACGGATGGACTGGGATTCTTGCTGGGTGCATGTGAGGAAATTACAAGGAATGACATGTAGATTGATAACTAGTGTGACAACACACGTATGTAACCCTGACCAATCGGGGGTTAGGTATTGGTACGGATAGGGGAAGAGGGGAAGGTATTAGAATGTTCGTCACTGCATCATTGGCCAAACATTTTCCCTAGTACTATCTGTCTCTGGGATGATGCGTGGGAACACCGGGGCTATTGGTGTAGATTGGTAAGCCTCATTCTCTCTTGTACATCGAGGTTATGGCCAACTTCGGTGTGTGTGGTCAAACCTTTCCATAACTATAGCATACATTATACCAGACCAATAGTGTGAACTAGGACTAATAATCTGATCATGCATATTGCCATTTGCCTATGTGTTTTCTCATTGAGCTCAAGTTAGAGAGCTCACCCTTGTGTACATAAACATTTTAGCTTATCTTGCAGGTAACACTGTAGTGGATTTTGTGAATGCTCTGACTGTCTCTTCTATGGGAAAGGACTCTTGATATGGACGGAATCAGCCTCGGATATACAAGAATGGCAACCGTGCCCTTGCAGTTGTATTCTATAAGGAATGTAACTCCTTGTTGTCATGTATCATGAGGAATGGGACATCTTTTGGTCTTGTCTAAGGAGGAGTAGGACTTCCTACCGTGTTCTACAAAGAGTGGGACTCCTCCTCGGTTGGTGACTCGGCCGACTATCCCTTCTGAGTGTATCTATGTTCTGTGTCATCAGCTCTTTTAGGCATTGTGCCATTTGTCAACTTTTGATTGGGGGTGTATTTCTCCCCTAACAGTTATCCCTTGTGCCTTTAGATGCTATGGATTCAAAAGTGCAAAAATAATTCAAGTCGACTATGCCAAACTGTTCAGTTGCCCTTTGCACCCTCAGATGCTATGGATTTAGAGGTGCAAAAACAATTCAAGTGGGCTCTGCTGAACTGATCAGTTGAACCTTGCTCCTTTGGATGCTGTGGATTCAGAGGTGCAGAAAGAGTTTGAGTCCGCTTGGTCTAACTCTTTCAAATCTGTACTCGATTCTAAAGACAAGAACTTGTTGCCGTGACTCGGCTGCCCATCCCATATCGTATGGCCTGGGGGTCTTCAAGCATCGCGGTTTGGAAAGTAAAACTTCAGAGCCCTGCTCTACGAGGAGGCTGATCAAGAGTACAGAACGTCGGACCCCACGAGTCAAACTGTTGGACAAATTTATTATGACTAATAGGCATCCTGTTTGGTAGTGACATGTGAAAGTGTCGATCGAAATGCCCCGAGGGGGAGAACGGGTCTATAAATACCCCCCAAAATCACTTCATTTCTTACTTTTCGAACTCGGTATCATTACGCTGCTCAACTTAATCTCTACCAATTCTGTGGTCTTAGTAACTCTTCCTCTTTAAATTCTTCCAAGCTCTCCACTTTCTAATCAATATGTCTTTTATTCTTCCATTTATTTCTTGAACAAATAATGTCTTCTTCCGAGACCATCGAGCCTTTGGCTTGGGCCATAAGGGCTGAGTAAAACTCAGGAACACCCTATAAAAATAGAGACTCAAAGAAATCCTAGTTTAGTGATGAATCCCAACGAGGCTTTGTAGAAGTTATAGGAGAGATTGTTGCCTTTCTCCCTGTGGTAGGTTCAGAGAAGTCCGGGGACGATGATAGTTCTGACTTAGAGGCTACTGAGTCAGCTGAAAGACTAGTGGGGACCACTGGTGATAGTTTTGAATTTGACTCGGAATCTTCCTTTTAGACTGAGGAGAGGAGCTAACCTAGAGCCTCCACAACTGGTAGACCACCTCGCCGAAGGTAGAATGAACTGCCCGAGGCTCCATTTTCCACTCTTCCAGCACACCGATTTATGACCAAGATGAAGAAGGATTTGGGCCTTTTTCTGATTAGACATCACTTCAAGATCTTGTATGCTGTTAGTCTTTGGCTACCTAGAGAAGGATACAGGGCATGTAATGCCTAGATCTTGGAGATGTATGTGTATGAGCACTCACTTAAGTTGGGTTTGAGATTCCCTCTATCCCCCTTTGCCGTGAAGATATTGAAATACTACAGCATTATCCCTACCCAATTAGCTCCGAATGGATGGCGATGCCTCTTTTCTTTTATCATCATTACCTGACTACACCAAGTTTTGATCGTAAATCTTTTCAACTTTTTTTTCAAAATGAATGCCATGGTTAATGACTATAAGCACCCCATTTTTGTCTCACCAGTCTCTCATAACCCTTACCAACCACTTTAGGGTTAACCTGAGTCATCCCTAACCACTGGGTACCTCCACCTAACATTTTTCGAACATTCTGAGTCATTTCCAACCCATAGTAACTTAAACCTGCCATATAGCTCACACATAGCCATTTTTCAATTAAAATCCTAAACCTACCATAAATAGACCACCTAGTGTCAAACCCTAGCTGGGGTCTAAAACCTGCCATAAATAGACCTCCCTATGTGATCCCTGACCCTAGGTCCTAAATCCCTTACTGCTAAACTTACTTAGGGTTCAAAAACCTTATTTAGGTCATTCGAGGTCATTTGCATTCCTAAAACCACCAATTACACTTCTAGGAGCAATTTTGGTCATTTCGGTCAAAATTGGTCAAAGTTGGTTATAATGGTCAAAATAGTCAAACTAGCCCATACGTAAACTTTAAAGTCAACCTTTAATCAACATTGAGTCATCTTAGTCAAAGCCTAGTCATTACCCATGTGTCACCCAGTCAACCCATCCTAGTCACCTATTACCCCCTAGGTGTCACTTAGAGTGTCCATGTGGCATTTAGAGCCATGCCCATCCATTCCCCTGTAAGACCCGTATCAAACTAACCGGTCTTACCACCTTGTACCAGGTCTACGTATCATGGTCAAGCCACGTGGACCAAATGCGTGAAGAAAATCACAAGACCAGGTATGAGTCTGACCCAAAAACAGTAAATGTGAGGGTAGGGTCACATGCCTAAATAGGTAGGATCAACCCCACCTCAACAGAAGTCCAATCTATGATTTTCTAGTCGTAGGTTCGCATGACTAGAAAAATGTAGGGTTGACGGATCCTGCGACCCTACGTCCGACCCTACGATTTCAGACAAAAACTGTAAATTAGGAAACTTTCCTAATTGCAAGGGGTTCTTTCCTAAACTCAATGAGACTTATTTTGGAGGGTTTTCCTCTATAAATAGGACGTCCCTTAGCCTCTTTCACTCCTTTTAGAACCCTAATTGAAAGTGAGAAAAGAGAAAGAGAAGGAAAAGAAGAAGAGAAGGAAAATTGAGGAAAAGGCTAAGGAAGAGGAGAAGTTCAGAGAAACCTCTGAATCTCAGCCAACTTCAGGTATGAATCTAAGTCCCTTCATAAATTAAGAGCCTAGAAGGATTATGAAGAAGTTAGGATTAAGAAACCCAAATCATCCATCCATGGAAGAGTCCCAAAGGAATCCATGGAAGTAATCATCATAGACAATGGAAAGTGTGTAAAAATCATGGTTATGAGTCATAGAACAATCTTATAATGGACCTACGAGACCACATGATCGATCACATGCCCTCGGGAAGTCCTAGGGAGGGTGTGGACCCTACACCCTAGGGTCGATTGGTAACCGACCCTAGGTGGTGCCCTACCTGCGACCCTATGATTTAAGCTAGTCTAAATTTGTTGAAATTAATTCTAACTAAAATCTATCGACTTGTTAGGCCTTTCTAGTGATTTAAAGGTGATTTATAAAGCTTGAACGAGGATCTACACTCAATCAAAGATGAGGGAACAAGACCTAAACTAATTGGGTAATAATAAACTATTTTTGTTTATTGAGTCCAATATAATGTATTATTCTATGACTGTATGATTGTAATGTGCATATCACATGTCATCTACTAATCTTGTTATTACTATTCATGCATATTTAGTTTAGTTTATTTACAACATGATGATGATGATGATGCTAGGAATAGACATGTGAATGTTTGTGTGTGGTTGGTGTACTTGATGCGAGTGGGGCATCAGGGGAAGTGTGATGCGGTGCGGTACTAAGCACTTTAGCCCTATCTCTACTCAAGTCTTGTCCACTGACATCGTCGTATCGCCATTACCTTAGCAGAACTATTACGTCGTAGAGCATCAGGGGAGGTGGTCTCGGACCGTGAAGTCTCTGACTCTGTCGGGGGGCCTTAGCTCTATCTCTATGGACGTATTGAGGGATGCTGGGGTGAGGCTTTGGATACACTGTTTGACATTAGGATTGGTTAGGTACGAGCCCAGTTTGCAAGCCCTCACCAACAGGGGCTTACGTGTTGGTATGGATAGAGCATCAGGGAAAGTGTGATGCGGTGCGGTCCTAAGCACTTTAGCTCTATCTCTATTCCATGGTGGGGTGGATGTGGACGACAATGGTGTTTGATCCGTTGGGTGGGCTTACACACCCTGTGTATAGAGGTGAGGCGGCCACCGAACCTTTCTATAGCACATTGCAAACTTATGAACTATACCAAAGATATGAATTGAATGCATGCATATGTTTGTTGCATTGTTTTGTTTGCTCACTGAGCCATGATGTGTGCTTACCCTTTCGACGTCGAATGATTTTAGTTGATGATGCAGGTACCACGGTTGAAGACTATATGAATGCTCCTATTTATGGACATGACGACGATGGACGCTGAAGTTATGGTGGAGTCGCATGATTCGTCATGCAAGTGTAACTCTTGTATTTTTTATTAGAATTTTATTCAATTTGTACAGACGATATAATTGATTAAATATTTTATTTTATGTCTTAGTCGATGGAGAATAATTGAATAATTTATTATTTTATAATTGTTAGATTCTCAGTTCATTAGTATAAAGACTTCCGCTATTGTGTATTTACTCTGATTATTGTTGTGGATGTGTATGGTTTAAGCAAACGTACACAGCCTATTCAAGATCCTGGTTGAACCGTTGGTTAATTAGCGGTTCATCACACCATTCTAAATAGTGTATAATTGGGGTGTGACAACTTGGTATCAGAGCTCTCATGCCCTGTCTATTAAACCAGTATATTTCCACAAAGGTTCGTGAACTAAGTAAGGACAAAAATTAAAAAGCTTTAATAAGAACACACTGTAAGCACCTGTGTTGTTTGAGACAAAAATTAAGAAAGGGAATAATGCATATATAAAAAGGAGAAACAAGTTTTATATACATTAAATAAAAAACACTTTTATACATATCCAAAGTAGAGTACAGTCCACAACCCGGACAGTTACTCTGTAGTACAAAAGAAAAAGATAAAAAAAGAAGAAAATATACATCATGGAGCTGGAGGTGATGGAGGAGGAGGTGCCTCGCAATCTCTGTCGTAGTCCTCAGCATATACTTTAGTCAACCAGGCTACCTGAGTCGGGGTCGTCTGGAGACTAGCTGTCAACTCGGCCATCTGTTGATCAGACGCACACTGAGCATCTAGAAGCTCTCCCACTCTCAGGTCCATCATGTGCTGAGCCTCCCTGATCTCACGCAGTAATCTCATCATATCATCAGATGGTGGGTGTGAAGGACCAGCCATGTGTGAAGGAGCCCGAGATGGATCAGCTCTAGTAGAATGTGGAGGTGATAGAGGCGGTATAGCATCTACATCCATATACATGCGATCCTCATCCTCAGCATCACCCCCGTGAACCCCTACTCTGACTGCTACTGCTTCTGCTGCCTTAGCGTCTGCTACCTCTACCCGAGTACGAGGACGCACCAGAGCGTTTCTCTCATCATCACTGACCTGAGCATCCCGCATACCCATCCTACAGATGGCCTCCCAGTCCAGAACCGATGAGAAGGTCTTCTCCTGAATCCTCTCATCCACTAAATCAGCGTCTAGGCGGGTGAGTAGAGTAGTGATCAGACGCCCGTAGGGCAGGTTGCCTATCTGACCAGACAGCGTAGCATGGATCATAGTCCTCAGGATAATGTAAGGTAGGCAGACAGGCTGCCTAGTGCAAATGCAGTAGAGGACATACTGGGTCAACTGGGAGATCCTCTCATAGTGTCCACTCTGGGGTATCAGATTGTGCTGGATGATCTTGCAGTACACCCGAGGCTCTGGACGTAGGTTGATCGCTTTCATCTCCCAACGATCATCTCTCATAAGTTGACTGTTAATCTTAGCACGCATCTCCAAGGAAAGGAACTGGGGCTCCCTGGGAGCACAGTATACCAAAAGGCCATCATTTGATATGCCCAAAAGATCAGCTAACTGCTGGCAATCAAAGAAAACCTCTACCCCTTTGACGTAGCTCATGATCCTGAGCTCCCTACCCCTCTCTGTGTCATTGCGATCCCCCACAACCTGGAGATTGCAATAGAACTGTCTCCCCAAATCCGGACGGGTACACGCGTCATAGGTGATCACAGGGAGCCAGCCCATGTCACCGAATGCCCCCTCCACGTTGAACAAGGCTAGACTAGGCAAGTCCACCCAGCGACCCCCCTTTACTTTCTTACGTGCATAGCGAGCATACTGAGCTTTGGCCTCATTGGAGCGGAAACAAACTGGGTCATGAGCCTTAAGAACCTTGGTACGAGCCATGTTATCTGTCAAAATAAAGAAAAACAAATAATAAATCAGTAATGGTGAAAAATCCAAAAATTTTGGCATTATAACGGCATAAATTGATCAAAAGCCTCACTTTTCACCCATACACTTGGGTAGGAGGACTTACATAGGTTCTAAACCATCATGCAAGACTCATACAGTTGGAAATTTAATTTTGAAAGATCGAATTTGAAGAAATTTCAATAAATGCGAAAAATCTCAAAAATTAGGTCAAAAGTGGAAAATTTCAAGTTTCTCGATAACCAACCGATGAAACTCGAATATTTTTGAGAGCTTTCGTCCATTGGGTGACCAATAGCAAAAGCTCCCAATAAAAATTAAATTTTTACGATTAAAAAAAGTTTAATTTGAAGAAAACGATGTAAATGGATAAAAACCTAGTTTATAAAGCTTTAAAAATGTGAAACAGTAGAGAGCATACCTGAAGAGAAGGAGCGGGAGTCACGAACGAAAGATATGATCACTAAACAGGTAGGGGTCGATACTATAGCAACTCAGAGAAAAGGATTGAGTTAGAAGAAAGGAGAAAGAATGGGAAATGAATCCAAAATCGGGTTTAAAATCCTGATTCTGGATCGTAGGGTTGCAGAATTCGACCAAAATGTGCGACCCCACGTCGACCCTACCATCGACCCTAGCCTCTCGGTGATCTGACAGAGAACCAGGGGTCGGACCTAGGGTCGGACAATTACCGACCCTACCATCGACCCTAGCCTCTCGGTGATCTGATAGAGAACCAGGGGTCAGACCTAGGGTCGGACATATACCGACCCTACCATTGACCCTAGGCTCTCGGTAAGCTGACAGTGTTATTCAGTGTCGCGTACCCTAGGGTCACATAAGGACCGACCCTACCATCGACCCTACGATGGAAAATACAGTATTTTGTCAGAATGATCTGAAAATTTTGAAATTTATATTGATTAGTTGGATTTTTGACTTGAGAACAACTTATATTGATTGCCTCACATGTGCTATGATTGTTTACAGTCACTACCACCACCAGAACAGGAAATGGCTGGGCGAAGAGTGACCAGACAAAGCCGTAACCCAATGCCACCACTACCACCTGTGGAGGAAGACAGCCATATAAATCCTAAAGCATAGGAGAATTTGAATACGGCACCACCAGTAGGTAGTGGCCAGGAAAATCCTACAAACTTGCCAGCCTCACCTACGGATTTGGCCACAACCGTAATGAACTTAGCACAACAGCTACAGAAAATACAGCAGGTTCAAGTCAATATGCAAGCTGCTATAAGGATGGATTTTCTAGCTGTCCATACAACACCTATGCCAGCAGGGCAGGCCAGCACAATACCAGGGGGAAGTAACACGGTACCCCACGCACCTCAAACACTAGTCATGCAGGCCCAAGTACAGAATCCTGAGGTAGCTCAAGGCAGTTACCAGTATCAACCACCTATGTATGGGGCCTATGCTCAGTATTAGCTGGACCACTCCCGACTGATTGAGCGTTTTCTGAAGATAAAGCCCAAAGAATATAATGGTAAGCCAACAGATCCTTTGCGGCCAGCACACTGGATTGACGAAATGGAAAGGAATTTTATGATGATGACAGTAAATGAGGAGGAAAAAGTACTGTGTGCAACCTTTATGCTGAAAGGCGATGCACACCACTGGTGGAAGTCCACTCAAACTTATCTATTAACTAGGTACGCCCAATTGGCCTGGGCTATATATAAAGAGGCATTCTTTGAGAAGTATTTCCCTAGAAGTTTTAGAGATTCTATGGAGAGAGAGTTCCTGAGTTTAAATCAGGGGCAAATGACCGTGGATGCATACCAACAGTGTTATGAGGAGCTGTTTTTCTTTGCACCCGCAAGCATGCAAGAGGAAAATACTAAGACCCGAAGGTTTGTCATGGGACTCAGGGGGAGCATCCATGAGCATGTTCTCGGCTTGGAAAAGAAAGTTTACAACGAAGCAGTACAGATTGCTCGAGTAATAGAGTCGAGCCAGAAGGAGAGCTACTTTGCTCAAATAGGGGTATTAAAAGGCCAAACGAAAATTCATACAACGGAGGGAATACAAGGACATTCTAACCCTTATGTACTCAAGGCTTTAATGCTGTAGCCAAGACTACTCCAACAGCTCAACCGCAACAAAAGCAAAATAATGAAGGAGTAAAATGCTATAACTGCAATCAAGTGTGACATTATTCCAGAGAATGTCCTAAGCCCAGGAAGCAACTACAATAAGGAAGAGTTTATGCTGTTACTTCTGAGGATGCTGCCGCATCGCCCGATGTGATCATAGGTATGACCTGAACCTTTCATTTTGTGTTACATTATGTGAGCATGTAGACTAAATTAAAACAAATCACAGGTATCGTACCTATTAATGGCATACCCGCTAGACTACTCTTTGATTCTGGAGCTACTCATTCTTTTATATCTGTGTCATTTGGAAAGAAGCTGAATCTACCCCTCAAATCTTTAGACTACAAACTGCTCGTACGATCGCCTATGGGATTAGAAGTGGAATTAGAAAAGGGTTATGGACCATGTCCAGTTCTTATCGACGAGAAGACTTTGGATGCAACCTTGATTCAACTTGAGATGGCAGACTTTGACGTCAACTTGGGAATGGACTGGTTAGCTCGGCATTCTGCAAACCTATTATGTGCAGAAAAGAAGCTGACATTTAAAGACAAGGAAGGAGCGGAGTTTAGTTTTGTGGGAACCAAACTTCCCCGTAAACGAAAACTCATCCTCTCTGCATTAAAGGCTAGGAAATGCCTCGAGAAAGGAAAAGTTGGGTATTTAGTATCAGTGGTCGACCTCACCAAGGAAGCACCACGAATGGAGGATGTTGATGTTGTGCGTGACTTTCCAGATGTATTTCCTGAAGAACTACTAGGACTACCACCCGACCGAGCAACGGAGTTCGTTATAGATCTGATACCTGGAGCCGCACCAGTATCTAAAACACCTTATAGAATGCCTCCTACTGAATTGAAGGAATTAAAAGTACAGTTACAGAAATTACTGGATAAGGGTTACATCAGACTTAGCATATCACCATGGGGAGTGCCAATATTATTTGTAAAGAAGAATGACAGTAGTGTTCGACTGTGTATAGACTATCGGGAACTGAATAAGCTGACAATCAAGAATCGATACCCATTGTCTCGGATCGATGACTTGTTCGATCAGTTACAAGGTGCCAAGGTGTTCTCCAAGATTGATTTTCCGTCAGGATACCATCAGTTGAAGATTAAGGATGGTGATATTCCAAAGACAGCATTCAGAACAAGATATGGACATTATGAATTTTTAGTCATGTCTTTTGGATTGACTAACGCACCCGCAACCTTTATGGAACTCATGAATCGGGTATTCCATAATATGTTGGATACGTCAGTCATTGTATTTATTGATGATATATTGGTCTACTCCAAGGACAAGGAAACTCATGTCATGAATCTAAGAGCCGCTCTGCAACGATTAAGGAAGGAGAAACTTTATGCCAAATTTACAAAGTGTGAGTTTTGGTTAAAGGAGGTCGCTTTCTTAGGCCATGTTGTATCCGTTGAAGGAATTAAAGTGGATCCTAGCAAGATTGAAGCCATTGTGAAGTGGGAAGCACCAAAGAGCATGGTAAAAATTAAAAGTTTCCTAGGTCTAGCTGGGTATTATCGACGATTCGTGGAAGACTATTCCAGAATTACCGTACCTCTCACGAATTTGACTAAGAAGGGTGAAAAGTTTGTTTGGACTGATTAATGTGAGAAGAGTTTCCAAACATTGAAGGCTAAATTGATATCTGCTCCGATATTGACTATTCCTTTTCCAGGACAACCATTTATCTTGTATACAGATGCGTCGGGATTGGATTTAGGATGTGTACTTATGCAAGGAGAACAAGTAATTGCGTATGCCTCAAGACAACTGAAGACACATGAGAAGAACTATCCCACTCATGACTTGGAATTAGCGATAGTAGTACATGCTGTCAAGATATGGAGACATTACTTGTACAGGGAGAAATTTCAGATTAAATCAGATCATAAGAGTCTCACTTATCTTTTTAATCAGAAGGAGTTGAACATGCGCCAAAAAAGATGCTGAAATTATTAAAGGATTATGATTGTGATGTCCAGTATCGTCCAGGAAAGGCTAATGTAGTTTTTGATGCGCTAAGCAGAAAAACAATGATAAAATCTCAAGGAGAGGTTAACAACTATAGCAATGTGTACTACAGGAAAAGTGTTTAATTACGGTAATGAGCAATTCGTGATAGATGCACCGGGTGAATCAACCAACTAAGGGTTTATTCATCGATTTTCAAATATGTTTGCAACGTTGAAGATTGTACCTGATATAATTGATGAAGTGAAAGCAGCTATTAGATTAGATCCTTATCTAAGAATGGTACAAGAAGACATCGAAAAAGGTAGGACTATTCCTGAGTCCACCTTAGATGATGAAAAGGTACTGAAGTACAAAGGAAGAATATGTGTTCCTGAAACAGAAAATTTAGACATTAGACACCGACTAATGAAGGAAGCTCATACCACCGTCTATTCGGTACATCCTGGAAGTACAAAGATGTATCATGATTTGAAGAAATTATATTGGTGGAGAGGAATGAAAGCAGATGTAGCTAAATTTGTGTCTCAATGCCTAAATTGTCAGAGGGTGAAGGCTGAACGACAAAGACCTGTAGGACTGTTGCAATCGCTGCCAGAACCAGGATGGAAATGGGACTGCATTACTATGGACTTCGTCACCGGGTTACCATTGACTCCTCGAGTAGTTGACGCGGTCTTGTTGATTGTAGATCGTCTGACTAAGACAGCTCGCTTTATAGCAATACGACCACAGTATTCCCTGGAGAGGTTAGCCAAGCTATATGTGGATAACATTGTCAGATTACATGGTGTACCTGAAAGCATTGTGTCCGACAGAGATCCACGCTTTACTTCAAAGTTTTGGGAAGGATTGCAAAAGGCTATGGGTACAACGTTGAAGTTCAGTACTGCATTCCATCCTCGGACAGACGGACAGTTGGAGCGTACCATTCAGATTTTAGAAGACATGCTTCGAGCCTGTATAATTGATTTTAAAGGATCATGGGATGAGAAACTACCATTGATCGAGTTCGTCTATAACAACAGCTATCATGCTACTATACAGATGTCACCTTATGAAGCACTGTATGGGAGGAAGTGTCGAACTCCTTTGTTCTGGAATGAAGTTGGTGAACGTAGCATCGTTATACCAGAATTTGTTGATGAGACTTATTGAGTAGTCGACATTATCAAGGAAAGAGTTAGAACGGCTCAGAATCGTCAGAAACAGTACGCAGATACTCGACGCCGAGACCTTGAATTTGTCATAAGTGATAAGGTATTCTTGAAAGTATCACCTATGAGGGGTTTAAAATGATTCGGACAGAAAGGTAAGCTGAGTCCGAGATATGTCGGGCCATATGAGATTCTAGCCAAACGTGGAAAAGTGGCTTATCAGTTAGCACTACCACCATCTATGTCAAGTGTGCATGATGTATTTCATATCTCAATATTAAAGAAGTACGTTAGAGATCCAACACACGTTTTGACAGTAGATCCACCAGATCTAACTGATGATTTGACATTCGAAGTAGCACCAACTGAAATCACTAGTCGAAAGGTTCAACGTCTACGTAACCGTGACATATACTATGTTAAAGTCACCTGAAGGAGCCGAGATATCGAAGAGATCACATGGGAAGAAGAGAATACTATGCGGAAGCAATATCCTCACCTTTTTTACTCGAAAAGTATGTACAAATTTTGAGGATAAAATTTTTAATAAGAAGGGGGAGTTGTAAGACCCGTATCAAACTAACCGGTCTTACCACCTTGTACCAGGTCTACCTATCATGGTCGAGCCACGTGGACCAAGTGCGTGAAGAAAATCACAAGACCAGGTATGAGTCTGACCCAAAAACAGTAAATGTGAGGGTAGGGCCGCGTACCTAAACAGGTAGGGTCGACCCCACCTCAACAAAAGTCCAACCTATGATTTTCTAGTCGTAGGGTCGCATGACTAGAAAAACATAGGGTCGACTGATCGTGCGACCCTACGTCCGACCCTACGATTTCAGACAGAAACCGTAAATTAGGAAACTTTCCTAATTCCAAGGGGATCTTTCCTAAACTCAATGAGAATTATTTTGGAAGATTTTTCTCTATAAATAGGACGTCCCTTAGCCTCTTTCACTCCTTTTAGAACCCTAATTGAAAGTGAGAAAAGAGAAAGAGAAGGAAAAGAAGAAGAGGAGGAAAATTGAGGAAAAGGCTAAGGAAGAGGAGAAGTTCAGAGAAACCTCTGAATCTCAACCAACTTCAGGAATGAATCTAAGTCCCTTCATAATTAAGAGCCTATAATGGATTATGAAGAAATTAAGATTAAGAAACCCAAATCATCCATCCATGGAAGTAATCATCATAGACAACGGAAAGTGTGTAAAAATCATAGTTATGAGCCATAGAACAATCTTAGAATGGACCTACGAGACCACAGGATCTATCACATGGCCTCGGGAAGTCCCAGGGATGGTGTGGTCGCACGTAGGGTCGATTGGTAACCGACCCCACGACCGACCCTACACCCTAGGGTCGATTGGTAACCGACCCTAGGTGCTGCCCTACCTGCGACCCTATGATTTCAGCTAGTCTAAATTTATTGAAATTAATTCTAATTAAAATCTATCGACTTGTTAGGCCTTTCTAGTGATTTAAAGGTTATTCATAAAGCTTGAACGAGGATCTACACTCAATCAAAGGTGAGTGAACAAGACCTAAACTAATTGGCTAATAATAAACTATTTTCGTTTATTGAGTCCAATACCATGTATGATTCTATGACTGTATGATTGTAATGTGCATATCACATGTCATCTCCTGTTATTACTGTTCATGCATATTTAATTCAGTTTATTTACAACATGATGATGATGATGATGCTAGGAATAGGCATGTGAATGTTTGTGTGTGGTTGATGTACTTGATGCGAGTGGGGCATCATGGGAAGTGTGATGCAGTGCGGTCCTAAGTACTTTAGCCCTATCTCTACTCAAGTCTTGTCCACTGACATCGTCGTATCGTCATTACCTTAGTAGAACTATTACGTCGTAGAGCATCAGGGGAGGTGGTCTCGGACCGTGTAGTCTCTGACTCTGTCGGGGGGCGTTAGCTCTATCTCTATGGACGTATTGAGGGATGCTGGGGTGAGGCCTTGGATACACTGTTTGACATTAGGATTGGTTAGGTACGAGTCCAGTTTGTAAGCCCTCATCAACAGGGGCTTACATGTTGGTATGGGTAGAGCATCAGGGGAAGTGTGATGCGGTGCGGTCCTAAGCACTTTAGCTCTATCTCTATGCCATGGTGGGGTGGATGTGCGACAATGGTGTTTGATCCGTTGGGTGGGCTGACACACCCTGTGTATGGATGCGAGATAGCCACCGAACCTTTCTATAGCACATTGCAAACTTATGAACCAGACCAAAGATATGAATTGAATGCATGCATATGTTTGTTGCATTGTTCTGTTTGCTCACTGAGCCATGATGTGTGCTCACCCTTTCGACGTCGAATGCTTTTAGTTGATGATGCAGGTTCCACGGTTGAAGACTATATAAATGCTCCTATGTATGGACATGCGGCGGCGATAGACGCTGAAGTTATGGTGGAGTCGCATGATTCGTCATGCGAGTGCAACTCTTGTATTTTCGATTAGAATTTTATTTAATTTATGCAGACAATGTAATTGATTAAATATTTTATTTTATGTCTTAGTCAATGGGGAATAATTGAATAATTTATTATTTTATAATTGTTAGATTCTCAGTTCATTATATAAAGACTTTCGCTATTGTGTATTTACTCTGATTATTGTTGTGGATGTGTATGGTTTAAGCAAATGGACACAGCCTATTCGAGATCCTGATTGAACCGTTGGTTAATTAGCAGTTCATCACACCATTCTGAATAGTATGGAATTGGGGTGTGACATCCCCCATGGCCCATGAATGATGAGAGAGAATGGTGAGGTAGAGTAGAAGCCCATTAGACATAGGTTAACCCCTGGGAGCCCTTATAAGAGGACTAAATTTAGTCCATCCTCTATCTTGAGGGCTGAATTTTAATTAAGAGAAAGATGAGTGTAAGACCCATACTCCAATAATTCGGTCTAATTGTATCGTGTCAGGTTTTCCTATCATAGCTGGATCAAGTAGATCTACCATGTGAAGAAGGACCACTATACCAGGTATTAAAATCGACCCAAAACACTTAAAATCAAGTGTATGGTCGACTACCTGGGTAGGTGTGGTAGACCATACGATGGAAAATAAAGACCACTGATTTTGATGCGTATGGTCGATGTTTTTGAGAGTATGGTTGACGGATTCTTCGACCGTACCATTCGACCGTACGACCCTAAACTAAACTCCGAGTTTGGAAACTTTCCAAGTAAAAGGATGATCTCTTTCCTATTGTTAAAGAACCTTATATGGAAAGTTTCTCTTTATATAAAGTACGTTCTTTAACCTTTTTTCATTCTTTTAGAACACTATCAAACCCTAGATGAAGAAAAGGAAGAGAAGGAGAAGGAGAGAAAACTAAGGAGAAGGTTGAGAGAAGAGTTCTACAAACTCTCTGCAACAAATAAGGTATGAACCTTGTCTTTGTAGCCTTAAAACATTAAGAGTGGGAATTTCTAGTGTAAATTGCAATACCAACTCAATGTAAGGATCCAACTTGGGGATTCTCTGAGCAAATCTCAAGAAGGGACCATAGAGAATGGGTTAGAGTAATTCGTTGGTAAAACTAAGAAATTTAGCCTTAGAATGATCATTAGGAAAGACCCTATTGAAGAGTCAAGAGGAAGAATTTGGATTGAAAGTAGAATTTGGTCAGAAAACCGTATCGTAGTAGCTACGGTTGACCATAGCATGGCCAGGGTATCGACCATAGCCATTCAAGAATAATTCAAGAACCATATGGTCGTAGGTGTATGGTCGCATATGGTGCGACCGTAGGGTATCGACCGTACGTGGTAAGGTCGACATAGCATGAGACCATAGGACCAATCAGACACCTATCAATGATCTGTTTTGATTTTTGACTACTGTAACATGGTACATATGAATCATAACTTAAATTCATGTAACTTCTAAGTTACTAAATTGATTCAAAGAGAGTTATAAGGCATGGAAGGAGATCGAGCTTTGCTAACAGGTGAGGGAACAAAACCTAAATTAATTAGTTAATAATAAACTATTATTTTATTGATTCCAATGCCATGATTGATTCTATGCTTGTTTGCTTGAAATGTGCGTCTCATATGTCATCCAATATTACTGTTATTATTGCTCATGCATATTTACTTTTGCCTATTTGCTACCATATTGATTGATGAAGATAGGAATATGCATGTGATTGTGTTTGTGTGGTTAGTGTGTTCGATGCAAGTAGGGCATCAAGGGGAGGACGTGGCATTGTGGTCTCTGACCTAGTCACTAGACTCTAGTTCTATCTCTACTCAAGTCTTGCCCATTGATATCATCGTATCGCCATTACCTTAGCAGAACTATTACGTCGTAGGGCATCAGGGGAGGTGGTCTCGGACCGTGTAGTCTTTGACTCTACCAGGGGGTCTTATCTCTATATCTATGGACGTATTGAGGGATGCTGGGGTGAGGCCTTGGATACACTGGATGACATTTAGGATTGGTTAGTTGCAAGCCTAGTTTGCAAGCCCTCGCCAATAGGGGCTTACGTGTTGGTATGGGTAGGGCATCAGGGGAAGTGTTAACGGTGCGTGATCCAGATACTTTAGCTCTATCTCTATTCCATAGTAGGGTGGATGTGGACGACAATGGTGTTTGATCCATTGGGTGGGCTTACATACTCGTGTATAGAAGTGCAGTGGCTGCCAAAACCTTTCTATAGCACATTGTAAATTTAAAAATCAGACCAAAGATATGAATTAAATGCATGCATATGTTTGTTGCATTGTTTTGTTTTGCTCACTGAGCCATGATGTGTGCTCATCATTTTGACGTCGAATATCTTTAGTTGATGATGTAGGTCCTACTGTAGAAGA